>CM067519.1:25327466-25732466 GCA_034509495.1 Acestrorhynchus altus | reverse complement strand
AACATTTATTCCATCCATCCTTCTTCTTAACTGTGTCTTTCCATTCAGGGTCAGGATCCTACCTGGAACTGGAGGGTTGCAAGGCAGGAATACCCCGAGGACAGGGTGCCAGTCCATCACAGGATACCACACACAAGCATTCACCACTAGGGAGCGATATAACATGGTCAATATACCTACCTATACATATTTTTTGGAGGCAGGAGGCAACTGGAGTACCTGAGGAAAACTCGCACAGACACCGGGAGAACATCCCAAACTCCTCACTCAAAGCGACCCAAGCGGGAATTGAACACACTACCCCAGGCACCTGGAGCTGTGTGACACACATGCTACCTGTGGTGCCACCCTGGCACCCATAATAATGTCATTTATTAATATTTATTAATATTAAACATCTCTCGAGACGGAGAGTGAAAAAGGATGGTGGGGAAAATGAGATAGTGGAAGAGGGATAATGGAGATGGTGCAGGCTGAGCAGTATTATGCAAGAATTGGCAATTCTTGCTCCTGGGCTACAATCTGCAAAACGAATTTGTGCTTTGAGCCATCAATAAAGGACGCTTTTCACGTGCATTTTACAAGCTGATTGATACAGAACTGTCACTAAAGTGAAAGAAGCAGGTGGAAAGAGGTGGTAGTAGCAGTAACAGCATTACAGATATGCATGATAGAAATGACAGGATTTTACATACATGTGCCTCAGTTTATGAAGCGTTAGACTGTTCTCGTGAGCACTGACCAGATGACAACATGCTTAACCAGAGGCATGTTGCAGGCTTCAGTTTCTGGAAGAGCTGTAAGGGATATATAGCCACTGTGTTGTCTGGAAAAATGGAGCTCCTGGTATGAATGTAACCACATTGGAAGTGTAAACATCCCAGAAAGTGTTGGATGCCCTCTGAGGGTCCTGTGGTATCTGATGTTCTGACCCAGTTGTTTAGAACATCACAGTCTGGTTCTTGTCAAAGTGTCTCAGACTGCTTTCAAACTTACCTTGTTCAATCCAAACCAAAATAGCAGGTATGAAAGGTGCCACGTTCTGGACAAAAGGACCAAATTTTCATATCAACTGTCCATATCAACTGTATCCTGGTCCACACTTTGACAGCCACTGTAGATGAAGATAATCAGTGTTTTACACTTGTTTTCAGTGTTAGGGCGGATCAGTGTATATACTGTATACAGAGGGAGAGAGAGAGAGAGATAGAGAGAGAGAGAGAGAGAGAGAGAGAGAGAGAGAGAGAGAAGTGGATGCTGTGATGTGCTCTCGGTTCAACTCGGAGTAGAGCTGCAGCCCCTCGAGCAATCATTCTGATTTCCACTTTACACCGTCTCACCATACGGAAATAATATAAGGACTCTCTCTCTCTATCTCTCTCTCTCTCTCTCTCTCTCTCTCTCTCTCTCTCTCTCTCTCTGAGGAGGGCAGATCAGAGTGTGTTGGAGGCTATGAGCTGACTTTAATTGACTCATTTTCCATCTACTTCTAACACACAGTCCAGCCCCCATTTCTCGTGCATCTAAATGCGTCACTCAGTTCTGACCAATGAACCGCTGTGAAACGCCTCTCCTCGGGTCTCAGCAGGAGAAGGGGAATGTGCACATGTGGACACAGCTGAGCAAATCCGGTTAGATCACACCAAATTCACCACAGCTTTGAGTGTTCCAGAGCGTGAACACCCTTAACCTTTTAAAATGTGCCCTCCCCTGCCCCATCCGTCCACATAAGCAAACAAAAAGTAGAACTGTGTGAAAAATGAGCTGAATCTCAAGAGAATGTGGGTCATGCAGCAAGACAATGACCCTAAGCAGTTCTAAAGTTCTAAAGAATGGTCAAAGAAGAATAAAGTGAATGTTTTAGAATGGCCCAGTCAAAGTCCTGACCTTAATCCAGTAGAAATGTTGTGGAAGGACCTGAAGCAAGCAGTTCATGGTAGGAAACCCACCAACATAACAGAGCTGAAGCTGTTTTGTATGGAGGACTGGGCTCAAATTCCTCCAAGCCAATGTGCAGGAATAATCAGCAGTTGCTGGAAGCTGCAGTTATTGCTGTCCAAGGGGGTCAAACCAGAGGTTCAGACATTTATTTTCTATGATTTCACATTCGAGCAAGGTCTATACAGGTATGTGAGAGAAAGAGAACGAGAAAGAGAAAGAGAACGAGAAAGAGAAAGAGAAAGAAGAAGGCATTCTGGTGAGGTCAAATGAACTGCTTGTAATTGTCCTGTTTTCAATCTGATTTACAGAAATACAATAAATCCAAATAAATAAATACATAAAAGGAAAGGTCAGACATAAGTAAGTGCAATGAAAGGTCAAACCCATCAGCCTTGAGAGTCGCAGCAGGAATGTGACTGAACATTCCACCAGAATACGCAAGAACCAGAAAACCTGTTTGTGATCCGGTTGGACGCCCTTGCACCAGAGAATGGAGCCTTATGTGTGGGTCACCAAACATCCCCAACATGGTCTGGAGATCAGACTCACGATGGCATAGAATCTGTGTCTTCAAGGTGAGATCTTGAGATGGCAGCAGTATGTGGACGAGCATCGTCCGGTTGGAATAGAGCACCGGAGTGTGTGTTCAGAAAAGGTAGAACCAATGGTTGCAGAACCTCATTAATGTAATTGGGCTTCAAAGTGCCTGTAATGAAGATCAAAGATGATCTGGCATGATCTGACGTGATTCACTACAGCATTACTATGATCACAAAGAATGCTGACCTCTGTCCAGTCTTCCTTACTCCACCTCCCATCATCACCTCCATCCCATCTGATTCACCTCCTCCAGTCCATCGTCACCTGTTCCTCCGAGCTCCACCCTTATCACCATCTCCAGCTTCTTGCCATCCATCTCCCATTCCAACATCCTCCTCTGGATCTCCCAGTTCCACTTCCTTCCTTCCATCCCCTTCACTTTTATGTTCTCACTTCTTCTCCACTGCCTCCTATCTCAGCCTTGTACCTCTAGCTCCATCTCCCCCCTCACCTGCACTTCCTACCCTTTCCCCTTCACTCCTCCCTCCACCTTGAAGATCCAGCCTCACCTCCTCCACTCTGCCTCCTCTTTTCTGAACTGTTCTGAGTGTTACTCCAATCAACAGGTGCTAAAAGATCTACAGGAGGCTTGTTGAGACTCCTAACTGGACTCTGTTGTGTCCATGTTTGTCTTAGTGAAGTCAAGCTTTGCTCTCCTCCTCCTGAAAAACCCATTCGGTGTTTATGCGTCCCCGTGTTTTCTTGTTCGTTATTTCATGCCCAGATGCCTGGAGGAATATAAATGTGGTTGTTATCGATATTCTTATCGCCGGCTCTTGCTGTGCTGATTTCCATAGATTCCAGTTAAACTGCTGTGTTTATTTGCTGAGCCAAATAAGTCCCAGTCTCATAACAAGCAAACAAACAAATAAACAGCAGAGAAACGGCTTCGCTTCTGCAGGAATCCCCTGACGAGTGGCGAGGTGTTTAACCACCTGCTCAGGAATCGGTGAATATGCAGCTGTGGGGACTGTGCAAGAGACACACCACTAGAGTGCAATGGTGTGTGTGTGTGTGTGTGTGTGTGTGTGTGTGTGTGTGTGTGTGTGTGTGTGTGTGTGTGTGTGTGTAGTCAAATAAAGATGTCTACTTTATTTCTCTGCTTGTTAGTTTTATTGAGTTCTTGATGTCTTTGAGTAAGGATGTTGCGGAGCTCGCTAATGTGTGTCCAGTCATGTGTTAGTGTGTGTGTTTTTCTGAACTCAAATTCATCTGAACACTGAATGCTTACCTGAACCCCCCCTGAACACTGAACACTTATCTGAAGCTTAGTACTATACCCACCTAAACACAGAACACTAAAGCTCGAATGAACCCTGAACGCTCTTCTGAACACAAGCTCATATGAGCTCAACTGAACCCTGAACGCTCTTCTGAACACAAGCTCATATGAACTCAACTGAACCCTGAACACTCTTCGGAACAAAAGCTCATTTGAATTCAATTGAACACCGTACACTCTCCTAAACACTGTACTTTCACTGAATATTGCAAACTTACTTGAACAATGAATCCTATTTGATTCCAAACAAAATTCACACAGATTGTTCCATTACTATTTTATTACAAATCTTATTATGATGATTATTATTATTATTATTATTATTATTATTATTATTATTATTATTATTATTATTATTATTATTATTATTATTGTTATCTGAACTTAAAGCTCATTTTCAGATTGTGAATATGTTTTAGCAGATCTTTATTAAATAAACACAAAAATACAATTTCACCTCTTTCAAGCTTAAATAATTTTACATCTTCTTTCAGCTCATGTAGTTCTTCAGGCTGGTAGGACGATGCTTCAATATTTCATACCCTTGATTTCAGAGGAAGCAATGAATGAGCAGGCGTCCCAATACTTTTGTCCATATAGTGTCATGCGATGGGCTTTTTCTTCAGGTCACATAATGACCACAATTGTGACTCTATGGTGAAAGTTCTGATGGTTTCTCTCTAATGAGTCCGTTTCTGTTGACGGCTGAAGCTGCAGTACACCGTTAGCAGAACCGATCCAGATCATGTAAACGATGTGACATTAATGGTTTGAATGTGTTAACATCTCGACTACACTCTCATTCCATCAGCGCCTCATCTGCGACCTATTGATGCAAGGCATAATTCTGTTTCTTCCTCTCCCCCCGGCGAGTCTTCCGTCGGAATCTTAAGCGACTTCCCAATTATCAATTAATTGAGCATGTTCTTCCGTAACTCAGATCACGATAAATATGAATAAACACCACTTATGACATCCATACCTTCAGTGCTGGATCTATACGTCCAGGCGGGTGATTTCTACCTCTCGTGAGAACAGAACAGACATTGTTCTTCTCCTTCAAACCACTGATGAAATTATCATCATCATTCAGACGGAATTGTATCCCATATGGCCCGGGTTTGAATCAGATGGAGCGGAGAGGCGTTTTAATTTCATTATAATCAAAGCTACAAATTGCTGCTTCACTTAAGCCGTGAACCTTGATTGTATTAGCATATCAAACTGCCGGGAAAAGACACGAGTGCTCCTTTCCAAGGATGAATTCCTGCCTTTCTTCTTTCAGAGCAGCCAAACAGTGTGGATTCAAATTGGCCCTAAATGGGCTTTAGCTCCACGTTGACCACAGCACTGCCAACTTGCTTTGCCAGCCAGATCTAAACTAAACACTGACAGAGAGGAGTGTTCAGCAGATCTGTATTTTAGAGGTTTCAGTGCGTTAGGCTTCGAGTGTGAATTTTGGATTTGGATTTGGTGTTGAGTTGCAGCCTCAGGTGAGTTTAGAGGTGTGTTCAGGTGAGTTCAGAGGTGTGTTCAGGTGAGTTCAGAGGTCTGTTCTTATGAGTCTTCAGTTATGTGCTCAGGTGAGTTTAGAGGTGTGTTCAGGTGAGTTCAGAGGTGTTTTCCGGGGAGTTTCAGGTGTTTTCACAAGTTTCACACGTGTTCAGGTCAGTGTTCAAGTGCCAGACCAAAGGTGTGTTTAAATGAGTGGAGTTATATATTCAGGTGAGTTTCACACACATTCACATGAATAATGTTGTTAGATAGATAGATAGATAGATAGATAGATAGATAGATAGATAGAACTGATGTTCCCAAGGTTTTCCTGAGTTTTCCAATGAGCCAATCAGGAGTCTGGATGGTAAAATAACATCTAAGTCTAAATTCTGGCAGGTGAACCGCAGAAGTGAGGCCTTGTTTGATCCCGAGCCGCTCAGTTCATCACCGACTGATTGACGTAGCCTGCTGTAAGGGGGAGATTATTGCGTTTAAAGTCACTATAAGTCAATGGCTTTTGATATGATGGATTGAAACAGCAGCGCTGAGCACGACACCACTGCTGTTGCAGCGCAAAGTAGGACACATTACCATAATTCAATTTACACTCAGCGTATTCGCTGGTAGGCTGACAGATTTCTACAATGAGGCCAACATGCTCGTCGCATCTTGGCCCTTGTGTGTACACCTTCGGCTTTCTCAATCTGATTCCATCCATTACCCTCGTAAATCTCGCAACTCCTTCTGTCCGTTCATTTTTCTTTCCCTTTCTTCTATCCCGCTCTTTTAAAAAGGGACAGGTTCGGCACGTCCCCGATCCCGAGGTTACTGTCAGTAGCAATTCAGCACCTCATCAGTTACAAATCGTTCATTGGTTACCTGTAAAAATGTAAACGTAAACAGTGATGCGATGTAGCTGACATCTAACCAACACCGATCAGCCATAACATGTTATTACACCCACCGTCCATCCGTCAGCTCCTCTGACCACACAGGAGCCCTTCGTAGATGTATAATTACACCCCGATCTTCGACGGTCAGGACCCCACAGGACCACCACAGAGCAGCTATTATGTGGGTTGGGTGGTCATTCTCAGCACTGCAGTCACACTGACATATCACATATCACCTATACTTCATTATGAGGACAAAAGTATTGGGACACCTGCTCATTCATTGTTTCTACTGAAATCAAGGGTGTTAAAGAGTTGATCTTGCTTTTGTTTTTGTAACTGTCTCTGCTGCCCTGCCAAAGCTTTCTACTACATTTTGGAGGATTGTTGTGAGGATCTGATTGCATTCAGTGACAAAAGTGTTCATGAGGTCCAGATGTTGGACCTCCAACTCATTCCAAAAGTCCTGGATGGAGCTCCATCATTCCAGAGAACACAGTTCCACTGCTCCACAGCTCCATGCAGGGGGGTTTTATACCAGTCTAGCCCACAACTTGAGTCAACGCGAGTGCTACTCTATTGGCAGTACTTCTCTACAGGGACTAGATAAGCTACGTGTGCATTTGCACATCTGTGCCAGCAACATGTGCAACTTAAAGTTGTTGAATGCATTCTTTAGAAGGAGTGTCCACAAACAACTGGGGGCCTAGTGTATGTCTCCTTTAACTAATTAGGCCCTCTAGTGGTCAATGCATGTACGTTTACTGGTTAAATGTGAGTTTACTGGTGTGCATCTGTATGTGTACCATGCTAATTGGTGTACATATGTTTCCATTATGTGTTAGCTACATTAACGTTGTAGCTCCAGTGCAAAACTGGGGTGTTAAGAGGAAAATTAGATTTGTATCACTTTAAGGAAGGACACAATCCACCTGCCTCCATCCACAAGTCTGTGTCAGGAGAGATTCACTGCTTCATCAGTTACAGCACCGCCACTGTCATGTGGCTCTCGATGAAGTCGTCAGTTCAGTTCACTGTCAGCTCTCTACCCACCCGGCCACGCGCCGGAAAGCCCCCCAGCAGATCCCACTGACATACACACAGCGAAACGCTGTCGCCCCAAACCACATCAGACACGTTAAACACATTAACTATATTACAGCAATATCACTTCCTCCAAACTCAGCTGCCTGCCTCCACTTTCAGCTGAACAATATTAACAAAAATATTTTTATTTATGACTTTCATTTGGATTTATTTGTTTGCTTCATAAAACACTGTTAGAAATATACCATTTTTATTACAAATATAATAATAATAATAATAATAATAATAATAATAATACTGTAGTAATAATACTTCAGGCTATTTATTTTCTTTCACACTATATTCTTCTCTCCTGATTTTGTAGAATTATATTTGATAAAACATGATAAAGGCAACCAGTCACAAATCAAAAGGAATTAAAGATTGCACACAAAATGAATATGTAAACTATTTCACTCATAATCCATTTATGCAACTTCATAAAACTTCTGCTTGAGGTGTGAGGTGTGGTGCCCTGCAATGGACTGGCGCGCTGTCCAGGGGAAGTTCCTGCCTTGCACCCAAGTAGAATAGGTAGGCTCTGGATCCAACGTGACCCCGTTCAGGATGAAGCAGATACGATCGCGACTGACTGATTCAATCATCTGTTACAAAGGCAATAATAATCAGATCTAATCTGATCTGATCGTCTCTGCTCAGTCACAGTAAGGCAGCTAATATGAGGTTAATGGGAATACTCACCGCCCAGTAAAGCGTCATGGCACTAAGACAATTCCTAAATAATAGAGCGAGCACCATTCTACACTGGGCGGTAATTATTCTCATAAATGAACAAATAAATAAATAAATAAATAAATAAGGAGCCGTAATCTGATTTCCTGAGTTTTGTAATCAGATGAGATGTATCTGGACAGCCCTTCAAATGGGTGAGCTCATCTGCTTTAAAGAGCCCTCATTGCTGACACAGGTGTTCACTCACAGCTTACATAATGTCCACAGAAAAGCACTGACCAGTAAATCAGAGGTCACCAAAGGTCTCACTGCATGACCGATGTGACCATGGACCAATTCCCTCACACTCGAACCCCCGATTCCAGGCGATATGCTGTAGAGTATCGCTGACGACGATGTCGCGAAGAAGAGAATTATAGAGTAGTTTGAATCGCACTGCATCAACACATCTGTCTCACCTCTCGTGTGTTTTCTTATTTCTCACCAGCTCCTGAAATCAATGTGCTTTAGAGGATAATATGTTATTCCATTTATCTTTCATTTTCACACCTCCGAATACATTTCACACCTCAATTTGTAAACTGGCTCCGAGAAAATTGGAGTCAAGTTGAGGATGACAACAGAGCAGAACCTGCTGCTGGAATATTTGCACAGAAACCTTAACCAATTAATCACCGCCCGCTTTATATAACCTTAAAGAGCCATATTCTCAATTCACTTGTGTACATTTTTCCTTCTGAAGAGCACTCAGAAGGTTTCTATGGGTTTCCGAACCAAAGGCAATTGTAATTGATCTGTACATTAGCATTTCCAACCTCTCTTTATTCCTTAGATTGACTTTTTTACTGCTACCTTCTATGAACTTCTGAATCAAATTTCCAAGTTCCTACAAACTTCAAAGCCTGTTCTAACAATCATCAGGGTTTCCTCGAAGCAGCTGTCTACAGATAAACAGAAGAAGACTATGCTGCAGTTTGTTCTTCTTCCTCCAATAATCATAATTCTTGAGCCTGTAGATATAAACATAACCAATTAGGGTTCAAGAAATGAACTGGGTTCTTCAAAATGCTCTCCTAAGCTTTATCAACTCTTGGAGCTTGAATGAGTATCCTGAGGATCGATTAAAAGCTTAGAAGTTGTGTTCTTCCTCAATTAGGATGCAGGAAATGGCAGCTTTCTTTAAATGCATGATCTACGCAGAAGCTTTTTTAAGGTGTTCATGAATCTACAAATGCTTTTTTTTTTGTTTTGTTTTGTATTTTGTCAGGATGTTTTCAGAGTTTAACTTCAAAAATCCATTTATAGGAGACTGTCACACATACCAGATTTTCAGGAGACCCTAGGCTACTCAAATATGTCTTAATTGGAGATAAATTAACAGATTTAATGAATTTGACCAGGTTTTATTCAAGAATTTATTTGTACTTACAATTTCTAGGACTAAAAAACACTTTACATCTCAGTAATCCTGTTGAAAATGCAATACATTTGCTGAATTATTTGTGAAGATTAGATTGAAAAGGATATTAATAATAAGCCCTTCAAAATACTTGAAACAATCTGAATATCCTTTATTATATGTATCAGTATCATCCCTTTTCAGGTCTTTTATTCTGAAACTTCTCATTTTCCTCTACATCCAAATATCTGGGTCAGTGATGTCATTAGCCCCACCCCCTCTCACTGATCAGTCAGAGTCTGCATGCAAGTTGAGCATGTGCACATGGACAGAGCAGTAAACATGCACTGGGAGCTGCTTTGGCATTTAAACTGGGATTTAATTCTGGTGGAAGCGAGTGAATTTTGGAATTTTCCCTGAATTGAAATCCTTGCTGTTTAGACGGGGTAAGTCTAAGTGCGAATCCCAGATTGTAAGAGTTAACTGGTTAAAGGACTTCTACTGAAAGGCATTTGATTGTACCTCAATCAGGTACAGCCCTGTTCTTAGTGTGTAAGAGCTTCCACAGCAGGATCATGATCCATAACAGACCTCAAATCCACATTGAGGAGTGACAAAGTGTGTTATGTGACCAAGGGTGTCCAAACCTTTGCATAAGCCTGTGTGTGGGTTGGTTTCTTTATGCTATTGGCTCTTGGTTTAAATTCAGGTTTATTAGAGTCCCTATAGCTTCACACGTGGGTTTTAACAGAGGCTGTTTTGTTATTACGAAATGTTCCTAAAATGATTGTAGCTTTAACCCCTCTGCAGCCCTCCTACAGCTATTCCTGCAAGCCAGTGGATCATACGTGTGCGTGTGTGTGTGTGTGTGTGTGTGTGTGTGTGTGTGTGTGTGTGTGTGTGTGTGTGTGTGTGTGTGTGTGCGTGCGTGTTGGTGATGACTTTTGGTGTGATGCCAGTGAAGCAGATGAAAATGATCCATCATATTCTCGGTGGTGTAAGGCAGTAGGAGTGTACACTCGCAGACTAATCAGATTAGCTCTCGCCCACAGACCCAGCAAAGCAGAGCAAGTGCATGCCCTGAACTCCACAATGCCTTTTAAAGACAGCCAGATGGGTGGAGGGTGAAGGGGGAGGTGGGTGGGGGTGTGCATGTGCCTAATGCCATGCTAACATGCGTGGAGGGAAATGCAGATCCAGAGTCCGAGACGCCTGCGGTAACGACGACCTTATCTGTATGTCACACGGAGTAACGTGACAAGGTGTGTACCCTGTATGGAAATCGAACATGTGGCCATACACTGATCAGCCACACAGGAGCACTTTGTGGTTCTATGATTCCAGACTGTGGTTCATCTGTTTCTCTGCAGACTTTATTCTCCTCCTTTCACCCTGATCTTCAGTGATCAGGACCCCACAGGACCACCACAGAGCAGCTATTATGTGGGTGGTGGGTCATTCTCAGCACCGCAGTGACACTGACATGGTGGATTTCATAGTGGTTTCTGTGACGGAGAGATCTCCAGGCCTAGCTTGAGCAAAGCAAACCATGACACGTCCACCACCATGCTTCACAGTTTTTGAGAGATTCTTGTCCTCAAATGTTGTGTTTTCTGTCCCTGTGCCCAACAATTCAACTTTGGATTCATCTGTCCCAAGCACATTGTTCCAGACGTCCTGCTCTTTGTCTAGATGTTCTCTGGAGAACTTTAGTCTTGTCCTGGTGTTTTTTGATAGTAAGGGACTGTCTGACTTAAACATGAAAATCAAACTGTTTGGTCTCCTTCTGATGGTAGAAGCTGCCCTTTGACATCAGCTGTGTGGAGAGCGATCTGTAGGTCCCAAGATGATCTTGTAGTCTGCTATTGGGCTGAATTTGCTAGGACGGCCTGACCTGCCCATCTTGGCTGTTTGAAATGTTCTCCACTTCTTTTAATTTAATTCATTTTGGAGCATTTCTATTGGTTCATTCATCATGAAATTCTAACAACAGCAGACAGTAAAGGCTGTATAATGTGTTTATTGCTTTAGTTGGTTTATGTTAAACATTATGTGTCTGAGGGGCCCGATTGGTTCGGCTTGCAGCCCGTCTGCCCCGGTTTTCCCTGGAGTTCAGGAAGCAATGATGTTCATTTCAAATCAGTTGGCATCGATTTCTCTCTCTCTCAGAATTATTGATGCCGTTGGTGCCTGCCAAGCGCCGTCAGACCTTTTTATCTGCAAGTGATTATTAATTAATTTTCCATGAAATGTTCAATATCCAGTGAAAGCTCCAGCCATCAAAATCTCATCAGATGAGTACCATCACATGGACGAGGATCTGAGCACTACACTCCAAACGTCTGATCAGAATTCCAGTGATAAATATCTCAGCTGATGTAGTCTTTCTTCAGCTGAGTCGATTCTGATTTCTTGATTTCAGCTGGTTTAATTAATTTAATCCAAAATGTAAAAGGATCAAATCATGCAAAACAAATTGTTCAGATCATCCCTGCCTGTTCACCCTACAGCAGTTTAGCCCCACCCACTCAGCCTAAAGCAGTTTAGCCACACCCATTCACCCTACAGCAGTTTAACCCCACCCATTCAGCCTAAAGCAGTTCATCCCCACCCATTTAGTCTACAACAGTTTAGCTCACCATGGAGAAAACCCACAAAGACACAGGGAGAACCAGGAAACTACACCCGGAGAGGGCTTTGAACCCAGGACCCCAGCACCGGGAGGCAAATTACCACCAAGCCACTATGCTGCCCAATACATGACCAGCTATCAGACTGTGTTTCAGTAATTTCACTGATGTTGCTCTTTAACTCCTCCTTCTTCCATTGCAGTCATGTGGAAAAGTGGGTGATCCCACATTCCTCAGGATTTCCTCACATTCCCAACAGCACCAAAAATATACTGTTAAACTGATAAAGAGAGGCTGGAGAAATTAATTATGTGAGGTTTACAGAAGCATCATTGGTCAATCAAAGACAAAATCAGACAAAGAATCTATGCATGAATCCTATGCAACACTTCCACCTCTAACCCACTGTGCCCGCGACGCAGTGCACTGCATATTACATCCCCAACATCCTTCACACTTTCATCAGAAAAGCTGTACTGCTCTACCCAGTGCCAGCCGCTGGCCTGTAGGTCATGGAGCAGCACTAATCCTCAAAGCGAACTATAAAGGCCTAAATGCCTCCAGCACCTGCAGTAGGAGGGACACACTCGTGTCTGTTTAGGAGAAGGACAGCAGCTCTGACTTTTTGAGCCTTTTTTCTGTTTACAAACTCACAGGTTGCATTTATACAGCACCTCTATAAATATATATATCTCAATATATAGTAGATATTTTATATATGTGTATCATCGTCCTGTTGGAATAGAGCACCGGACTCTGTGTTCAGGAGAGGTCAGACCACTGGTTGCAGGACCTCATTGATGTAACATTGGACTGTCTGTTTCTGTAATGAAGATCAAAGGGGGTCTGACGTCGTACGAATTTACACCCCATACCGTTACACCAGGCATGTTGATCATGGCGTGGATTGGTCGTCTCCACCAAGACAAGAGCGGGACACACTGAAGATGACTCCACGATTCCTTGAAGCCTTGAAGAAACAATGCTCCTCATTCCCGGATGTGAGCGCAGGGCGTCTTTTTAATTTTTATTATTTGAACTTGAACTTCAATAAAACTATGTGAAGTATATCCATAAAAACCAGACATTACGTTCCACGGACATAATTTCATGTTAGTGCATAACTCGCTGTATGAAGTCACTCTCAGACACGTAAGAGGAGCAGCGATGAACGGCAATTTTTATATTAAGCAAAATATTTATCCATCCTTCTTACCTGCTTTCCTCACACCTCATCTTTCTGCTTCTACTGACCTCAGAACAGCACTGGGACAGAAAGACCAGTACGTGGGGTTTAGACTGGAGGGCTGAGCTCAGTCCTACTCAACTCAACTGTATTTATACAGCAGTAACTGGGGCACTGAGATCACCCCAGTTCCCTGCTGTTCCCGGGGACCGGTGTCTGAGGCTAAACGGAGTGGTGCGGCTGGGCCGGGCCTGTGTCTGCAGTGAATCGTGCCTAATGGATCATTCTGTGGCGTTTTAGATTCTAAATGCAGCGTTCAGTCCTCACAGAACTTATTATATTTATTATGCATTAGGAGAGGGAGACTGCCCCCTAGAGTCTGTGGAGCAAAGTTTCAGATCATTATAAATGAATAAATCCAAGACATTTACAGTGGCTTAGATCCCTTATTGTCTCTTTAATTAGCACTTAATTAACCATTCATTATTAATTAATAATGAAGTATTAATTATAGTTTTATACAATTTTAAACATCAAATACAAACAACATAGAATTGATCAGCCAAACTGTGTACATACAATCATTCACCAAACAATAAAAATATAAATAAATAAAACTATTATACACACAGGGCTCCCACCACCACTGTCCTTCTTTGTATTATGTTAAAATTCCATGTTGAATAGACCAATAGAAATGACTGGGAATAAATTCTTTCTACATTGTTTTTTCATTTTACTGTTACTGTTACTGGAGATATGAGGTTCTTGTATCAGAGCAAAAATGCTTTTTGCATTGTATTATTCTGTATTACATAGATATTTCCCCTGATACTAAGTGTGTGTGTGTGTGTGTGTGTGTGTGTGTGTGTGTGTGTGTGTGTGTGTGTGTGTGTGTGTGTGTGTGTGTGTGTGTGTGAGAGAGAGAGAGAGAGAAAGAGAGAGAGAGAGATGATGCAACGGCACCCAAAATATTTTTTCTTCTCTGAGGAAACACTCCACCAGTCTTTGATTGAGAATTCTGCTTCATGGCACTGAGTGTGGGTTTAATTGAAAGCATTCCTGAGTGCTGGTGAGGACAGAACCTCATGCTGGTGCGTGATGATGTTGTCGGGCCTCAGACCATCATAAGGTCCCTCTATTATTACCCACAGTATGGGGGAAGTGTCTCTTTTGTGTTTTGTCTGTAATCCTCACCGTCCACAGCTTTTATTGAGGTGTCCAGCCTGCATTAATGCCTCTATCAGTGGTCTGGACATGCTGACATGGTATAAGACCAGCTTTAACAAGCCTCAGCCTCAATAGAGCCGCGATTCGTATATATATTTACCCCCTTCTGCCCTAAACGCATCAATCAGCCAAGCTGAAGTTTATTTCTTTGCTTTTGGGCCTTTTGACCCCAGAACAACTCCAAGATGCTTGGTGCAACTGGGACAGTTGGTACAGTTGCCAGTTTATCAGATGTTTTCCCATAGCAATGAATGGAGGAATGCTCATTGGCTATGCAAAACTACTTGGCAATACCCTAGCAACCTCCAGAGATGCCATAGCAGTCACCTTCAATGCCACCTCAAACACATGTGTACTTAACAACATCTAGCAACCACTCTCAACTACTTAGAAACCAACTAAAATACCATAGTAACCATCTACGACACTCTAGGAATACTCGTAAGTTACACGATCGCTGTCCATCCCAGTTTGGAAGTGCCAATTACTCACTCCCCACAGGATTCTCCCCCATTACATAGGATGCTTCTGACACTAGGAGGGTGAAGACAAGCACATGCTCCCTCCAATACATGTGAAGTCATCTGCTGCCTCTTTTTGAACTGTGGCCATTGGATGATTGCATGGCAGCCAACACACTCAGAGGAAATCATCAGGGCCCAGCTCCGATACAATGGCTAATGGACGCCTGTGCCAGCCAGCACTGCACTGTGTGTGGAAAGAGCACCATCTACCCACCCAGAGAGAGCATTGCCAATTTTGCTCTCTCAGACTCCATCTGCTAACGGCAACCAGCTTGAACCAGGAGTCGACATGGGGTTGCTGCTTTTTTGTCAGGAAACACACATTTAGAATTTTAAAATTCTTCTTTATTTAGAAAATGCGCAAACAATTAAGCGAGAATGAAGTGAGAAAACAAATATCTACAATGGAGGGAAACTTTAAATTTATTAAATAACAAAGTAAATCACAAGATACACACATATACACACATATAGACATAAACCAAAACCGAAACAGTGGTCCAGCCCTGTTTTAATGATATACATCATGTGCTCCCACTATAGCATATATACAGCATCTGCACATTATGAATGTATGCATGTACAGTAAACACACACATACAGAGCTCTGCCGATGCACCAGAAAACATGATCTGTAAAACTGTCTGAACAATATGTTATGCATATTGAATAAATAAACAATTAGGCCACTGAATGATGCATGCTGGTATAGCCAATCCCAACACTCTTCAGGAGAATGGCCACTTATTCCCAGTTCACCAATTCCCCACACGTAGTTGTACTCTTTTAACTCTGTTCTTATAACTAATGTACACTATATGAACAAAAGTATTGGGACACCTACGTTTTTTCTTCAGAAATCAAGTGTATTAAAATGAGTTTTTCCTGCTTTTGTTTGGAGTAAGTCTCATTACACTCCATGGAAGACTTTTGGAACATTGCTGTGAGGATTTGATTGCATTCAGTGACCAGAGCATTTATTGAGGCCAGGATGTTGGATGATCGCTACCCAATCTCCTGAAATATTGGATGGAGCACCAGCATTCCACAGAAGACAGTCAGCAGTGGGTGCTTAATATATTAATTAGAATGGGTGTCCACAAACATTTGGACATAGAGTGTATTAATAACTTTTATTCTAATATAGAGGTCCATCCCCTTTGTTCTGGTCCTCTAGGCTGCACTGTAATCTCAGTGAGGGCAATCTGAGATGCTTGTACGAGGTCTACTAAATGAGCAGGTGTATCTGGCTCCGCCTCAGTTCTCTAGTGCACAGACTCTGTGTTTTAAAATGTGTAGAAATGTCTCTACAGAGGATTTGACTTATTTACACAGTATGAAAACTGAACACAGTGCCTCCTGTAGGTGGATTCGAAATATTTACAGCCCCTTTCCTTCACTCATCAGGTTGTCATAAGTGGAGAATCCTTCTGCTTGTTCTTTTTCACCATTCTCCACCTCCACCTGGTCCAGTATCTCCTCCGGGAGATGATACTCTCTGGCTACTTCCCAGGAAGCACGGCCATCGTAGGTTTTCGCCTCTGAGTAAATGCCTTCAGCCGTGTAGTCCTGTGACCGAGGGTCAAAACATTGACCCGGAGGGTCATCCTGCAGAGTTTCTCTGGTTTCTTCTGCTAGAGAATAATCCACATCCTCTGGGGGGTCAGGAAAGGGCCCAGGCTGGTGCATGTAGTCGTTAATGCCTTGCCAGTGGTTTTTCTGTTCATTCCTTGTCTCGCCGGGATTGCGGTGTTTGGTCACGGTGGCATAAAGTGGCTCCTCAACCTGTGGGGCAGTGGAGGAGGTAGAGGAGGGGCAGCTGTTAATGCTCCTCACTTGACCTTTGCTTTGAGGTTTAATGTCATTGAGAGACAAGCTCCTAAAGTTTGGGGTCAGCATTTTTATTGAACGCTGCTTGGGACTGGAAGGGAAAATTCTCTCTTGGTCTGCACTGTCATACGGAATGTGGTTCACTGTACTGTAAACGCATGCATCCTCCATGCTCTGAAGAACTGGCTCTACTTTCTCTGAAGGCTTGGGTTTGCTCCCTGGGTTATCAGACAGCGGAAGGTTATGGATGTAGGCGTTGATGATTTTGAAGAGCCGATCACCTTGGTTGGTCGTAAACTCAAAGTTTCCTTCTCCGGTCTCACACCTGCGCCCGGCCTCAAAGGAGAAAGACAGCTGGAGAGGAAAGAAGAGAGAAGGAGGAACTGAAACTTGAACAATTCTGCATTCACTAGTCTGACGCCTGTTCTAAAAACAAGCTGATCATCTGCCCCTGGAGAAAAGGCATGCAAACACAAATGAGAACATCTCCAGCATGAGGGGAATTAAAAGTACAGCTTCATTATCACTACAGGACTGCAGTCGCTGATTGTAATTGGACATTCCCACAATTTAATTTGTACACAGTTTCAAAACTGCACCAGCTGTTTTTCATTATTTGGAAATTTTGTGATTAATAGACTGGTATAAATATCAAAAAGGGAACCTTTTAGGTTGGAAAAGTAGGCTGAATTCTAGCTGAACTCCTAATACCATTATAATAAGTACATAACGATATATAACACAATTACTGTACAGCCAGTCCAGCTAAATGAGTTGAACCTCAATAACATTACTATGTGAGCTGCTCCTGATTCAATATTGTGTAAGATGTTTAGGTTGTAGCCCCTCCCCCTCAATTTGTTTATCATTCTGCAGGTTAGGTAGGCAGTTAGACAGTCACTCCACTCTAGAGCTGTAAAACCATGTACATTTCTGTGTTCGAGAAAGAACCAAACGGTCAGTTTAATCAGAACTCAAAATGTAATGTCTCTGGGGTGGCCCTACGGTCTAACTGCTGCTCATCAAGTGTGTTCAAATCCCAGCAAGGGCTCAGAACTCCACTGTCAGAAGCTTGCGAAATTGAGGACTTTATTGGAAAAAGGAGTTTAAAAAAAGTTCAAAGAGTTCATTTTGTCCAGCTTACCCTGTCCTGTCCAAATTTTCTGATGAAGCAGTAAGGCCAGGAGTGGATGACCTTTTTGGTTTTATGGTCCTTCAGCAATATGCGGTCATCATGTGGGGTCAGAATGTATTCTCCATACAGGTTACACCTGAACGCTGCTTCCGTGCTCATTGCGATGACCAGGAAGTCTCTCGCTTCAACACAAAAAGAGAAGTATAGTGTAAATAAAATATGAAATAAGAAATGTGCTGATATATAGTAGTGCTATATTGCTATATTTCAATTTGAGGACTACTGTGAGCATACTGTGACTTGAGAGACACGACAGCTTGTTGGATCTGTGACTAGGGTTAGGGTGATTACTTTAGAAGCCTTGGTAGCTTGGACCGCACCCGTGGCCTCAATAAATTATATCTCAGTTCTGGGTCCATAATCTACCATGTGATCCCCTCAGGATTGTAAAGAAGCCAGCATCATAGATGATTCATTGCAAGGTAATTAAATAAACCACTGGCTGGACACTGAAGGGGACAAGGACACCCCATTAAGAATGAAAGTTATATGGACTTCTATTAAACACTGGAGGGCAGATCTGTTAGAGAGGGCTCAATGTCAGTTCATGTCCCCAGTTCCTTTTCTTCTTTTGCACTCTGTCTCTTCTACCTCACTGTTATTGAGAAAGCCTGTAGGGCGTCCCTCTCCCCGGAGACGGCTCTGTAATTCAGAAATAGAAGGATGTCTGGTCTGGTTTAGAGAAGCCTCCAACCCACACTTCCACCTATTATCAAAGAGTCTGGACTTTTACAGCTTTGTGTTGATGTTAGTGGGTCAAACTGACCATCATAAAGTAGAATATTTTTGCTTCAATAACATTAATTAATCCATTTATATCAATACTATTCATTTAATCAATAATTAGTGAGACTGTCAAATCAGTGTTAGGGTGCGCTGCACTGGTACGAGTGGATCAGACACAGAAGGTCTGCTGGAGTCTTTAAACCCCTTAGCGTCACTACTGGACTGAGAACAGTCCACCGACCAGAAATATCCAGCCGACAGCGTCCTGTAGGCAGCTGCTCTGTGGTGGTCCTGTGAGGTCCTGATCATTGAAGATCAGGGTGAAAGGAGGAGAATAAACATCTGCAGAGAACTACAAAGTGCTCCTGTGTGATCAGTGTGTGTGTGTGTGTGTGTGTGTGGGTGTGTGTGTGGGTGTGTGTGGGGGTGTGTGTGTGATATTACAAACACATTGTCAGTCATTTTCCATTTACATGTTTATTACATTAATTAAATCAAGGTAATTAAATGTTATTAAAAATAATTTTTCCTGCATTTTCAACTATGGAACAGGTCAGTTTGTCCCGCAGAATAACAGAGATTAACATGGCCAATAAATGTCTGTCGTGGAAAAAAGAGAGAGAGAGAGTGTGATTAACATGCAAATTGGCGAATTTTCATCTGGATGTCCAATGGCGGCCTGCAGCCTTTGATTACTGTTCAGTGCAGTTTAGCTGGAAAAGCAAAACATCATTGTGATAAACACTCAGGAGGAGCTACAGTCTCTCATTAGGTTGAATATTAATAACTCTAAATGTAGGTATTGTGATATACACCGAGGAGGAGGAGCTACAGTCTCTCATTAGGGTGAATATTAATAACTCTAAATGTAGGTATTGTGATATACACTGAGGAGGAGCTAATACTAATGTATTCTATAGATGGCTTTATATGGTTTAAGTTGTAGATTTCAAGTTGAAATTTTCTTTGGGAACTATTTCTCGCCACACAACGTCCTACTACACATATCCTTTCACCATTTTAAAGATATTTGACTTTAAACATCCCAAACCTTCTCAAAACACTGGCAAAACAGCATCTCCGCCATCAGTCAGTGTATTCTTAGGCATCTGGTGTAAGAACGTTCTGCGAGGAGCCTTTAGACGTTCAGATGTCTGCTTCCATTCATCGCCGCTGTCAACAGTTCTGACTGGGTACGTTTCTCCAGAATGAAGCATTTCACTTCAAATCTATTTTGAATGACTTTATTTACACTCTAGCCGTGCAATTATGCAGAGATGTTCAACAGCCGGTGGAGTTGTCCTTTAATGACACGTACGCTTGTTTTAAAGCACTGGAGGGTAAATATATAAGAAAAGGCTCAATGTCAGACTGTGTCCCCAGTCCCTTTTTCTCTTTTCCACTCTGCTGGACGTCTCTTTTACCAGATTGTGTTATTGAAAGCGAGCCTGTAGGGCGTCCCTCTCTCCGGAGATAGCTCCATAATTCAGAACTGGATGGATGTCGGCAGGAGCAGAGCGAAAAGCCAGGTCTGTCTGAGCTCGGCCTTTGTTCCTCCCATGAATGTTCATAGCTGTCACTCTCCGAAGAGCACAAAAGGATCTTTTCCTTCCCTCGCCACGTTTCTAGATGAAACGGGTGCAGGTCCATTTGGACAGCCGCCCGGCAGGCCCTGAAGAACATCAGATTTATTTGTTGTTCTGTTCTGCAAGGCTGTTTTCAGTGCTGCCCCTCTGGAGATAGCGGCCCAGCGGCGCACCCGGAGGTGCGGCCCGAGCGCCAAGTCCGGCCGAAAAGATAATTTGCATGTGTTGGTTAACCTGGACAACCTTCTGAGCTTCTGTTGCTTCAGAGTCACCATTACCCAAGGCTTTGCACTCTGGACATGGGTGAACTCGATTACACTGTAAAGCATTTCCCTTCAGTCAGGTGTGGAGTGAGGCCAGAGCTTTTCTCTTATTTTGCACATTTATGCTGCTCTTCCATTTCACCCTCTGATGCTCAGCGAAGGATATTTTTAATGCTTTTATTTTGCCCACAGATGAAGTCTGTCTATTTTCAGACAGCTTTAGTTGGATGCTGCCTTTGATTTGAGCAAAAGCTGCTGTCAAGGACACTTTCCCTCTGCCTTGTTGTGGTTACCCAGCTTTACGCCTTTTCACACACTCACTGTGCATGTTCTTACATGCATAATGCATAGCCATGCACACACACACACACACACACACACACACACACATATATAAACATGCACACACAACTCATCTATATTCGAACATATTTCCAAAACAAACCTGCAGCGGTTTCCACAAGAAAGCTTATAATCTTCCCAGATTGTGTGTTTTCTGTTCAGCGTAAGCTTGCTTAGATGAGCTTCTGTATGCACTGTGGATTCCAACATGCAAATGATCAGTCGTACACATACAGTGTGGACTGTAGTTCATCTGTTTCTCTGCAAACACTCCGGAAGCACTGCTTTGTCTGATCCACTCGTACCAGTGCAGCACACACTAACACATCAATACTTACGGAATGAGTTGTGGAAAATCACAAAGCAGATGGTAATGATTGGCTTAAAGATCGTAATTGGGCCCGAGTGTGAAGGATGGAGCTGAATTTGCAGGCGTATGGAAGCATCGCTCATATGGGCTTAACGTGCAAAATTTTGTAATTACCGTTAAATTAATACACAAATGAAAATATCATGAATATGAGTTGTTTTAATTCAATTATGAATTCTTTTTCTTTTCATTGCTTTTAATGAAAATTGTTTAAATTAACTTGATTAAATCTTATAACTATATTAAATATATTAAAATAGATCAAATATTCCATTTTCTCATGTAATCCCTGTTTGATGTAAACGCTTGGCTACACTGAAAATGAGGCTCCTCTTCAACATACCGTGAGAAGGTGTGAAAATAAAGGCTGCTTGACTATAAAGAGCAGAATTAAATGTGTTTCTCCTCGGCTGTTCTGTGCTGCACCCTCAGTAAAAACCCCAACGCTGAAGTTATCTTTCTGTTACAGTGGGTGAGGAGAGCTTGACATATCTGAAAAGGAAGCATTCAGAAGCCTCTTGACAACCTACTAGAGAAAAGCCAAGACTCACGTTGGTTTTATAGCTCATAAATAAAATATTTACCACGTTCATGTGATCAACACAGAAGGAAGGTTTTTAAGAAGTTTGTTCATGTCTGGGCATCTGTTCATGATCGCCGCAGCCCAACATCAGCAGAGTTTGGAGCTGATCTCAGCTGCTTTGGCAGAGGGTCTAATTAGCAGGGGTGAGTTTTAATCAGTGCTGATTGTCAAGGCATTGATTAAAAAGCCCCTTAATGACCTCAGTTCATCAGCAGCTGAGGACAACATAAGACACCACCCTGGTTTCATTACCTTATTGCATTATTGTGGTTCCACCTCTATGAATGCATCTAGAGGGTGTTGCTGGAGTGTATGCAGGACAACGTTTATTGTGGACACTCTACACAACAGTGTTACAGCAGTGTTGTGTACTGCGGTGTAGACTATGCTCAATCCAGGGCACGGGCTCCAAGTGGCTCAGTGGCTCAACAATCATGGCTCATTATGCTTCATCATCAGCAGTCAATTGTCAATGGGGCCAATCTCTAGATGGCATTCACTGCCCATCGCTTGCATTCCCACTGTGATGCTGGCACCTGCACATGCATCGGTTGGTATGTCACAGAAGCCATTACCACCCACAGTGGACAGCACATTGGATGGTAATGACTATTAATGGCAGCATCTGGCTAGAAACGGCCATGCAAATTTTTTTGGACAACTGGCAGAAATAGCATCCACACATAGTGCAAGAGCCCCACATGCACATCTCACAGCTCAATGCATTCAACTCAAACATTCAACCTTCCATGGGATAGGGCAAAAGTTATTGGACATGATCATTAGTTCCTGTCCCGTGACCTTTGGGTTTTCAGTAAATTTACACCCTCAACATTTACAAAAACACCTACTAGTAGAATATGTAGAAGATGGTGGTGTTGACACTGAAGAGCAGCTCATCACCTCCAGACTGCTAGTTTGGGAATACAGGTCTACAGGAACCAGGCCATGTTATGGAAGCTTTTCTTGTTCTAGTGTCCAAGAAAGAGAAGCTAAAACTTGGCTGAATAGGAGCATATATGGTGGCTTTAATACCTTTGCAAGACACCGATGTCACACATTAAGATACTTTTGAGATGCCCTGCTGTTTAGAAATACAGCATAACGAGGACAGCGTTTTACTCCAATTGGTTTAATCAAAATGGTGCAGGCTGCAGCTGGATTTAGATGGTTGCCATAGTCATGCAACAAAGCTCTCCAACTGCACGGTTAAAAATTCAACACAGCCACCACTTCCTTCCTGATGAGCAGAAAATAAAGTGTGACCTCAGATACTGTATCACTACCTTTACTCACAGAGAGCTTCACCAGCAGCCCAAACTGGTGCCTGATCATACAGAACAATGTGTCTGTCTGATTAAGAGCACAGATGACTCACTTATCTGAATTAATACTGAACCACCTGATATTTAATTGAGTTGTTGAGACATTTCTGTTACGTTCAGTGATCATTCAGTCCTTACGTTCAAACTCAAACAGATCATTTCTGACAGTTTTATTGCAAACCAGTCTGCCCTTAAAATCCATTTTGAAAGTGTGAATTCATTGTTTGATATAAGAACTGAATAGAGAACTGTGTGTTCTCTAAAACCAGATTTAAAACCCATTTAAACAGCGTCCAATTTTGGCAGATGAAAGAAAAGCATGTCAGATTTTGACAATGAATACACCTATATTAATAGTATTTTTACAAAACCGACAGACTGAGGCACCACCCCCCCTCCCCACCCCACCAAAAGCATTCGAACAGCGAAGCCTGAGAGCTGAACCAGAAGATGCATAAAGAAGTCTTCGACAAGCTCGCCACAAAAAGACTCTTGCCACTGTTGATGCCAAAGTGCAGCATCTGCCGTCAGAAGACCAAATAGGATTGATTTTCATGGGAGGTGTTCGAGGAGGAAAAACTAAAGTTTGCCAGAGAACATCTAGACAAAGAGCAGGACAGTATGTTGCAGAGTGGCGATTAACGTTGGGTTCAGGCTGACACTTGGTTCTCACATTTGGTGTGAGCTGATTACACTTTCTGAAGCTTGAGGTGAAAAAGACCAGGCTACTAAAGGTAGGTGAGGCAACAGATCTTGACTCTGACTCTTGACTCTGACCTGACCTGTATAAACCCATTTACCTCTCTGGAAAAAAAAGGTATCTGCCCTTAAAAACAACTTTCAGTGCCTTTTTTGCCAGCATGGCTGATTCTAACCCCAAAAGGACATGACCGAGCTGGGGGCCCTCAGCTACAACACATGTCCAGACAAGGACATTTCTTAACTTAGCCTGGGTGACCATAAGTCTTCTTTTTCCTGGACACATCCTATTTTTGGGATGTGAAAAATGGGCCTGGACAGGATTTCAAAGATGTGTAAAACATCTGTCATGAATGAAGTTACACTCTCAGGATACCCAAGGACGCTTTACTATCAGGACTCAAAATACACACAGCGTACTCTTTACCAGAAACCACCGTCGACCTTCAGGGCTGTATTGAGCACTGGGAGGGGTTTACACGCTTACAGTCATTGACATACCCATGCATTCACACGCACCGGGGCACAGACACAAGGAGAACATGGAACCTTTACCCAGATAAGGAACTGAACCCAAGACCCCAGAGCTGGGAGGTGAATGCAAACCACCTAGCCACCTTCTGAAAAAAAAACAGTGTTTGCTTCTACAGTCATCACACATTCAGTGATTTTAGAGCTATAAATATGTCTGTTTAAACCCGGCCTACTCAGCAATGCTTTCAGTCTGCATGTACCTGCAACTATGTCAACCACTGGGCTGATTGACCACAGCCTAGGCTGACTGACAACAATTTAGACCTACTTGAAACCCTCCAACCAAATCTGTTTCAGCAATGGGTGTAACTTAAAGTAACTGAATGCACTTGTTAGAAGGAGCGTCCGCAAACATAAACACAGAGCACAGACTGGGCTGGGCTGTACTCAGTGTAACTGAAGCGCGAGTGTGAGTTTGCGTGTGAGGCAAGGCGTTGGTTAGTGGTTCTGTTGCCATATTGGAGTGTTTGAGGACTGGGGCTCTGATTGTGCTCGGCATCTCCTTTGATGTTGAACTCCCAGAGCAAACAGCAACTCTTAAACTGGAAACGCCTCGCTGTCCAATCACAACTGTCGGCAGGTGCTTTCAATCCAATTATCTCTGCAGCACCATGAGGTGAAACGCTGGCGGCTGTGTTTCCGTACTCACCAATGATCATATTTTAGCCTTAAACAGCTCTGAGACTGAATGTAACCTGTTTCAGGACTTTAAAGAGTCACGTCTGAATAAATATGTTTCAAACTGCAGAGTTAAAGCGATACTTCAGCAAGAACTCACAGCTTCAACATCTAACCTTCAGCTAATGTAGCTGTATTCCCCACCAAATACCACTGGAGTTATGAATCTCTCTCTCTCTCTCTCTCTCTCTCTCTGTCTCTCTCACTCTCTCTCTCTGTTCTCTCCCTGGTGGGTGAGCGGAGGGTGCAGTCAGATGGAGGTGACTGTGGGCAAATTTTAAGACAGCTTATATCCCTCTACTTCATTTCATTAGAGATGGTGCTGCAGACACACACACACACACACACACACACACACACTGAGAACACACCCCATCTCCAGCAGGCTGTAATGGAATCAGGGTGGGCCACCTGTGGCCCAAATGGTCAATTTGTCTCTGGCCTGAAGTCAAAAGTAGCTGTTTGTCCTTCAACTGGGCCGACTGTAATAAAACAATACTGTTGAGGTTAGAGCATTATTAATATTCACCCTAATGAGAGGCTGTGGCTCCTCCCCCTCAGTGTATATCACAATACCTACATTTACAGCATTATTAATATTCACCCTAATGAGAGGCTGTAGCTCCTCCTCCTCAGTGTATATCACAATACCTACATTTAGAGTTATTAATATTCACCCTAATGAGAGACTGTAGTTCTTATTATATCTGATGTTTATACTTTAAAAGCCAAGATTTTACACAGAGCTAAATTGGTCAGACTCAAGGTGAAAATTTGACCCCAGGTAACAAACAAAAACAAAACATTGCTGGAAAACAACAGCTGCAGCTGTGGTTCTTAATCTACCCTGAACACTGGACACAGTGGATCCTTCTCAGGTCAATATCTTAAACATTTAAGATACCTGACAGCCAGTATGTGCTGCTAACATTGACTTAAACATTGCATTTATTGCTGGCAATAATATAAAACCTCCTTTGATCTGGGTTCATGTCAAGACCAAGACAAGACAAGCAGGGGTTGCCAAGACCAGATTATGTTTTTTCTTCCTATAATTGCAGACACCTATTCACCCTGATCTTCAAAGCTCAGGACCCCACAGGACCACCACAGAGCGGCAATTATGTGGGTGGTGGGTCGTTCTCAGCACTGCACTCACACTGACATGGTGGTGGTGTGTTAGTGTGTGTTGTGCTGATATGAGTGGATCAGACACAGCAGTGCTGCTGGAGTGTTTAAACACTGTGTCCACTCACTGTCCACTCTATTAGACACTCCTACCGAGTGTCTCCACCTTGTAGATGTAGAGTCAGAGACAGAAGCTCACCTGTTTCTGCACAGTTTGTGTTGTTCAACAGAGGTAGAGACCACTTGTTTCGGGTCCTTCTCAAGACCCAGTCTACTTTGAAAGGACCACCACAGAGCAGGTATGAGGGTGGTTGGTCATTCTCAGCACTGCAGTGACACGGATGTGGTGGTGTGTAGTTGATATTGAGGTTTAAACACTCCAGCAGCACTGCTGTGTCTGATCGACTCATACCACCACAACACACACTAACACACCACCACCATGTCAGTGTTACTGCAGTGCTGAGAATGACCCTCCACCCACATTATACCTTCTCTGTGGTGGTCCTGTGGGGTCCTGAGCATTGTAGATCAGGGTGAAAGGGGACTAACAAAGTTAGCCGGTGCTACAATATTAATGTGTATTCTCATTTGGTGGAACTTAAAAGCAGTTTTTAGATTTTTCCAGATATTTTTTTCATTCCTTGACACTAAAACAGACTCTGAAGTGACTATAAATGTAAAAATAAAGCACGGAAAGGTGCTGATAACTACATTTCCTAGAATAGAGGTAGGTGTGTGTTTAACGTGCACAGCAGACATGGTGTAATACTGTCTGATGGTCACACACACCTTATAGAAGCTAAAGGAACTAGCACTGTTTCATTGCTACTGACCACCAGAGACAGAGCGAGACTCAGTGAATTGTAAAAAATACATAAATGCTGCTGAAAGTGAAGACTTAGACAACCCACACAACGTGACAGAGTGGCTCCTCTGCAGATGTTTTATCACCGTCCAGAGTACACACATACTCCAGGCAGAGTGAAAAGGCATTGACCTGGGGTCGGCTGCTAGATGGATTCATAGGCCCCAAAGACTACACCCATGACCCAGAGTTAAAGCCTCAGTTTAAACAGTGGATCACTTTCCTCCTGCCACTAAACCACAATAACAATTGGGTTGTCTGACAGAAGTCAGCAGTCAAGTCCACATGATGCCTTAAAGGCCTTATGGGGAATAGCAGGAGGCTTAGATCAGGCAATGCAGAAGAAGATGATCATCAGTGAGATCCACCCTAGGACTGCTTGTGACTACAGTTAGGGTTAGGGTTCGTTAGGGTTAAGGTTAGGGTAGGTTAGGTCACACTTTTTTTTACTATAGAAATACCACGAATTTGCTAATACCATCATATTATCATATCATATTTTACTACTCTATCATAACTTCATCATGTAATAATATGATCTTTAATATTTTTTTGCACCATGTGACATCCCCCCAAAATGTCTTTTCAGCCTGGGGTTGAGGGGGCACCAGGTATGAGTGAATGACAAAGGAATAAAGGGTAAACATAAAGATTAGTTATCATCAGCCACCAGCCAATCTGTCATTAGTATAAATCATAAGATTTATACTGGGGGGTCCTGGGGTAATTCTCTCTTTGACAGGGGCTCCTCTGTGATTTTATTTCTGTCTGGATCGAGAGTGTCTGTGTTTTTCTCCGTCATCCTCTGAGAAAGTTACAGGCGTTGTCTGATCATTACAGTCATTACCCATTCACATTCACATCTCTGTGGTTTTCCAGGCAGATGTCACCTCACAATGGGGAAAAGTGTTTTATATTTAGTTTCTGAGAACATGTGTCAGAGCTTTGCGAATCTCTACTGTATACATTAACTTTCTAAAATGAAACTTTCTAAACTTTTAAAAGAAAAGTGCATTATTCAGGAAGTAGGGGTGCTGTTGGCGTTGCAGAATCCCCTGCTGATGCTGCAACACTCCTTGAGACTGGTTGGAAAGAAGTGCAGGGGAATTACCCTCCCAGTAAAACCCAGTGTAACAGGGCCACCCCATGAAGAAAACTAATGCAGGTCCCCAACTAAAAATCCCTCCCGCTTTCCACTTTGCAATAAATGTAAAAAAGCACGGGGGGACCCCCTGGACCACCACGAACAAAATGTGTGTGTGGAGGAGGTGGTATGGGGCTTGTTAAAAGTATTTGGGCTGTAGCCCTGGAAGCCAGGCCAGACAAGGCCCCTGATCAAGACATTGCTAATCAATTGTACCTCATTTTGCATTGTTTTGTATTATTCTGTAAATTGCACTGAATTTTTACTATTGCATTATATTGTATCTTATTGTATCTTTATACAATTGAATATTGTATTGTATCTTATGCAGGTATTGCACTGTAATACATATTATCATATCATATTTTAGCATTTCTTATAGTATAGTATTGTATTGTATTGTAATGTACCATAGTATAGTGTAAACATATGGTATCATATAGTAACACATTGCATTCTATTGCAACATGCAGAATTGTAACAGGGTGCATTGAATTTTATTGTATACTATCACATAGTGTTGTAGTATAATGCGATTTTTTAAACTGTACCACATTGTATTGTATGATAACATGCTTGTAACATGTTATCAAACCGGCAGGTTAGCTTTAGCAAGGCACTTAACTCCCCAGCTGCTCCCCAGGTGCCATGGATAGGGCTGCCCACCGCTCCGGGCATGTGTGCTCACTGCTCCCTAGTGTGTGAATTCACTGCTGTGTATGTGTGTGTATCACTGCATGGATGGGTTAAATGCAGAGCAGTACATAACTGTAATATTGAACCGTATCGTATCGATCTGTCACATATCGTATTGCATTGTAACGTGTCCAAATATAATGCACTGTATTGTATATTATCATACTAGCTGTAGTGTTATGTAAACAACTGGTAGCAGAGTATACAAGCTTGTTAGCAGCTCTGCTCCTAACATGTAGACAGGATAAATTCCTGAAGTTCCAGCCATGTCACTGGAGTCTACACGATAAACCAAACTGTCACTGCAAGGAGAAGGAAGAGGAGGTCTTCTGTGGGAGCAGAGTATTAATATGACTCCCCTTACAGGTCATTTAGATCGATTTAACTCTACAGCCTGTGTGCACACACTCAGTCACTTGGAATGAAATAGAGCCTGCAATGAAGACACAAATCGCTAAACTTGGGAACACCTCCGTTCCCGCTGAGCAGACGTATGTGTGTATAGAGTGCTGCAGGAAGGATATATGGGTTGGGCGCTTGTGTGTTTGTGGGAGTGTAAACAGTAGCGGTCTTACCGCTGGCGGCAGTCACGTAGAGAGAGTTTTCCTTCATCTCCACGGATGAGTGATCTCTCACAGGAGGATGAAGGACACTGGCCTTCCTGGCAAATCTGCTCTCAGCTTGGTTCAACTGAAACAGGCAAAGGAAAAATAACACGGCTTAAAAACAGCGCCGATGAAACACTGTCTTAAACACACCTTAGAGTTTATGAGAGGCCTCTCTGTTATTAAATTCTAAAATCTACATGCAGTGACTGACCATAATCCAACTTTGAAACATGGTGGTGGTAGTATTGTGGTTATGGCAGCATTTGAGTCATGAAGACTTGCCATCATTGAAGAAACAATTCTATTCTAATTCTAAATTATACCAGCAAAAAGGAAAACATCTCTGAGAATCTCAAGAGAATGGGGGCCATGCAGCAAGACAACGACCCCAATCACACATGTCGTTCTACCAAAGAATGGTTAAAAAGGAATTAAATAAATGTGTTGGAATGGTACAAAGTCCTGACCTTAATCAACTAGAAATACCGTGGAAGGACCTGAATGGAGAAGTTTGTGGGAGGAAACCCACCAACATGGAGGAATGGACTAAAATCTAATACACTCTAATGTGGTGCCACAAATGCCACAAACGGAATGCTAATGCCACTCTATTGATGTTAGAGGAGACTGGTAACCAGTATTCTAACACCACTCTATCAAAGTTGGAGGAGGCATAGTGGTAATATACTGGAGTTCTGCTATGAAGAGTTCAAAATGTATTGAATTAAGACACAACCGTGTGAAATTAAACCAATTTGAGGATTTTGTGATTCATTATAGCACTAACAGCTCAATGACAGTACAAGCCTGCTGTTGCTGACAAACACTAGAACTCAAATTTGTTCTGTAAATACATCTCCACATGCTCCTCTCAACCCATTCAAACACAAAATTCTTTAAATAGTTCACAGGAAATCATAGTTTGCCCTAAACCACATCCACAAGCCAGCGGTACCCTATATAGATGAGCCAGATGTAGTTGCAGGAAGTTGAGAGAAATGTGGGCATTTGCATAAATTACGCATGTGAATATTGATCAGTGACATCTAGTGTTTAGAAATGCTATCCTCGATTCATAAAACTGAAAAAAATGTTTTGTAAAATGTAATTAAAGAAATAAAATAAAACTGTCTTTAAAAGACAATCCTTTAGTCGTATGTGTTTAGTTGTATACATATATTAGTATGAACATTGCTGTTACAATTTGACTGCATTCAGTCACAAGAACATTGGTGGGCTTCATACCCCACTAGCCCTCACCTGGTGCCAATAGTTTCATGTTTATCTGCCCCACGTAGTCCTATTCTATTGGCAGACTAGACAAGCTGTGCGTGCATTTGTATATCTGTGTCAGCAATGGGTACAACTTAGAAAGATGAATGCATTCATTAGTGTGTGTGTGTGTGTGTGTGTGTGTGTGTGTGTGTGTGTGTGTGTGTGTGTGTTTACAGGAAAAGCCAGTCGGCACAGCTCTTTGACCCAGCTCTGGACGTCTGAGGCTTGGACGGCAAAGGTGAAGAGCTTGTTGGTGGTCTCCAGCTGGAAGGTGCCGCAGTTTTTGGGGCACTCTGCGCACTCTTTCTCTGCGATCTGAATGCACTCCCGCAGCAGGATCACCTTCTTACTCTCAGAGCGTTTCCCACTCAGGTTCTCGCTCACTGATGCCTGCCTGAACTCATACAGCTCCAGCCGAGCCACACTGTTCATACTGTCAGCCAGCAGTACACCCCACAACTTCTTCCACTTCTACACACACACACACACACACACACACACACACACACACACAGAGGAAGAGAACAGAGATGTAAGGAACAACATGTATAATTCACAGCTCAGATCTGCTCTAATTATATACGAATGGGAGTCGTGCTGAGTTTGAATCAGTCATGCACTTATATTTCGTATTGTCCTTTTCATAAACTCAAATAGAAGTCAAACACGTTCTTCACATGATGGCATATGCAAAAGGGTTCTAGATAGTGCTGAAAATGGGTTCTTTGACTCGTAACAAAGACGTTTTGATTGTACATACAGTTGTGCTTGAAAATGTGCAAACCTTTTATTATATTTCTGCATACGTTTGAGCTAAAAGAGCTAAAATGAACCAAATCAAATGAGTACATTAATATCAGTACTTACGACAATAATAAACAGAGGAGGTCCAGACTTAAAAGTAAAATTCCAGAGGTCCTCCCACCTGACCTCTGAGCCATTACATTACAATACTGTCTGTCTTAATTATAGATGTAACTAAACTAGACTACAACTTGTTTCATTTTCAGTTTGAGTAAAATTTATGGTGGAATGATTATAAAGGTAAGAAACCATGTTATAGCACATGATTATATAAGGTGGAACACAAAATCAAACCCTCAAGGCTTTCAGGGGACCTTATGGATAAGACCTTCTCTATGTTGTACCTTGTATCTATAGAACTGTTGTCTTTAGTAAAACACCCTTGAACAACTGTTTACAGTGTGAAAGAGATACTTCTTTTAAAAAAACTTTTTTTTGAGAACCAATTTCTAATCCACCAAATACAATAAAAGGTCCTAGGAAGAACCTATAAACTGATATAGAACCTTTAAATTATATCATATAGCCTCTTCCATTGGCCACCCAGCGGCTCATATGCGACCGCCAGGGATTTCTTTGGCACATTTTGTCCAAAGTCTTCACCTTCGTACACTCAGATTCAAATAGATGTTCTCATGTCACAAGACTTTGTGTCCTTTTTGAAGCAACAAGTTTACACAACCTGATCATTTCTAAACCAGTTTTCATACTGTCTGCAGATCAGCCGTCTCCCATCACCACTCTTTAGTCATGTGTTCCATAGCTGAACTTCTCCTTCTGCTTTCTGTTCTTACAAGAGAAGCAGCAAAAGCCTATTTATAATTGCTGACCTCTGCGCACACCAAGGAAAAACTCTGTGAACTAACACTATGAATAAACACGTGAAGAGTGCATTGAGATTGGATTGTAGTGCACTGAGGACTTCAACCATTCCCAGCTCCATCCTGGAGAAAGACCAGGATCTAACCATCCAACCCCTCAACCTAAATGCTGAGTTAAGCCTTTTGGGTCAGTGTTGGGTACTTATTGGTTTGGACTGTCACAGTAAGACCTCTGCCAGTGAGTTAATTAGCAGCTTTAACTGAGAATTATTGAGTTCCTCATCTGTTAGTACACTCTATAGTGTCATGCCAGACTGTCATGGAGCCACTCAAAACGAGGAGTCATCTTCAGTGATGAGTCCCGCTTTTGTCTTGGTGGAGACGACCAACGAGTCCATGTGTGGATGCACCATGGTCAGTGCCAAGATCAACGCTTTGCAGTCACCCATCATTCATACATAAGGCCTGGTGTCACGGTGTGGGGTGCACATTTTGTAGGATCCTAGATCAACTTTGGTCTTCATACATTAATGAGGTCCTTCAACCAGTGGTCCTACCTTTCCTGAACACACACTCAGTTTTACAAACTCCAGGACTGGAAACTGGATTTAAAGTCCAGATTTGAATACCTGAGGATGGCTTTCACACACTGCATCAACAGTTGGACTACCCGTGTTTACTCTATGTAATATGCCAGCTGGATGGTGTAGCAAATGTTCTCACTTGTTCTTTTTCAGTGTGAAAACCCACAAGACATACATTCTGTTGCAGAGGCACAAAACCACGAGCCTCCTGGGTAAAGCGTGAAACTTGACTGCTGTTTCAGTGATCAAGAGACCATCAGGCAGAAAGCCTCAGCTTATAAATGGTAATTCTTATCTAAACTGCAGAAAGCAGAAATGCAAATGAGCAGGGTTTGGCACGTCAAGGTGAAGAGAACATTCCTGCCATCCCACCAAATGACAGCTACCTAGAACAGCTGGGGTTCAAACAGTGACAGGGAAAAGCTTGCATGTCCAGGAAATTACGATTGTCTGCCGCCGAAATGCATAAACACCTGTGCAAAATAGTCACCTTGTATGTTTAAGTTGGTAGGTGGTGTTGCCCGATGATAATCGGGGTATAAATACCTGCAGGGTGTGCGGGAGGATTTATGGATTGGGAAGAGATGGTACAGTGCAGTGAACGTCTCATTGGATGTTTTGAAAATGGCTCACAAAGCAGAGTGTGCATGAGAGACCTAAAATGCTGGGTTAAAACCAGCCAATTCTGTGTTTGTCCAATATTGACCCAACAGTTTTTAGTGTGTGTAATATAGTATGTAAATGAGCTCTGTCCTGATTGGCAGGGCTGCACTGTTCATTTAAAAAGCAGTCTGTGCTGAAACTCTCCTTATAACGTCTGTGCAAATGGGTGGGGCTAAACTGCTTCATGGCTGTGATGTCACAATTATAGTACATGTATTATAACACAACAGGGTGTTTGTGTGACGTAGTTTGTGAATATGGACTGAAGAGTGAACGATACTTGTGAAAAGGTGTTTATGTACTGCATGTTTTTAAGCTTTTTTCCCCGCCACGGGCCCTTTAAGCATTATGCAAACCCATATCCCTGTCTCCCACAGTGTGTTTCTGCAGCTACAGACATGTTTTCATCTCACAGCGTCCACATGCCGCTCAGAGATTTGATAGCGAGCGCAGTTTTCCTTTAGCAGCTGCCGTGTCGGAGCTGTGATTCAGCAGGAACGGGGTGGGAATGAGCTCCTTTAGGCCTGACCTTACAGTCTGACAGGTGTTCTTTTTAGGCAGCATCTGCTTTGTGTGAAAAGCTGATAAACAATAAAGGGCTGCCAATCTGAGAGCACCTCTTTTCCTTTTCTGGACTTCAGAGAGAATGGTTAAAAGCTCAGAACGCTCAGAAAAGGCTTTAAAAGCCGAAATTGCAGTGGCGATTTTCCTGTCTTCTGCTGAGCAAACAGCACAATGCGACATTACATAAATGATGGGTGTTGGAAAATGTAGGCCTTTAGTTTAAGCTCAGAATCAGGGGAGGGTGGAATGTTCCAAACCCTCCTCGGATAAAAGTGCTGCTTGTGAAGTGAGTTAATGATGAAATCAGATTTCTGTACAGTGGTGAATGGAATTCTGTAAAAACGCCTGAATGTGCAAGTGTCTCTGAACATTTCCCTCCAAACCCCACTCTTACCTGTCTTGATTGTTTAACCTTTCAAAGTACCTGAGAGTTTTAGTTCGACATACTTTTATCACCAAAATGCCAGATATTGTTATTTTCAGATTAGACTACTCCAATATTTGTTCATTTGAGATGCAGAATAAAAGAATACAATAAAAAATTGACAGAATAATTTTTTTTGTATGAATTTGACCATGTGTTGATGAAACATTTACCTACAATTGTTTGTGTTTTTTATTGCTTATAAGGACTAAAAACACTACATCTCAGAAATCATGTTGGAAATTGATCATTCAGAGTGTTTTTGAGCTGAAATTGCAAGAATGTTGACTCGTGATGATTAGATTGAGAAGAATATTTATGATAAGTTCTTCAAAATGCTTGACAGTGGGTCCAAATAAAGTAAAAAATAAAACAACCTGAATGTCCTTTATTTTTGTTATTTATGTGTGTATCAGGATTATGCTTTCTCAGGATTTCTATTCTGAAATTTGAACACTGTGTTTGAGCCAAATAATCACATCTGTAGGTTACACAGATCCTGAGATCACAGATATTCTTACAGACTGCACTCACTAAAAAATAAATAAATAAATAAATAAATATATAAAATAAATAAACACACCTAGAAGGATTTTGCAAAGTGCTGACCACGCTTAGGGTGTGCCGAGGCAAGGAATCGGGAGTTAGAGAAGTTTGGATTAGAAGAGAAAGAGGAGCTGGGGATGGTTTACATCATGAGAAGATGAGTGGTTGAGGGTGGACTCAAGATGAGATGTAGTTGGGCATGGAGGTGTACAGGTTCCGTATGGCATCCTGCAGGACATTTACCCACCTGATCCTTCCCTCATAGGTTGCCAAATCTGGCGTACCAGCTGCTCCCATAAATGCTCAATTGGCAATAAATCTGGTGACCAGGCAGGACAAGGAATTAGAAGGAATATTATCCTGCTTTAAAATGCCACCTGGAAGTCCTGCCATGAGAGGCACATGGTCACAGGAGGTCCTGCACATCACTGAACCATTAGTGTCCCTTGTATCACTTCTAGGGGTGACTCACTGTTGTATGTGAGGGCTCCCCAGATCATCACACCAGTTGTTGGGGTGGTGTGGTGATGGTGCTTTGGTCAGAATGGCCTCAAAGTATAAGATCTGTGAGGACCTTTTAGAGCTTCTTCAATTCGAAATGTTGAGGAACTTATTAGAGTGCTTCAAGGAATCTCCAAAAACATTGTCCCTTTTTTGAAGTTTCCTCAAAGCACCTTAAGAGATTCCTCCACAGTTTCATATTGAATAACCCTTCTCTCAGTCCGCCGATACCCCCTCTCAAAGTCAACTGTCAATGTCTTTGAGTGTCATAGAACCATGTCTGGCAGTGAACTACTCTAAAGTAGCCTGAGAGTCTTTTTTAAGGAAGCACTTTAATGCCATCTTGCACAAAAAACCAGAGTCTAATCAGACCATACCTGTGTTCATTTACATATTAGACACCCTATTAAATATTTAGTTCTTCATTACGAAATAGGGACATATGACAGATGATATAGACATTTGATCTTCTTACAAACAATAGATGTGATGTAAGTGCATCTCAGAAGCATTAAGATTTGGCCATTCCACAACTTTCCAATTCTTTCTTTTCAACCATTCCTTGGAGGATTTACTGGAATGTTTAGGTCATTGTCATGTTGAGTGGTCCATCTCCTCTTCAACTTTGGTTTTTGGACAGATGGACCAACATTACATATGATGTTCTAAAGACATATCTTCAGTTTATGTGTTTAGTTATATCACATCCATCTCACAGTGTAGTTAAAATGAAGATCAATCATGTCCACATTCTTAAATATGTTAAAAAAGACATTGGTGTTCATGGGGTGTCCAAACATGTGACTGTATCTGCCTATAAGTTTTGCAGCAATGCGATCTGGGTGTGTTATTTTTGTTTATTTCTTTTTTGTCAGTCAGTGTTATTACATTACTGGCTCCATAATAACATGTAATTAAGTCATTAAATTAATGGCTGCATTAAAGAGGACAGTCTGAATGTTCTCACCTTGCCAAAGCGGTGCTGGTATTGGTAGAGTGTTCCTCTGATTCTGATATCTTCATCCATCGTTCATCCACAGAACACACTCTCTCTCTTTTCTCTGTTTGTCTTCTTTTTCTGTTTGTACTGTTCGTTTACTCCCTTTTACTCCGTATCTCTCTTGTCTTAGTCAGTGTGTCTCTTGCTTGTCTGTTTCTTCTTGATTAAGTTTCCTCTTTCTCTCTCTCTCTCTCTCTCTCTCTCTCTCTCTCTCTCTCTCTCTCTCTCTCTCTCTCTCTCTCTTCCTCTTTGTGTCTGTAGTTCTGCTGGGGTGCTGCATTGTTTGGGGCCTGTGTGACCCAGAGTGCCTTTAAAACTTCACTTCCTGTGAGAAGCAGGTCTAAATGAGTCACTCAGTTCAGTGTGTGTGTGTGTGTGTGTGTGTGTGTGTGTGTGTGTGTGTGTGTGTGTGTGTCTTGAATTATTCTGTATCCTATGACTATTTATCATGTGGTGTCTACTATCAATTATTCAGAATCCACAATGAATTATTCTGTATCCAGTATGAAATATTCAAAATCTACCTTTAATTATTCATTACCTATTATGAATTATTCCTTATCGACTATGAATTATTACATATTCACTATGAAATGTGTATCCATTATGAGTGATTCAGAATCCACTGCAATTCAGTATTATTGTTCAGTATTTGCTATAATTCTTTTTAGTATCTACTACTTTGAATATTGAGGAACTACCGCTACTATATAATACCACTATAATTACAATAAAGACATGGGGGTGGTGTGTTAGTGTGAGTTGTGCTGGTATGAGCAGATTAGGCACAGCAGGGCTGCTGGAGGGTTTAAACACTGTGTCCACTCACTGTCCACGCTATGAGACACTCCTACCGAGTGTCTCCACCTTGTAGATGTAAAGTGAGAGACAGAAGCTCATCTGTTTCTGCAGTTTCTGTTGGTCATCCTCTAGTCCTTCATCACAGGACGCTGCCCACAGCGACATTTCTGACTGGTGGACTGTTCTCAGGCCAGCAGTGACACAGAGGGGTTTAAACACTCCAGCAGCACTGCTGTGGTGGTGCTGTGTGGTCCTTTGAACAGTATTTGAACCTTATCTGCACACCATTTGTGTCTTTTCTGGCTCTGAGAACCCAACGGAGGCTGACTGGTGAACTGTGATCAGAGTGAATTTGATTCCATTTAGTTGCTGCTGTAGGTTTTATCATGTGGATTCCTCCCTGATGAAGGGAACTGCACTCAAAAGCTAGAACACACACTAACACTTATACACACTTTCTCTCCTGCTTCTACTTTCTCAAAATTCTGTATCCAATCAGTAGCATGCAAGTAAAGTCTTAGCATCTCTAAGGTAACAAAAAAAAGAGATATATATAGGCAGACGTCTCTGCATGGAGTTGTAGAGGTTCCTAATGGTGTCCTGTGATGATCCTCCCATGCAGCTTCAATGTTCTCACTCAGTTCTGCAGATAGTGTTGTAGGGGTGGAGTGTTGATAGAGCGTCCAATAGCATCCCACACATTTTCAATAAGGGACAGGTCTGGAGATGCAGCTGTTGGAAAAGCACACATGGATTGATTGGTCCTAAAGACAAAAGTAGAACTCATCACTGAAGATGACCCACTGCCATTGTGAGTGACTCCATGACAGTCCAGTGTGACACCATTGCAGTCTTTGGCCATGCTGACGTGGTATTAAGGGCAGTCGTCATAACAATCAGCATGCATGCAGTTGTGCATCGTGCAGCCATCTGCCAATGGTGCTGGCAGTAATAGTAGGAATCATGGAAGGCATCACTGCTCACTAAATGTCTGCAATCATGGTAGGTGGGTCACTCCACACATATCGGACAGTCCATTGGTTCTCACTGGTGTACATAGTCTTATTTCCAGCACCACCAAAAGCATGCAATGTTAATATCCACACGACTGCATGGTGCAATATGACAATGAGACCGATTATGTGACCCCTATCAAACCCTTCCAGCTGATGGAGTTGCTTTCAAACACATCACTTGCATCGGCTGCTACCAACACAACAGCATGAGTCAGAATGGAAAGCACACACAACGGAACGATCTTATATAGTCATTCAGATACAGTGGTACAACCCATCCTTGCTTACGGTTATGCTTATGGGCAGCCAAGTGTGAAACTTGAATCATGGCACACCTCAAGTTTCATTCCTGTCAGTCATTTCCTTCTGGGTGGAGCTATTTTTTGAAAATGAGTGTAACTGGTGTGAGTATGTGTGTGGATATGCAGGGTTAAAATGAAGTGTATTAAGTACCAGTTCAGTAACAGACTCTACAGAATCACATTCAGAGTACCGTCAGCTAAATGTGACATCTCTGTGTGTCATGTGAGGGAATGCTTGTCATTGCCTGTCACTGTCTGTCAGAGGAGGCCGAGTGAAGCTGATGTGCTCTCTGTAATTGACTACAGATCCAGAGGGAACCCTGAACTGTGTGGGTGGAAGGAAGCAGAGAGGAGCCTGTGCTCAGCTATGCAACCACACTACCCTCCAGTGGCTGATAGAGGGCTTTACAATGGTGCCACTAAAAATGTATACAATTACTAGATACAGACAGACAGACAGATAGATATATTTTTTTATCCTCTTGAGCTGTCATTTGGGGATCCTCAGTGGACACCTATTTTTAGGTCTCTCCAGAGATAATTGATTGAGTTATCTGCCTAGAGCTACCTGCACCATGCTTCACTGTAAGGATAGTATTGGGCAAGTGATGAGCAGTGTCTGTTAGTGTCTGGAGTGTCTCAGTCTGGAGTGTTGCAGTGATGGTTGACTTTGTGAAAGTTCCTCCCATCTGCATGCAAGATGGTTGGAGTTGAGAGTGACCACTGGCTTGTTGGTGTTACTGTTACAAAGGCATCAGACAGATAGATAGATAGATAGATAGATAGATAGATAGATAGATAGATAGATAGATAGATAGATATAGATAGACAGACAGACAGATTTGAAATTATGAGATTATGACTATTTCATAATGTTGATTTACTGTCTCATATGTATATCTTATTATAATAACTCATCAATATCATTTGATATCTCACATTTCACAGGAGTATGACTTTAACATCTCATTATTACTACTTATTATTTTATTATTATGGCTTAGTAGCATATAATTATGATTTACTATCTCATAATTTACTTACTTTAATTTACTCATTACTATGAATTAATATCTCATAGTATTTCCTTATTATGGTTTTTATCTCATCATTATGAGTTAATATCTCAAAATTGACTTAGTATTTCATTAGTATGCATTTAACATCTCATTTTACTCATTTGTATTTGATATTATGAGTTAGTATCTCATTATTATGACTTATTATATCATTATTGTGACTTTCCATCTCATAGTATTGCATTATTATTGCTAGTATCTCAAAATCATGACTTAATATCTTAATATCTATCATTTATTCTCATGTTTGATTTAGTATCCATTTAGAATTACTTCTATCTCACAATTATGAATGAAATTTCACAATTGACTTAGTATCTTATTAGTATGACTTAGTATCTCATTACTATGACTTCTATCTTATAATTATGTCTAATTGATTTAGTATCATTAGTATGACTTTAAAATCTCATTGTAGTGACTTCTCACTGTGACTTCTTTCTCATAGTTTTGACTAATATTTCACAACTGACATAATATCACATTACTATGACTTTTCTATAATTATGACATATCATCATAATGACTTTAACATCCCATTGTTATTACTTAGTATCTTATAATTCTGACTTAATATCTCACAATTGACTTGATATTTCATTATTATGACTTATTATATAATTATTGTGATTTTCTATCTCAGTTTTTATGACTAATATCTCATAACTATGACTTATGTATATATATATATATATATATATATATATATATATATATATGCACTTTAGTATCTCATTATTATGACTTAATATCTCACAATTGACTTTATTTCTTAATATTATTTTTATTGTGGTTCTTATTTATTATTCTAGGTTATTACTTATTTCTTAATTTTGTTTTATTATTATCTTCATTATTATTATCATGATTATCATCATCATCACTGTTTTATATTATTATTATTATTATTATTATTATTATTATTATTATTATTATTATTATTATCATCATCATCATCATCATCACTGTTTTTATTTTTATTCTTATGTATTTGTGTGGGAGTTGTTGTTATTGTTGGCGCTGTCTCCTCGTCCACCCTGAACGTCCTCTGAGCCGGAACTGTGTGTTTGAGCCGGTTGTTTCCCGCAGGACGACATTCCACTCGGTTCCTCTTTCAGAGTGATGTAAACAAAGCCTTTGGCAGCGCAGCGGCGCGTTCGCAGCGCAACCTCGGTATTCCGGAACGTTCCGCCAAGCGCAGCCGCCCAGGCGTGTGTACGCCGGCTGCGTAAGCGCGGCGCTCAGCGTGGACATATGCACGCATGCTCTTTGTGGAGGGGAGTGAGAGAGGAGCATGAATGGAGCAAAATGGCGGATCATGTGCAGGTAAGCAAAGCTTTTTATTAGTGTGAGGCGCGCGCAGCGGCCCGGCTGCGGTGGCGGCGGCTCGGGTGGGTCCGGCCTGCGCTCGCGGGCTGCGGTTCGGCCCGGTTCGGCGGCGGCCGGGAGCGCGCCGTGGACTCGCCCTGTCACGTTGACGCGCTGCTGGTGTAAAGCGGAGTCTCAGCGGCGGTGTCGGTTCGGGCGGCTCTGGGGGCGCATGCCCGGAGTCCCGCGGGGGGGTGGTGCCGTGTGTCCGCTGCCAGGCTTTCGGGTTACAGTGTAAACAAGGCGCCTCCTCCTCCCGCGGCGCCGGCACAGCGCCTCCTCCTCCTGCCCGAGCCCCGGAGCCGCCCTGGAGAAGCGCGACAAGCACACACATCCTCCCGCGCTGCACTCCCCCTGCTCTCCCTTCGTCCCGCTCTCCCTCCGCTGTTCCTTCATCCCGCGCTGCGCCTCCGCCGGGTTAGCTTAGCACTGGCTGCTTCCGCGGACCGCTCCGAGTCCCCGCCGCCGCGCCGACCTCTCCCCCGCTCCCCTGCACGGTGCACTGTGCTGTGGAGTGAGAGGAGCTGCCGGGTTTAAGGAGTACCGGGAGCTGTCGATAATAACAGCCCGGAGTTGCTGGTAGCCGTTAGCTTAGCATAGTCGTGTCATTTCTCCCGCGCTGTTTGAGAGTAGCTCAGCCTCTAAAAACGGTTCTTGAAACGGATCTTAAAACGATCCAGAAAAGCCTCTTTAAGCGGCTCAGAAACTGATCTTAAACGGTTCAGAAACTGCTCTTAAAACGACTCAGAAACTGAGTTTAAAACGATTCAGAAAGGCTTTTTAAATGACTCAGAAGCGGATCTTAAACTACTTTGAAAATTGATGTTAAAACGGCTCAGAAACGGCTCTTAAAACGGCTCAGAAATTGCCCTTAAAGCGGCTCAGAAACTGCCCTTAAAGCGGCTCAGAAACTGCCCTTAAAGCGGCTCAGAAACTGCCCTTAAAACGGCTCAGAAACGGCCCTTAAAGGGGCTCAGAAACGGCCCTTAAAGGGGCTCAGAAACTGCTCTTAAAGCGGCTATGAAACGGATCATAGAACGGCTCTTAAAACAGCTCCTAAACATATCTTAAAATGATTCAGAAACTGGCCTTAAAATGACTCAGAAACGGATCATAAAATGACTCAGAAACTGATCCTGAAGCTGCTCTTAAAACAGCTCAGAAACTGAGTTTAGAGGCTCAGGAACGGCTCTTAAAGCGGCTCAGGAACGGCTCTTAAAGCGGCTCAGGAACGGCTCTTAAAGCAGCTCAGAAATTTAAAAAACAGTTCCTTCTATTTAGTAAAATGCTCCTTCAATTTAATAAATGTTCCCTGGTTTGATAAAATGCTCCCTGGTTTAGTAAAATTCTCCTTCGTTTTAATAAATTTTTCCCTGGATTAGTAAAATTCTCCTTCAGTTAGATAAATTGTAGGATCCACTCCACGTTTGTAGTCTGCTGTGAAATCCGGTTTAGGTGCTTTGTTTACATTTAAGCCTTATCAAAATACCTCATCTGAAAATCATAGGGCCCCACTTTATCGACTGGAAACCAGTGAATGTCTGGTATCTGGTTGTGAGTATTTTGACAGTTTATGACTTTACACTGAGTTGGCATTGATTCCTGTGACGAGTAGGGCCTGGCTGGAAACAGCACTCACAAGGTGTGTGTTGTGCAGCTCCAGGGTGTTGTGGGATCGATCCCTGCTCAGGTTGTGAGGAGTTTGGTTTGTTTCCTCCTGCCTCCTAAAAATGCACATGGTAGGAGGCCAAATTGCCCCTAGGTGTATGTGGTACCCTGCGATGGACTGGCACCTGTCCAGTGGGTATTTGTTCCTTGGACTTGAGAGTCCAGGTGGTCTCTGGATCCACCATGACCCTATTCAGGACTAAGTGAATAACGACTCACTGACTATTTTTTGGTTTTAATGTTTATTTAAATTTGTGGTCTGAAGTTGTCCTCTGTGATATGAACACAAATCATGTCCCGATATATTTTAGTTGAATGGCAAAATACAATATACGATATGTTACGTGATGTGAATGTTTTAGTAGGTCCCATGAAATCCTTCTTCCATATGTTTTACTATAATTAAACATATTGACTTCACTTCTTTATACACCTACACAAGTCTTATGCCCCCTCCATAGTAGATATGAGAGAGAGAGAGAGAGAGAGAGAGAGAGCGCGCGAATGGGGAGGAGAGAAGAGTAGACGAGGGATCAGGAAAAAACGATTGAAACGAAACGTTGTTTAAAAACATTAAAACTCAATATGAACAATATCACCTCAGTCATATCCTGATGAATATATAAATATCGACATATTGCCCAGCCCTAGTCTTAAGTGTTTGTGGAGACTCTTATTTTTCTTACTTTATTTAGCTTGAATTAAATTTTTTTCTTCTAAAATTAATGGCTCCATTCATTAGGCCATTAATGCATTATCGCTTGCAGCTGAACACCCGAGTGGACATATGAATAACTCATAAACAATTACATAATCATGTTAATGATTAAATCCAGCTTTTCTTGAAACACCTGCACTAGTTTGGTAACTTCATTTGCTTGTGACTGAGATGTTGAAGGGATGCTGATGTTGTACATTAGTTTTAAGTTGTTAATTCAGGGAAAAGTAAGGAGCCCCTAAATATCAAGGTTAGAAAAATAATCAAAACAATTAAAATGTTCGCTGAGTTTCACTTAAGCTTCCCTCCAAACTGAGGGAACGATCAGTAATCCCTACATCTTACGCTGGTTCGGTTCTAGGTTACAGAAGTTTTGGGTAGGCTTAGTGAAGATGGACCTGGTCCATCACTGTTGGCTTTAACCTGACTCTCAGATGTCCAGTAAACATGAGCTTTCCTAAAGTCCTGGTCCCGTTTCTGGTTACCTCATTGGTGATGAGCATGCCATCCCATTTGCAGTAATAGATTATTCATTACCGTTCCCACAGCAGACACAGCAGCCACTGGCCTACAGGCTTCTGCGTTCGTCCGACCAGTTCACAGAAATGTAGAATTTTTAGCTTCTCTTCGCTTCCCAGAATGTAGTTGAATGAACAGTTTGTTTGTTTTGCTTCTACTGGCGCTACTGGCCCAGTTCAGCTATTACGTAGTTTGGTGAGCTGCTGTTTAACAGCCATAAAAATCTTTCATCGATCAGTTCTGAACCTGTTGGATTGTAAAACCGCTGACTTTTATTCTACATTTGTCAGTTTGTGACTGATTTTGCTTTAATAGAACTCATTGTTTATATTGTGTGAAATTTATTTTTATTTTTTAGTCAGACCAGCATCGCACTGTTGTGGTGTGGGGCGAGAGAGCGCCATCTACCCACCCAGGGGGAGCACTGCCGGTTTTACTGAGCTTACCCAGGATTTGAACCTGTGATCCTCGGATCATAGTGCTAGGCCATTAATCCGCTGAGCCACTCGGAGCCCCGTTTTTACTCTTTCATCAGAAGCTGGTCTTGAGCTGGAATTATCAGCAGGGTGCTGACTTGAGAGGGGCTGGCCCGCTGACTTTCTTAATGTTCAATGAAATGTCGTCTAAAAAGCTCATAATTACGGAAAACTCGTGGTAATGAGACGTTATATTGAAGAGTTGTCTGAGGTCAGTTTTAGGATGTTTACTGTAGTTTGATGTGCCACTCAGTTACAGTATTAAATCCATCCTCGTGCTCTGAGGATAACCCTGAGGAGTGGTCTTCTTTCAGGACACTGGTGGCTGCTCTCAGCTGTGCGCTTATTAAAGTGTTTGGGTGGCTACTTTTGGTGGGAGGGAGAGTATGCTCTTATCTTGTCTGTGCAGTTCCCCTCAAATGCAGCCTGAATTTTTTTTATCTTCTAGGACACGAAAATGCATCTGTATTCACCGGGTTCCTCCCTGTTCCTCACACGTGCTTCTTTGATTCCTCCTTATCAGGCTCTTCTATCAACCACATATGAAGTTGGTGGTTCAGCCGTGACTGGGTGCAGCACACGCCACGGTTTATTTGTGCTAGAATGTGCTTTTTGGTAGTTTCACCTGAACTACATAAAAAAGTGGAGCAGTGAGACCAGGTGTTAAAATGTGAAGTCGCTTTAAAGGGAGATTGCACCAATTTTTCAGAATTTGTATATATGTCACTCAGCCCGTATCCCGCTCTGTTTATATCCCGATATAGATATAAATATCGATATATCGCTCGGCCCATATTCCGCTCTGTTTACATCCCAATATAGATATAAATATCGATTATATCGCTCAGCCCGTATCCAGCTCTGATTATATCCCAATATAGATATAAATATCAATATATCGCTCAGCCCATATTCCGCTCTGTTTATATCCTGATATAGATATAAATATCTGCTGTCTTATGCTGTAAGACATGGGATTTCGTTTGCATGTTACGAGAAGCTCACAGCAAAACTTTTGGGGATTTTTACACCATTATTGTGTAGTTTATAAAAGTTTACAACAGTCAGATCCATGAACGAAGGTCACAAAGTGTCACCACATTATTAATTATTATTCATTATTATGGAAGAAAATGTTTATAAATGTTTGTTTGGAAACCATAACATTCCTCCCCTTACGAGGGTTATGATTTGATCCCGTGGATTTGGTTCACAGAGGATATCTGGGTCTGTGAGCGTAGAACAGCAGATACTGAAGCAGCGTAAAATAAGCCTCTGTCCAGTCACAGAACGGCCTCTTTCTGAATGAAGCGCAAACGGAACTCGGTCTAGAAGCGTACGTTTGTTGTCGCTGCTTTTCTTGTTTATTTCTGCTGATTGTGGCTTTCTTTAGTTTTGCTCCACGAGGGCACAAAGAGAGCCAGTAGCGTTGGGAGGCTCGCTGCTGTTCAGCATGAGTCAGCTGTTTGACCTCCGGGCAGGCCTGTGTACAGTCAGCACCGGCTGTGTGTGAGAGACGGATCATTGCTGTCGTATGGGCACCATGGAGTTGGACGTGCTCTTCAGTGGATAACAATACCCACGTTTAGAGCAGGGTGATCGACTCAGATGAGGCAACAGGCCAAGTGTTTGTGGATACCCCCCTTCTAATGAATGCATTCAGCTACTTTAAGATGCATCCATTGCTGACACAGATGTGCAAATGCACTCACAGTTCGTGTAGTCCCTGTAGGACTGTCTGGGTCAGATAAGCATATATGAACCTACTGGCACCATGTCTGTTACCGGTGGAAATGTGTTCTCTGGAATGATGGTGCTCCATCCGACTGGGATGAGGTGAGGTGATCACCCAACATCCTGACCTCACGAACACTCATGAATGCAACCAAATCCTCACAGCAATGCTTCTGAATCCAGAAAGTCTTCCTTGGACAGTAGAGACATTGACTCCAACAAAAGCAGGATAAACTTATTAATACCCTTGATTTCAGAAGAAACAGTGAATGAGCAGGTGTCCTAATACTTTTGTCCATATAATGTATCTTTGTGAGGTAGCAGTAAATATAAGATATTATTTATCCTAATAGACTGTAAATTTGCATAGTGTATATTAATAACACTCTAAATGTAGGTATTGTGATATACAATGAGGAGGAGCTACATGTACAGTTTTGCATGATATTTTTTTTGGAAGTGAAATCAATCTAATATGATGATATATATGTATTGGATATTAATTTTATTAATATTAAATATTACTTAATGTCTCTTTCTTTCAGGCCTGATTCTGCTCTTTATTGCAGTCTAATGTTTAAACCCTGCAAATGATTTCTAATTTCTGGTGCAATAATGAGATGAGTTTATTAAAAAATAGGCTTTGACTGCATTAGCACTGACATTATGACCCGATCCCACTGCGAATGCTTTCCAACCAGAAAGCAAAGCCCCAGTAGGTTAATGGTTGGCTGTGGAGCTGATGGAGCTTGCTGAGTCATCCATTACAACATCCATTAATGTGTCTTTCATCAGGATTCATTCAGATAGTGGAGCAAGTGAAGCTCATTTCTTCAGAACGCAGGCTGAAATACACCTTCTCCGAGGAGTTTGTGTCATGTTGACAGCATCTCGGGGACAATTTAGGACCAGCTGACATGGACAAAATCATGTCCCCATATATTTTAACTGAATGTCGTTATATGATGTGAAAAAATTAGATCAACTTCTTGCGTTGTTTTGTCATATTTAAACAGTGAATTTTGATACACACTAAATCATCTTTTACTCCCTTTATGATGTATGAGAGAGAATGAGAATGGGAGTAAGCAGAGTAGAGGGGGAGCTGAGAGCAGGGGGCGGAGCTGAGTGAGCAGATTAAAGGTTTCCACAATACAGTCCTCAGCCCGTATATATCCTGTTATAGATATAAATATCGATATATCGCTCAGCCAGTATCCCGCTCTGTTTATATCCCGATATAGATATAAATATCGATATTGCTCAGTCCATATCCCGCTCTGTTTGTATGCGATATAGATATAAATATTGATTATATCGCTCAGCCTGTATCCCGCTCTGTTTATATCCCGATATAAATATCGATTTATCTCCTCAGCCCTAAAGCGAATACAGAAGAGCAGAAATGTGAATGCTACCAGTTTACACTGACTGCGTGTTTGTCAACATAACAAATGTGAAAAATGCATCAACAGCATTAATGTAAGAAAACAGAGAACTATATTTAACAAACCACTTCTTTTCAGCACTTTTAATGTTCTTCCTTTAGCTTTCCGACTGTGCTTTTGGTGGCGGTTAAACGTGGTCAGCACTGTTGACTGTGGTTAGTGCTGTTAGCAGACAGAGCCGTGTCCTGTCACTCACTGTACTGGGCTGAATCTTGGATTCTTGAAATGGGTATCCAGTGTGTGGTGTTAAATCTTTACTCTGCTTCCTCTCGGAGGCATATTTGTTTCACATATTGTACAAATATTCAAGTGCGAGTCGCAAAACACCAAACAGAGTACACCTCTGGTTCTTATGGGGTTCTGCTGCCACCTGTAAGCTTCCCAGTTACATCTAGCAGTTGGACAGAGAACTGTAGCACCCTGTGTTCAAGGAGCCTCGTGGACATGAACTCAATAATTTTACTCAGTGAGGAGATCCCATTGATGTGGCCTGTGGGCCGATATCTAATGATGGATACTGTAGTATATCCTTGCATGATTTAGTGTTATTGTGACACAAAGGTGTGTGTGTGTGTGTGTGTGTGTGTGTGTGTGTGTGTGTGTGTGTGTGTGTGTGTGTGTGTGTGTGTGTGTGTGTGTGTGTGTGTGTGTGGTGCAGAGCCTAGCCCAGCTAGAGATCCTGTGCAAGCAGCTGTATGAGACGACGGACACCAGCACACGCCTGCAGGCTGAGAAAGCCCTGGTAGAGTTCACCAACAGCCCGGACTGCCTCAGCAAGTGCCAGCTGCTGCTGGAGAGGGGAAGCGTGAGTGTTTACTGTATTTACTGTTCCTGCAACAGTCTGACGGATAATCACACTTGCACCATTTACTTCATACTCAAGGTGTAGTTGATCTAACGCCCCGCTCTGTGTTTGTTTACAGTCCTCTTATTCCCAGCTGCTGGCGGCCACATGTCTGTCTAAGCTCGTTTCTCGCACAAGCAACCCTCTGCCCCTGGAGCAGCGCATCGACATCCGTAAGACACACACACACACACACACACACACACACACACACACACACACACACACACACACACACACACCACGTTCATGGTAGCTGAATAATTAATTATTAACTAATGAATAATACATAAACAGTTGTGGTAGGTGCTGAAGAGTCATAGTAGCTGCTGAATAATTTACTGTAGATATTGAATAATAGGGAATAATAATCCATAGTGGATAATTTACAATTCATAGTGGATGATGATTAATCCACCCTGGGTAAAGAATAATCCATATCGGAACAGGACCAGTTCATAGTGGATTCTGAACAGCCTGTAGTGTATAGTGAGCAGTCCCTGATTGATTATTGATCATTCATACTGAATAAAAAATAGTAGGTACTGAATAATCCAGAGTGGATATTGAATAATTTATAGTGAATACTGAGTAATCCGTATTGGGTATTGAGTAATTCATTGTGGATACCAAATAATCCATAGTAGACACTATAATAAGCCCCTTATATATATAGGAACCAAATATATAGGAAGTAAACTAAAGAATTGAGTATTTGTTGAATTGTTCATTTATGCTTCTCCTGTATTCGTCAGGAAATTACGTTCTGAATTACTTGGCAACCCGGCCGAAGCTCGCTGCCTTTGTGACGCAAGCCTTGATCCAGCTCTACGCCAGAATCACTAAACTCGGCTGGTTCGACTGCCAGAAGGAAGATTATGTCTTCAGGAACGTCATAGTCGATGTCACAAGATTCCTCCAGGTACGGCAGGTTTGGGTTTGGGGTTCAGAGACTCTGTAATCCTTGATTAGCAATCCCTGATGCTCTGAGAGGATCGAGATCTCTTCTGTAACAGAGTAAGTCTTCCTGAATTTGACATGTCGTACCTCATTCACAGACTGTCAGTCATTTTCAGTGTTCGCTCAGCTGATTCCGTGCCTGCCTTCCTGACTGTTCCATCATATTTACCCTTTAGCTGATTTTGAAACATTATTGTTACAGCTGATTGAGTTTTTAATTGCTTGCCATAATAAAATATTATTCATTAATAACTCTATACTTAGAGATTCAGTGATGTTTCATTGAAAACCTACTTTTTTCAGAATAATATGATTTAAAATATTAACGTAAACTAAGTTTTTATATATTTTATATTCAATACTTTATATATACTTTATATAAATTATTTAGGTACTGTATTTAGATATTTTATTTTAATTCCAGTATAATTATAATCATCATTTATATGATATGTTTTACTAAATAACTTTTTATCCTGGATTTTCTGCATGTTTGAGTCAGTTTGCGTGAATAACGGGTTATATATAATATATAACCATGTTTTCTACTAAATAAGTTGAAGAACCATCATTTTAAGTGTATCAGTTTTTCAGGTTGTTTTGTCTTGTATGTATCTGTATGATATTGTGTTGTTCAGTAGTTTAGTCTGTTTAGTGGTCTGTTCTGCCACTGACCACTGTGCTGTACCCATCTCCGTTTCAGGACAGTGTTGAGCACTGCATCATAGGAGTCACAATTCTGTCCCAGTTAACCAATGAGATTAACCAAGTAAGTTCCTCCGTGCTCTTCCACAATGTAAGTGTCCATTTTCACCTTTTATCTTTTTGTGTGAGCGCTGCGGGGGGCTGCTGTGTGCTGCTTGGCGGGTAAGGCTTTCAGACAAAGATCAGCAGCAGTGTAGTTACTGAAACTGTATCAGAAACACAGTCCGGTAGCCGGTATTAAAGATCAGCAGTGTAGTTATTGTCACAACAACCAGCAGACGTTCCCCCAGAACCCTGAAGAGTGCAGAACAAAGGCAGTGCTAAAAGGCATTTATTTAAGGTTCTTTTATTAGTCATGAGAAATGTTGTTGATATTATTGATAATAATGATATTATTGATGTATAATCATAAGAATGATAATAGTTTATATTTTACTTTATATAATAACAAAACATTGGTATTAATATGGCAGCTTTGCGCTGACTTACCCAGATAACTGAGCTCCTGTACATATTTAATATTTAATCATATTTCATCTTGGCGACAGTTGTTGCTCTTCTCTCTCTCATCCTTCTTTCTGTCTGTCTTGTTCTCTTCAGGCAGATACAACACATCCGCTTACAAAACACAGGAAAATTGCTTCATCATTCAGAGATTCCTCTCTTTTTGACATCTTCACGCTTTCCTGTAATCTCCTCAAACAGGTGAGGATCAGCAGACGTCACACTCCCAGCCATGTCGTTATGTTAGGGTTGAGCAGAATAGGTTGCAGAAGCCTTATGTTTTATTTTTAATTGCAAAAGACCTTCAGGAAGATGTTCAGACTCTGGAGCAGCGGTGCACTTTTCTACTGTTCACGTTTTGCAACCAAAGAGTTACACAAACGTTTGCATGCTGTTTAATTCTGTTTAATGTCTGTCTGTAGGCATCAGGTAAGAACCTGAACCTGAATGATGAAGGTCAGCACGGTTTGCTGATGCAGCTCCTGAAGCTGGCACACAACTGCCTCAACTTTGACTTCATCGGCACGTCCACAGATGAGTCCTCAGACGACCTGTGCACCGTCCAGATCCCCACCAGCTGGAGATCAGGTGAACCGAAGCTGTGATTTGATTGGTTCATTTAATGTGTTTTTTTTTTTGGATAGTAAAGTATAGCAAGGTTTCTGGACTGACTTTACATTTGAAGTCACTTTATTGGTAATTATCAGTAAATTGGAGTTAAATAATTTGATATATTTGTTGATGGGCATGAAATATTCACACGTGTTTTTCTCTCCCCTCATCATCTTCAAACGCAGCCTTTTTGGATTCCTCCACCCTGCAGTTGTTTTTTGATTTGTATCATTCCATCCCTCCCTCCCTCTCTCCTTTGGTGAGTATGAGATAAACAGAGTGATGTACATGTAAAAGGCATGCCATCACACTGTACAGCATACATCTCTCACCCCCATAGTTATATATAAACATAATATATACAGTCCTTATGAGTATTACATAGGCCAAATTTTAAGCTCTATATTACTGCATCACTGTGTTGAAACATGTACACACAACGTGTAATTGATCCCTAAACAGAAGGGGATGAAGTGTGTGTGTATATACCTGTGTGTGTGTCTGTGTGTGTGTAAATATGTAGTTATTCAGTAATAATTATTAATAAATATTCTCTCTCTATCTCTCTCAGGTGTTATCGTGTTTAGTTCAGATAGCATCAGTTCGGCGGTCTCTCTTCAATAACGCTGAGAGGGCGAAGTTCTTGTCCCATTTAGTGGATGGAGTTAAGCGAATACTGGAGAACCCACAAGTATGTTTTCATGCTCTCTGTGTTTAAATGATTCATAACAGAACTGCAGAAACACAGTCACTGAAGGCATCAGAGCTCCCCACTACGCAGAGTGGTCTGCATGACTATTTTGATTGCATGTACATACACACATATGACTGTGTGTGTGTGTGTGTGTGTGTGTGTTTGGTGAAAGAATATTGGTGCATCAAAACATTTGAATACTGTGAAAAAGCTTTCTTCAAAAATAAACTCATATTTGATATTCATTACATTTAAATTGTTATATTTCAAGATCAGATCAGAATCGAATCAGCTGGTGGTCAGTGTTTAGAGACTTTAGATCAGGTGATTGAGATTCCTAATAATTAATCATTAAAAGATTTACTAATAACTGTATATCCGTCTGTGGTTTGTAGAGTTTATCCGACCCGAACAACTACCATGAGTTCTGCCGCCTACTCGCCAGATTAAAGAGTAACTATCAGCTCGGGGAGCTGGTGAAGGTGGAGAATTACCCAGAGGTTATCCGGCTCATTGCCAACTTCACCGTCACCAGTTTACAGGTGAGGAATCAAGCATCATTCCAGAGAACACCGTTCCACTCCTCCACAGCTCAAGACTTGGGGGGTTTTACCCCTCTAGCTCACACCTGGCATTCGGCATGGCGCTAATAGTTAGCTGAATGTGTTCATTGGCTTGTATAATGTATAATGTGACAGAAGTACTGATGTGTTAGGGTTGTGATGGTGATGATGGTCATAATGGTGTGTTGATATTATTGTTGCAGCACTGGGAATTCGCCCCTAACAGCGTTCATTACCTGCTGAGTCTGTGGCAGCGGCTGGCCGCCTCCGTACCGTACGTCAAAGCCACCGAGCCACACATGCTGGAGACCTTCACCCCCGAGGTGACCAAAGCCTACATTACATCCCGCTTGGAGTCAGTCCACATCATCCTCAGGTACACACACACACACACACACACACACACACACACACACACACACACACACACACACACACACACACATGCGCGCGCACACAAACACTTCACACACCTGCTGTAAGTTTCTACCTGAACACCTCTTTCCTCACCGTTTTGAGAAATGTCAGTTTAATCTCAGTACTGCTTCTCTCCTGCACAGAGATGGTCTGGAGGACCCCCTGGATGATGCTGGTTTGGTGCAGCAGCAGCTGGACCAGCTCTCCACCATTGGTCGATGTGAGTACGAGAAGACGTGTGCCCTTCTGGTGCAGCTCTTCGACCAGTCAGCTCAGTCCTACCAGGAGCTGCTGCAGTCCACCAACTCCAGTAGCATGGACATCGCCGTGCAGGAGGGTCAGTCTGTCTATCTCTATTTCTAGAACCTGCTCAAAAACTCAAAGTTCTAATAAATTTTCCTGCTAATATAATGAATAAAATGGCAATATCTTTACTCTATCAATTTTAATCCAAGGACGTGCAAGATGTAGTAAAAAAAATTAAATCATATTAACATCATGCCAGCGTTGCACCTCTGTTACGGTAGTAGAGTTGTATTTAAAGCGTGTCTGGTTCCGTGCAGGTCGGTTGACGTGGCTGGTGTACATCATCGGTGCAGTTATCGGGGGCAGGGTTTCCTTTGCCAGTACAGACGAGCAGGATGCCATGGACGGAGAACTAGTTTGTCGGTGAGAATTTGATTCTCAGAGTCTGATTGTGCTGCCTGTCACCTTGCGTGTTTATGGTAGTAGTAACTTCAGGCTCCTGCAGATGGCGCTGCATGAAGACGATCAGGCTATAAATATGTGGTTTGTGTGACCGGATTCATAGATTGAGAAGAGGTGGTACAGTGCCTGGAATTACTACCACCTTAAACAAGCAAGGTGGCCAATTCTTTTGTTTGTTATTAAGAGCCATGTCGGACAGACATACATACACAGTCAATATTTGTCTGTGGGCGGAGCCTCTGAAACACACTCTAAGCTTTGAATCTGCGATCTTGCGTGCAGAGTTCTGCAGTTAATGAATCTGACAGACTCCCGACTGGCTCAAGCTGGTAATGAGAAACTGGAGCTGGCCATGCTCAGCTTCTTCGAGCAGTTCCGCAAAATCTACATCGGAGACCAGGTGCAGAAGTCCTCTAAGGTAATTAACACATGTTTTTTTTTTTTTTTATTATGTGGGCATTTATTTCATTTATGGCATTCGTGGAAGAGAGTTCTTACTGGGTTGGGTCATCAGCATCTGGAATACATCTCTTACTGAATACACTGGAGCTCCTTTGATTCTGATTAAAATAAAAACGAACCTCTGGGATTGGAGCTTTTACACATCAGTGTCAGAAAATGACATTGAGGTTTAGTCCACTTTGTCTGCTGTGTGAATGTAATCTGTGTGTCAGTGGACCAGGGGTGCCCATACTTTTGCACATGGCCTTGTTTTAAACATAGAGGTGCTTGAATTGCTCTGAACGACTTCATTTGCAGCCTGATTTGACAGTAATTAAACAGCACGGTTGTAGTAATTGAACTCTCGGGATACTGCAGTGAAGCTGTTCACTCTGCCTTGTTTAGAGGTTTCGATCTTGCATTGGTAGCAGCGTCTCTTTGCAGTGGAGAGCTTTATTAAGACCCTGCTTTTTTGTTTGTTTGTTTTTTGTCATTCAGAGACTCCAAAATGTGAACAGCTCAGATAAGTGGTGTCCTGTAGCTGTAACAGGAGTGTAGCGTCCCGTTAAACTGCTCACTGAACTGTTTGGCTTTAGGCTATACACGGTTCCTCCCAAACAAGGGCTGGTTTTCCAGACCCAGATTAAGTCTAAAATTGCTGTAAACTGTTTCCTAGTAAAAAAAAAAAAAAAAAAACACTGATTCTACAGTGTAGTTCAGGACTAGGCTTAATCCATGTCCACAAAACTGGCCCTAACCCCCCCTGATTAGTCCTGAATGTAACAGTAGGCTTTGTTAATCAGTGTGGCATCTGATCCTCAAACATGGAATTCTGGAATTCCGGTTTTTGGCACTAATTTGGCACTATTGCAGAGGTGTGTGAATGTTACGAATGTCCCGATCCCATGTCAGTCAATTTCAGTCAATTCCCAACAAAATTTGGCTTTCCTGGATATGATCGGGAGGTCCCTATCGAACCTATAGTCAGCTGTTCTGAGCTCTCAGTGCCTGCTGTAGTGTTTCTGGGTAAACTCTGCTGTCCTGTGTTTCAGTATCTTGAGTGTGAGGGTGGAGTGTTTGTGCTCGGATAAAAAGTGTGTGTGATGAAAAGCTAACAGGTGTGTCTCCTCCTCAGCTCTACCGGCGGCTCTCTGAGGTTCTGGGGCTGAACGACGAGACAATGGTGTTGAGTGTGTTCATTGGGAAAATGTGAGTAAACATCTCAGCATATGATCAGCATGACCAGATCGCTAGGCCACCAATGACCAGTGGAGTCTTTATTGACCTGTCTAAAGCATTTAGTAGCTCTAAAATGTAGGATTCCTCAAGGATCAAGATTTGGACCTCTAGTATTTTTCAGGACCATTAGTATTCTTCAATGTCTGGGACTCCACAGGTCCACCACAGGGGTGGGTGGTGGGTCATTCTCAGCACTGCAGTAACACTGACATGGTGGTGGTGTGTTAGTATGTGTTATGCTGGTACGAGTGGATCAGACACAGCAGTGCTTCTGGAGGGTAAAACACTGTGTCCACTCACTGTCCACTCTATTAGACGCTCCTACCGAGTGTCTCCACCTTGTAGATGTAAAGTCAGAGACAGAAACTCATCTGTTTCTGCACAGTTTGTGTTGGTCATCCTTTACATTTATGGCATTTATCTGACGCTCTTGTCCAGATTGACTTACATGGTTACTTTGACACAGAGGGGTTTAAGTACTCCAGCTGCACTACTGTGTCTGATCCACTCGTACCAGCACAACACACACTAACACACCACCACCATGTCAGTGTGACTGCAGTGCTGAGAATGACCCACCACCGATGTAATAGCTTGTGGGAAGTATGTGCTGATGACTTATGTTTCTGTTCCAGAATTACCAATCTGAAGTACTGGGGACAGTGTGAACCAATCACCTCCAAAACACTACAACTCCTCAACGACTTGTCTATTGGATATCCTTCACATACACACCTACACGGCTTGTGGACAAATGCACTTGTACAGCTGTTCATGAGGGGTGTTCAAATTGCAATTTGTGTCTACTGGTGTCCCTTTTCCACATGCAGAGTAATCCAGGACCTGCAGAGTCCTGCAGACTTGTGGGTCCACTGGTACAAAGTCTAGGTAATGTCCAAGCGAGACCACGTATGAAAAGAGGATTCACAGTGGGTCACACCAGAGACATTATGAATGAGGAGATGAGCCACTGGTTGAAATGCACTGAATGTGGGCTCTAGTACCCTGTTCGGCTGCCTGTACCCTGAATATTGTTGGACGTGGAGGCGTACAGGTTCCGTATGCAGCACATTTACATTTTACATTCATGGCATTTGGCTGACGCTCTTCTCCAGAGCGACGTACAAGATTATTCACATTACAGAGGTGGGCCAGAGTAGTGCCCAAGGACTTGTATTGGTGTAGCCCAGCATAGTGGCCTAGACTGGGAATTTAACCCCCTGCATGCTGAGCTAAAATGATCAGAGATGGTAGGTTTGATCGGAGTCATTAAATAACACTGTAAAGCTGTGTGTTTCCTTAACCCCTGTGCACGTACAGCAGCGTGAGGAAACTGGTGAAGCTCAGTGCAGTCCAGTTCATGCTCAACAACCACACGGTACGTCAGCTGATCTTTACTGTCATTTCTGTGTATGTGATTGACATTCAGGAATGGTCATTAATGGTCAAGTGATTGATATCGGTGAAGTGATGAAATGTCTTCTGATTGGATGTTTGTTTTGGGCAGAGCGAGCACTTTTCCTTCCTGGGCGTGAACAATCAATCCAACCTCAGTGACATGAGGTGTCGAACCACTTTCTACACGGCCCTCGGCAGGTTGCTGATGGTGGACCTGGGTAAGGCTATTGCATATTAGTCAACACGAACCTATGAAAACATTTCAATTTTCAAGCACCGATAAACACTGAGGATCTGATCATGTTACGCCCTTCAGCGAGGCTCCTTAGTGTCTGTGCTCCAGGAGACACTGTAGCATGGCTGACCCAAGCCAGGATACTTGAAGATTAATATAATGACAGCAAAGGCTTATGATGTTGATTATATTTATTGTTATCTGGCACCAAGACTAGCTATCAGCAGATCCAGATCCTATAAAGTTGTGATGTAGGACCTCATTGTCCTACCATTTTTGGTAGGTCCTGGCCAGTGCATACTGGGAACACTCCACAAGTCCTGCCTGATGTGTTGAAGCAGGAAAATGAGCAAGCAGTATATATCCATCTCTTGACAGGTGCCATTAGAACCGGATCATCAGTGTTGTCCACTTCACTGGGCAGTGGTTTTAACGTTATGGCTGATCAGTGTATATTTCTGCTGCTTCTGTGTGCACAGGTGAGGATGAGGATCAGTTTGAGCAGTTCATGCTTCCCCTCACAGCTGCATTCGAAGCTGTTGCTCAGATGTTCAGCACCAATACCTTCAACGAGCAGGAGGCCAAGGTACACAGAGAGTCAAATATGCACACATTTCATCTGGTTTTAGAGTTCTGGGTCCAGTTGCACCAGCTGTACTGTAAAGTTCTATCTCTTCTCATCTCGAAGTCATTGTAGTTACTAATTATTTACATCCTCCTGAGCTGCTGGAAGGCAAACCGCACAGACCACAGAGAGTGTATAAACGAGCTGAGCAGAACAGGCTTGTATAACTCGTGTTATGCATTTGGTTTGCAGCCATTAGTTAGGTTTGTTTATCTGCTCCAGAGAGACCTGTTCTATTAGTGTCTCTACAGAGACTAAACAAGTTGTGGGTGCATTTGCACATCTGTGTCAGCAATCGGTGCAACTTAAAGAATCGGTATACACATGTATATATTTATGAACACTTTGGGCCCTTTTTCACCAGTGCGGAACTGGTTTTGTTCTGGTTTGTGGACCTGATTTTGAACCGTTCAGTGCATTTTCTCCAACAAATAGGTTCTAGGACCTGAAAACTTCGTCTTCTTCTCACCAAAACATGATCCATGTTTGCTTTTTGGAGAAAAAAAAAACATCTGTAATAGCACAGATGTATAAGAAGTACCATCTTCTCACTTCCATTTACTGGCACTGTGCAGCGCCCTCTATTGATGACAGTGTTTTTCAGCAAACTGTCCTGTGTTTACATTGGTTTTAGTGAAACCCATGGACACACAATATGATTCTTATAAGCCAGAACAGAACCAGTTCAAGAACCAGAGTTGTTTTGGTGGAAAAGGCCTATTTGATTCATCCTCTGGAACCATGTTCAGGCTCACAGCACACAGTAAACACTTTGTTAACTCATTTGCATTTTATACACTGCAAATTAGAGTGAAGTAGAGTCAGTTTTCTAAACAGCTGTTAAGTGTTTCTGAACCGATGGTGTTTCTCTCCTCTCATCCAGAGAACGTTGGTAGGTTTGGTGCGGGACTTGAGGGGTATTGCCTTCGCCTTCAATGCCAAGACCAGCTTCATGATGCTCTTTGACTGGATGTATCCTTCAGAGCTGCTGCACAAAACTCCTTTTCCCCAAATATGGTTTGAATACCTGCAGGAATGTGGCTCTCCAGGAACAGGGTTCTTGACCCCTGTTATAGAACATTTATAGAGGGACCACTGTGCCTCATGTAGGGAATTACATTCATTTTGTAATGTGGATCATCGAACATTGTAGAGCTCTCCCTTTATGTAGTGTATTACACTCTGTTTGAACAAGTGGATATTTGACCTTAACCACACTTTTCTGAAATAGCTACCCCTCCTACATCCCTATCCTACAGAGGGCAATAGAGCTGTGGTATCACGTACCTGCTTGCACGACACCTGTGCTCAAACTGATGGCTGAACTGGTGCACAACAGGTACCAACAGCATGCTGTTTCTAATGTATTATGTTTATTAATAGCATTATACAGAATGTTTTTCTACTTATCAGCTGGCGTTCTTACATTATAGAGCATTATAGGGTTCCACTTCTCTTCCTTTAGTGTTTTACAGGCTGTCAGAGTTATGATGTGGGTCATATGAACATTATAGGACACCCTCTACACTTTTTATCTGTATTAGAGTCTGTCAGAATGACTGTGTGGATTATAGATCATTGTAGAGCATCCTCTAAGATAGTATATTACAGTCTTTCACAATGAGCTTGTGGATCACATGATCATTGTTATTAAAACATTTAATGTCACTAATAATGTCGAGGTCATATCAGATCAAATGGAAGAGTGTGTAATCAGCTTTATGACCACCGTTCACACATCGTTCTCTGCCTGTTGGCTGTGTTTGGCTGATGCATGTGAGTGTGTTCCTCACCTGTGGTGTGGATGTTGGTGAAAAATGACTTTTCTGGACGCTGCATTTTCCATTTAGGTCGCAGAGATTACAGTTTGACGTGTCGTCGCCGAACGGGATCCTGCTGTTCAGAGAGACCAGCAAGATGATAACAACGTACGGTATGTCTGGACATTATTATAGAAGGCTTTTAAGTGCTGTTGTGCAGTTTGTCTATGTTCATGTTAATTGAGTGTGTTCCTTTGTTTGTTTATGTGCCGTAGTAAATTGGACATTTTTCACTGTGTGTGTGTGTGTGTGTGTGTGTGTGTGTGTGTGTGTGTGTGTATGTGTATGTATGCTGTGTGGTCTGTGCGTGTGTAGGGAACCGTATCCTGACTCTTGGTGAGGTGCCAAAGGATCAGGTGTACGCTCTAAAGCTGAAGGGCATTTCCATCTGCTTCTCCATGCTCAAGGCCGTCCTCAGCGGGAACTACGTCAACTTTGGCGTTTTTCGTCTCTATGGTGACGATGCACTCGACAACGCCCTGCAGACGTTCATTAAACTGCTGCTGTCCATCCCACACAGCGACTTGCTGGTGAGCATGTCTGACCTGATGAATTCATCCAGATTGTTTTTGTCAGAATATAGAGAGTTGAGGGATTTTATAATAGGAATAATAACAGCTCTTACTTCACCTTGAGTTCATTTTCTAATCGTGGTGGTCAGGCTGAGTCACAGCAGAGCCTCCCTGTCAGTCGGACACAAAATCCTGGGGTAGATTTTGACTCGCTGGACCTGAGAAACCCCCTCTGGTAAAGAGTGCCTTCTAACACGGTGTGAAGTCTGGGCAGTTCATAGGCTCAGCAAGGACCTGCGTTAATGACAGTTTTATTTTGACGTATTTCATTAATTTGTAAATACCATGTTCACTTTGACAGCTCTGCAAATAACATTTCATATTGTCCAGGGAAAACTTTCTCCCAGATTTCATTACATTCAGTGACTAGAGCATTATCAAGATCAGGATATTGCATATCTGCTTCAATCCCCCAACCCCTCCCAACTATTGGATGGAGCCCCAGAGATCATTCCAAAGAACACAGTTGAGCAGGACTCACTCAAGAGCTGCATTGGTTTATTTTAGACCAAAAAAAGAGAGAATACAGTCTGACACGCTTCAGTACCTGTGCTGAGAGGTGAAGACGGTGAAGCTCCACTGCAGCTCTAAAAGTTACAGTGGTTTTCACACTTACTGTTCTGATCCACACCAGTAATGAGGACATTTACTGGATCGTGATGAGTGTATGATGTCATGCTGGTTGTGTTTGTTGATCTGTTGATGCTGACTTTCTGTTTGTGGCATTTCCTCTTAGGACTATCCGAAGCTCAGCCAGTCGTATTACTCCCTGCTAGAGGTGCTCACCCAGGACCACATGAACTTCATCGCCAGCCTGGAGCCCCATGTGGTCCTCTACATCCTGTCTTCAATTTCTGAGGGGCTCACAGCACTCGGTGCGAATCACCTCTCACTCTTACAGCTATTTAACCCTCAGAAATCTAGCGTTACTACTGCTTGGTGCTCAGATTCTATTGCAGTACTTTAATGTAATTGTGGGTTTGAATTTGAATCTTTTATGTTAGGTTTGAGTCCCATATTACAGATCTGACCGCTTAACGTGGTTCAGATGAACACTTTCCCTCATGTTTTACCACGTTTACCATGTGCCCTCCTGCAGATACGATGGTGTGTACGGGCTGCTGCTCCAGTCTGGACCACATAGTGACCTACCTGTTCAAACAGCTCTCGCGCAGCACCAAGAAGAGAGCAGCACCTATGGCTCAGGAGAGTGACCGCTTCTTCCACATAATGCAGCAGCACCCAGAGATGATCCAACAGGTTTGTTTTATTGTCTAATTACACTGATTACTGTTTTATGGTGCATCTTGTAAAGTCACTTGTGTGACAGCTTTCATAGAGAAGAGGTGGCACCGTGCAGCGGACATCTCGTTGGACGTGTGGACAACGAGTCGCAAAGCAGATGTTAATTGGTTTAGAGGAGGGATTGCATTTCACACAGTGTGAAAGAAGGAGCTGAATTAGTGTCTACCAGCAGTGGGTTGAAATCCCAGTCTACAGGAAATTCTACAGAATTTCTGGTCACGTACTGACATATTGGACCTCGTTGAGCTACTAGGTGGTTGGATCCTGATTGACATTTGAGCTATGTTGTTCTTGTGGCTTGTTTTTGTCACGTCCAGCAATTTTTCTAAAGATTCTCTCATTATTACAACCTCATGTTGCCTAAAACACCTCGATTTTATTTTATTTATATGCAATTATTAGTTTCAAGGAATCTAACCAGCAGATTCCTCCTGCAGATGCTGTCCACAGTGCTGAACATCATCATATTTGAAGACTGCAGGAATCAATGGTCCATGTCTCGACCGCTGCTGGGCCTCATCCTCCTCAATGAGAAGGTAAGTGACCACATGCTTTTACCAAAATGCACTCCTTCTCAAAAATAGTTGCACTCACAAGGAATCCTCACTGTAATGGTGTCGTGCCGGACTGTCATGGAGTCACTCGGAATGGCAGCTGGTCATCTTCAATGACGAGTCCTGATTGTGTCTTGGTGGCAATAACCGACGAATCCATGATCAGCACTGAGATCAACGATTTGTTGTCACGCGTCAGGTCTGGTGTCATGGTGTGGGTGCAGTTCCATACAGTTCCAGATCTCCTTTGGTCTTCATTACATGCAGTTTGACAGACCATTGTCACATTAATGAGGTTCTGCAACCAGTGGTTCTACCTTTCCTGAACACACACTCCGGTGCTCTATTCTAACAGGACGACGCTCGTCCACACACTGCTACCGTCTCAAGATCTCATCTTGAAGACACAGATACTATGCCTTGGTCGGTCTCATCTCCAGACCTGTCCCTGATTGAAAATGTGTGGGATGCTATTGGACACTCTATCAACACTCCACCCCTACCACACCATCTGCAGTACTGAGTGAGAACATTCGAGCTGCATGGGATGGATCATCACAGGACACCATTAGGAACCTCTACAACTCCATGCAGAGACGTCTGGAGTGTTGCGTTAAACCCGACGCCGTACTGAGAGACACCACTTCTGTATGAGTAGATCAATAAATATTGATCAGATCAGTCTAAACATTTATCTTCCTTCGTATTGGCCCCGCAATCCCACACTTTCTTCTGGGTGCAGCTATTTTTCTTGACTGTGAGTGTTCTCATCTGTAGCGGTCATTGGTCAGGATACTCCCTGAATATTGGGGTTTTTATGAGGTTAATTTGCATATGACCTCAGTAAAGATGAACAAGTTAAACATGGTGCAGTTCTTTGTCTTCTGACTCCTGTCACACCATCATAGCAGCTTTAATGTGGGTGTCCGTCAGTACTCGTCAGTCATGTGTATTTGCACGTTCTCCAGTATTTTGCAGATTTAAGGAACAGCATTGTGAACAGCCAACCTCCGGAGAAGCAGCAAGCCATGCACTTATGCTTTGAAAATCTAATGGAGGGCATAGAGAGAAACTTGCTCACTAAAAACAGAGACAGGTACCTTTTTCATTTCTTTTCATTTCTAATTAAAGTGATCATTTGGCAAAATAATGTCATCTGTTCTGCCTTATTTGAAACGTTGCTCAGCAAATCATCTAATCATCTAATGTCTGAAGTTTGTTTTGAATATGCTAGACCTGTAGATCTGTTTAAATAAAACAGGAAGTCCACTCACACCTGATTGTCTCCCACTGATTCAACATCCGACTCGAATTTCACTTTCAATTAGGCCTAAATGTTCATGTACTTTTGTTTCTCGCTTGTTTTATTTGGTTCTTCTTGTCTAATTTTAGGACTTGTGTGAAAAATTCAAATTTATGCTGAAATATAGAAAAAATCAGTAGGGTTGAGTACAGGACGACCGTCAACTGTCCACTAACTACCACCTTGTTTCTACCCTCCCTGTAGTTAATATTGTTTACCGGTTTAGGGTGGAGTTGCACTCTAATCCGCGTCTTCCCGTCTCCACCTGCAGGTTTACACAGAACCTTTCAGTATTTAGGAGAGAAGTGAACGACTCCATGAAGAATTCCACGTACGGCGTAAACAGCAACGACATGATGAGCTGACATTCCACCACGCAGCACCAGGCGTGGCTCGGGCCGCCTCAGTCCGCCCCCCTTGCCCCCCCGGCCCGGACGCCAGGGGACCACCGCTACGCAAGCCTGCACACCCTAAACCCCTAAATCGTCCTCACACACTCCCCACGAACCCCACCAGACCCCTTCTCTTCCTCCTCCCTTTTTATATATATATACACACATAAATATATACATATTTTAAAGCCAGTTTCTCGGGGTCTCCTGACCGCAGTCTCAGAGGAGAGTGTGGGGTCAGGGGAACGGTGCAGATCGGGGTGTGTGGGGTGTGTAGGAGTAGAGTCAGGAGAGTGTTTGTGTGTGTGTGGGTGTAGTTAGGGTATGGGGATTTGGGGTTGTGAGAGAGAGTGTGTGGAGTTGGTTTGTGTGAGCGAGAGTAAGAAAGTAAGTGTGCGGGTGTGTGTGTGTGTGTGTGTGTAGACTATAAAGGGTATGATGTGGGTTTGCACCAGCATGTGGTTGTATTTCCAGCTAGATATGGGAGGTGGAAGGTGTGCGAGTGTGTGTGTATAAGTGCGTGTGAGTTGGGGTGGGGGGTCAGAGGGGGGGTGAGCTGGACTATGTAGTGCTCTGCTTCTGCCTGCCTTGTATAGAAACACACAAGAGAAGTGTACATTTTTTTCATAACATTTTCAACAATGTTTATAATGATTACAGTTTAAGAAAAAATGAGAAAAACAGTGTGATTGAAAAACAAACGAGAAAAAAAATCTTTTTACAAGTCTAGTTTAGTGCAGCTGTGCTGAAGTGTGGGTTGTCTGTGTGAGGAGAGTTCTTCTATTCAGGCCGGGCGTGTTTTGTTTTTTTGTTTTTTTTGGTGTGACTGAAGGATGTCAGTGATTGGTTGGTTGGTTGGGTGGGTGGGTGGAGGTGTGGTGGGAGGTTTTTAAGGAATACACGTTGTACATTTTCCTCCAACCGAACCGGAGTGGCGAGGATTCTGTAAATACATCGACTTCATGTACGGCAGTGCTTGTTCGTGGCCAGAAGGGGGCGCTTGGCAGCCCTGAAAAACGTCAATCTTCCCTCTGAGGCTGGTGTGTTTTCCTACCCTGCTCTCATCGCTGCTGCTCTCGACCTCCTGGCACCCCGAACCGAGCCTTAAAGCGATAGTTGGGCTTTTTTTTTTTTTTTTTTTAAAGTTACCGAAAAATGAGGACAAAAGTAATGGGACACTGGCTCATTAACTATTGATGCTTCCACAGTCAAGGGTATTAGAAAAGAGCTTTCTACATCTCTACTACAATTTGGAACATTGCTGTGAGGATTTGATTGCATTCAGCCCACCTCGTCCCAACTCATCCCCAACAGAAATACTGGATGGAGCACAATTCCAGAGAACACAGTTCCAGTGCTCCACGCCTGTGGTCAAACATGGTGCCAATAGGCTGATGTTTATCCGCTCCACTCCTGAGAGGGTCTTGACAAGCGATGTGTGCATTTGCACGTCAATAATGGGTGCAGCTTAAATAGCTGAATGCATTCGTTAGAACGGGTTCCAGTAATCGCTAACAGATTCTGACACCGTCAGAAACCACATTTATGGGTCTGTTGACTGAGATTATTGAACACCTGAACACCTCACAGAGTGCATGAGTTTGGGCCTTGGCCCCCCACACTGCTAGTAACGGTCAAGTTCAGAAGGGGGGGCTACATTGGCCCATCTGTTGCTTTAAAGCACGGCAGCCCAACTCTGACCCGCTTCAACTCGCCCGTGTATCGGGGCAGGGAAGCGAGGTAAACGTGTGCGATCTCGTATCTAAATCTCCGACGTCCACCTCCGAAGCCTCTGAGGGTCCGATTGTGATTTAGATCAGACCGGCTCATGGTTGTAGTGCAGTTGCTCGACTCGGGAGCTTTTCGTCAGCTTTGTTCACCCTAACGTTTTTATTTTTAATCTTCACAGGCTTCCAGTAAAACTGTGGCTTTGTCATGGAGCTGGCGTTGTTCGGTAGCGAGGCCTCTAGGATGTAGCCGTGTACTTTTACCAGTAAGCTGGTACTTGCATCATCACAGCAGGAGCCCATCACACCCACCAGTTGCCTCTAGCTTTACTCCCTTCCCCAGAATGAATTATCCCCCCCAAAGAATTCCGATTTTTTTTAAATAAGAAGAAAATAATACATCAGAAATGTTAGATTTACAACCAGAACCAGAAAGGAATATTTTAGCAACTTGTGCTACTCTCAACAGATGTTGCTGCTAACTGTTTGTGAAGAATCTAGCTCATCTCTTTAACCATGTCCAAGACTCATGGATGTTCCTTTAAGTTCCTTTCCTTTTCCTTTCTCCTTTTCGGGTCCCTGATGTGAATGTGTCTGTTTGGCGACTGTGTGTTGAGTCCTTTGAGTGATAAGGTAGCTGGTTGAATTGTTTGGATGTCTGCTACATATAGTGTAAGCATTGTGACTGCAAAATAAACGTCATTGGTTTGTATTCCTCTGCGTTTTCCTTGTAGGAAAGTCTGTTCACCCTGCTGGGCAGATATTTCCAGTCACATAAGAACAGGCTCTATGAATTAGACCAAAACACTTTAAATCACTGATCTGGGAAAGAGATGCATGATTTTTATACGTTAAATATATATTTCAGTTGGGAGCAGCCATGGTCTGGTGTTTAGGGAACCATCCTTGTGACTGGAAGGTCGTTGGTTTGAATCCCTGAACTGGCAGGACATGACTGAACTGCCCTTGTGCAAGGCACTGAACTCCCCAGCTGCTCCCCGGGCACTGAGGATAGGGCTGCCCACCGCTCCGGGCACGTGTGCTCACTGCCCCCTAGTGTGTGTATCACTGTGTGTGGATGGGTTAAATGCAGAGGTCTTAATTCCTGTGAGTTTAAAAATAGGATAATTATAATTAAAGTCCATTGAATTTCATTCCAAAATGCTGGGTCTCAAAATCAAATTATTGTCGGGAAAAGTTTATAATCAGATTCAAAACATTTAAGTGAAATATTTAGTTCGATATTTGATTACAGTTGATCAGCATCGTTTTAATGAATATACAATGAGATTCAATGTATTTCTAAATATACAGTCTATATACTACGTTATATTTACGTATCACCTTCAAATCGAGCATTAGCAAATACACTTTTAAGATTGGAAAACAAGTTTTAAAACAACCAAACAGATCATTTGGAACTAAATATATATATATATATATATATATATTTTAAATAAATTTAATAAGATTATATTCATTAACTGATATGTGAAAATGCATTTTTTTAATTTACATACATTTTGGTCGTTATGAGCATTTGATCTTTTTGTCCCCACATGGTTTCTGATCAAATCCGACAAAAACCTAGAATTTAATGAATTTAATGTTTCTGGGAGCAGTGAGATTACATGACGTACATTAAGTTCCACATGTGGAACAATGTTGAACATGAATTAGCGTCATAATTTCTAGTTAATTCATATCATTGAGATGCCAGAGTTCCTGAGTCGTGAGGGTGACGCGCTTGTCCAAATTCAGCTTGTGCTCCTGCTCAAGCACACCTGATTCAACTCCCCCGTTAATGGTCTGGTAGGGTCCGTTAGCTGTTAGCTCATGAGGAGGAGTGTCCACACAGTATCTCCTACTAATGCTATTGAAATGCAATTCCCGACCTTCCCGTTTTCCTAACACACAGACACACTGACTCGACCAGGGCTGCTTTATTAGTTCATTAGATCAGGTGTGATTGTAGCTCCGAAAACATAATTCCAGGCAGCACTGAGAACCAGTTCTAGACCATTGTGCCATAGAACCCTGACACAGCTTTGTTCCCCCCCTCCAGTGTTACAGATGAGGGTCTAAAGTAGTCATGAAGTAAAAATTTAAACACAGGACGGGGTTTGAAAATTGATTTCTTACAAAAATGAGAAAACATTTGATAATTCAATAAATGGATAATCAAAGTATGTTTCATATGTAATAACACTACGATTAATATAATTAGAGGCCTTTCGTTCATCACTGTCCACACTGGCCTCATGTTCTTTCCTCAAACTGTAGTTTTCAAGAAAGTGCCCCCTTTAGGCTCCACCCACTACTCCTCTTGGCCATAGCTACTACTGCTTGGTTACAGAACACTGTAGCTCCATGTCCAGCCTACCTATTAATATTCACCCTAATGAGACTGTATCTCCTCCTCGTCAGTGTATAAGTCTCATTTGGGGTGAAGGGGATTTTTACCAGCTCGTTCAACTAAGCAACAGCAGTTATGATATGATAAATCAGTGGGTGGAGCCTGGAGACAGTAACTCAATCATGTGTAATAAGGACAAACTGGCTGAAGCACCAACACAAACAAGGCCACTGCCGGTCGGTTGCTACGGGAGCTAACACTGATCTTTCTTCTGCTGTTTCTCCTTCATGCTGGCGTTGTGAACGACGTCATTGTAACCTTCTCTGTTCCTGGCGATCTCTACAGCGAAAAACTGGATTCTGGTGGCTGAAACAGAAACCACATTTGATTTGTTGCTTTTAATCTTCAAAGTTTAAATCAATGAACATTTATTGAATTAGGTCGTACGCCAATCAGCCATAATGTTAAAACAATCTGTCTAGTATAACTTAGGTCCCCATTGGCACAAGACTAATATTAACATCTGCAGAACTGGGGGAGAACATTCAAGCTGCATGGGATGGATCATCACAGGACACCATTAGGAACCTCTACATCTCCATGCAGAGACATCTGGCATGTTGCATCTGGGTGCAACTATTTGATGAGTGTAAATATGACTGACTACCGTGTAAATATTTATCATACCAAATATTGTGTTCTCCTCCGTGTAGTCCTTCTCGCAGTCCAGTCGTAATAACGTGCCGTAGTTAAAGTCTTCAACGTGGTGTTCAAAATGGTTGCAAAATGGTCTCCATTTCTGCAAGAGACGGATAAAGTTCTAGCTCTTCCGGACACGGTTACTGAACAGTTACACTTTACACACAAACATCTTATGAACCTCCTTAGCATCTGGTGACTTCAGTAGCTCTGGGTCCAGAACTTTGATGTCGAGGTCAGGAAAGTCTTCTCTGAACTTGGTGTAGATCATGTCGTCAGTTTTCGTAAGTTTAAGGAACTTTGGGTCCACAGAAGAAATGAGCTGAAACATAAAATGATATGTTACACCTTTACACACTGCCTGGCCACATTATCAGAAACACCTCCCCCGGAGCTCCACCTTACATGTGTGCAGAGAGAGACTGCAGACCAGTGAATGGAAGCACAAGGAAGGCATTTCTAATAAAGTGGCCAGTGAGTGGCGGCATAAAGAAGGGGACTCTAATGAAGTGAATGGTAAGTCGTGTCATTCTAAGTACGGCTGTATGTACGAAATCTTACGTTGAAGTAAACTTCTGCATGGTTGTAGGCCTTCATAGCCCACATCACCTCCAGCTGAGCCTGAATGAACAGAACCGTGAATATCATACAGCGAGTCTCATTTATGGTTTAGAAAAGAAACTGAATTTAAACTTCTGTAACGTAACCGGATTGGAGAACTCACATCATTGCCGTAAGCCTCTGCTGGGAGGGAGAGAGCATGTGCAGCAGCCGTGGCCCCTTCCACACCCTGCAAACCAATTACACCGTAATTATTAAGAGCAGAAAAGGTTTTACACAGAACCGACTGCAACAGAGTCGTTCCAGGACGGCGGCGGGTCATCTTCAGGGACGAGTCCTCCTTTCGTCCATGTGTGGAGGCACCGCGGTCAACACCAAGATCAACGGTCTGCCATCACACATCCAGAAGGTCTGGTGTCATGGTGTGAGTACAATTCCATATGAGGCCAGATCACCTTTGGTCTTTTACAGGCACTTTAACAGACCAACATTACGTTAATGAGGTTCTGCAACCAGTGGTTCAACCATTTCTGAACACTCCGGTGCTCTATTCCAACAGGACGACGCTTGTCCACACACTGCTGCCATCTCAAGAGCTCGTCTTGAAGACACAGATACTGTCTTGTGGTCGGTCTCATCTCCAGACCTGTCCCTGATTGAAAACGTGTGGGATGCTATTGGACGCTCTATCAACACTCCACCCCTACCACACCATCTGCAGAACTGAGGGAGAACATTCAAGCTGCATGGGATGGATCATCACAGGACACCATTAGGAACCTCTACACCTCCATGCAGAGACGTTTGGCATGTTTATAGATTGTTTTTTATATGAATATATTATAAACCTAAAAAATATATATATATATATATATATATAAAAAATAATAATAATATATATATATATATATATATATATATATATATATATATATATATATATATATATATATATATTTCCAATACCTGACTCAATTGACAGGGTCAGATAGGGACATTCTTATTAATGAGGGTATGTCTACAGTGTTTGTACCTTAAGGAACAAATAAATATCTAAACGGTTCCTTTTGGCAGTTTACTCCTACTCCAGTCTATTACAAATAAAAAGTGGAACCAGTTTCTCCACTGACCGTCCTGCTGGTCAGACACGGTGGAGGTCACAAGAGTCTGAGGCAGGTCAGACCTGCGAGCCGTTCTGCTATTAAACGCTGAAATACCACATTAAAACCCATCAAAACGAAGAACTTCATACCAGAGACGCGAGAACATCCACAGTGTCCATGCCGAGACCGCGCGGAACCCGGAAGTGCCTGCTGACCCACTCTTAAAGGGCCAGCTGCCGTTAGGGCACGGACCAATCGGCGCACACTAGGGCACTAGGCCCTCTCCCGGTATGCTGCCTCCTTGAGGCCAGGAGGCCTCAGTGCATCAGAGGAGCCTGGGGGTCTCTTTCAGGGTCTGCCATGGTCTGAGCCGAGGTGTGGGACCACCTTTACTGGGCGGCAGCAATAAAAATAATGATAAATAAAATAAATAGTGAATAATAAATAATACAAAAAATAAAAAAATATATAATTAAATAAGATAAATAAATAATGAAATAATAATAATAATGAATAATAATAATAATAATAATAATAATAATAATAATAATAATAATAATAATAAAGTTATAATGATAATGATGATAATAACAATAACAACGATAATAAAATAATGATAATAATAATAAAATGACGATGATGATGATGATGATGATGATGATGATGATGATGATGATGATGATAATAATAATATAATAAACCTTATTAATGTAACTGGATTAAAGTGATATTTTATCTTAATAAATTTCTGCAAAGATCAGGTTCATCTCACCCACACAATGAGGACCTTAACTCAGTAACTTCGTTAACTAATATTTCAGTATGCAGCAGTATGTTACTATGTATTACCATCAGCCATGAATTTCTCAGTATCTATTATGAATTAAATGATACAGTATCCACTATTAAATGTTCAGCAACCACCGTAGGTTATTCAGTACCCTTTAATAATAATTCAGTATCTGCACTTCAATGAATTCAGTAACCACTGTGAATTATTCAGTACCTACTATAAATTGTTCACTACCTGCTATGAATTATTCAGTATCCACTGTGGATTATATCGTTTCTACAATGAATTGTACAGTAAATTATTATCAACTGTTTAACACAGTAATCACTGTGAATTATTCAGTATCCATTATGAATTATACGCTAATGACTATCCACCACAACACAATCAGTATTGACTGTAATTTGTAAAGTACACACTGAATTGTTCACTGTCCACTATGAATTATTTGGTATAGTATCCTCAGTAATCTATGAATTATCCAGTATCTTCTACTCGATATGCACTATGAATTATACATGAATTATTATTAATGATTCAGTATCTACTGTGAATTATTCAGTTGTTCAGAGATGATTGATTGTTCCACATCTATCTGACAAAGCAGAAGCATGTGAACAGTAACTCCTGGATTGTGAGGATTAGTTTGATGACAGCAGATTGATTCTGAAATATTGATTCCTCTCCATGAAATAATATTGTAATAACACTGTGATGGTGACGGACCGAGGAGGCGGTTCAGTGCAGAAAACAAAGACATCCATATTCACAGCAGTAAAGGAGCCGTGGCTCGACTTGCTACTCCACAGCTTTCTAGTTCAAGCCAGGACATCTGACGACTATCGGTCGCCATCTGATCTCGTCACTGATTGGCTGAGAGGGGAATCAGCAGTGTGTGGCCAATGGCTGGTGTGTCACATGGAGTATGAGTACTCATGCAGATTTTAATATTATAGGGGAATCAAAACTTCCCAATTAATGCCTCAACCTCTTTAAATTTAGGCCCAAACTTAACTCCAGGGTAGATGTTTTAGTGTCCAGTAGCTTTATACAGTATGAATATGATGTGTTAAGGTGGTATTGAGGTAGAGGACACTGACATTCCTAGACATGATAGATTTCTAGTACTTGCCAGCATGACTGGACTATAAAGTAAAGTCAATTAACAAATCAGCTTTGGCTAGAAGCTCAATTGGCTTCTTCATAATGTATCATGTGGTTTTCATCTCCTGCAAACATGCATTGCTTTATGTGCTGGTTCATCAGCAGCCAAACTGCAGCTTCTGTAAAGTGGAGCAATAAAAGCACCTGGTTTGGCTCCAGTCTTGGCTGGAAACTGCAATATATCATCGGTTTAGATTACAACCCCGACGCTGGAGCCGACATCATGAGCTACAATGTGACCTCTGCTGGTGCTGGAGGGAGAAACAATCCTCACAGAGACCCTTAAACTCTTGTCTGTGAAGCTGCTGATTTCCACCCAACACACTGTCACACCACGCAACCTCGTTCTGGTATCACACTCGTTTATTTATTCATCGCAAAGCTATTCATAAATGCAGTCCAAGCGTGCAGCTTTGGGAAACTGGAACATCAGCACAGTCAGACAATAAAGGTGGTCAATTTTTATCTTTCAGCACACCTACAAATTTATTTCATCGTATATAGTTTGATATGTGTGATTCACTGATTAAACCCAGGGTTGATACTCGTTCCTTACGGTTCAACATCTTTGCATTTTGAATTCTGACTCTAATAACCGATGCTGTTGTGGTCACTCATTTCCACACACAGTTCAGTGGGAATCCTACTGGATACAGCAATACAGGAACCAAACTCATACTTTTTGGGCATCAAACCATGTTTCAGGTGGACTCTCACAGTTTCATGTTGAACATAAGGAGATTTATTGAGATTTATTATCATTTTTTGGGTCATCAAGATCTTTATTGAATCTATTCATTGAAACAGATGATCCAGAGCCATTTGTACCAGACTGCACTGGACATCTGTTTTTACTTTTAAGGTCAACCAGCTCTTGGTCAAGGTCACACAAAAGAGAAAAGCAATTTCATGTGATCACAGCACCTCATATGTAGGAGTATTTACCCTTTTCTACATTTCTTTAACCAGCGGAGCTTCTCCGTTTGTCCACATCGTGAGGTTTATAGGTACAGTTACTTTGGTTGCTGTAGATGAATGGAAATCTGGACATTTCCTTGAAGGTTACCAAGTTCAGATTTGTTTTTCTTGTTCTCTGATAAAACAACACCACCAATATTTCATTCTTTATTTCATAAAGACGGTCATTAGTGATGATGGAGACATCCAGACAAATGGAGGTGAACAAAGGGCATTGACGTTTGGTAATTCGGTAGAAGACAAACATCTAAAACACGTCGAAGAACACGTCTGGAAAAACGAAGATCTGAGAAGAGTGCTCTCAAGTCTCCAAAGTGCTTGGCACAACCATGGACCAGAAAGGAACTGCATGGTTAGATCAAGCACAATGGTGTCCTGGGCAGAAGCCTGAGGCCAAATGACCTCCAATCCAGGGAAGACAACATCAATTCGGAGTACGAATTCCCATTCGTACCGAAGAGTTTGGGTTCTTGTGCATGGGAATGGCTGAAGACTGTAAATGAATCCACTGAATGAATGGAGGATGTATGATATCCATGAAAGAAAATGGATGTTCATAAACTAGAAAACAGTAAACTCAAACATCGGTGAATGGGTTTGAGCTCCATGACCATTCACCGGTTACGTCTTCCAGTTCTTGTCAGCTCGTCCATTCCCTTCAGGTTTTACCGTTCATTTCCCATTAGAGGCTCCGGATCATGTTGACGACCAAATTGGGAAAAATGTGGAAGAGTTTGCAGAGGTCCTGACAGGGAAAAGACCAGAGATGTTCTGTCCCAGCTGGTGGAATATGGTGAGGAAGAGTGCAAGAACAGTGCGATTAAGGACATCTGCAAAAAAAAAGATTAGTCATAGGTCATACTCGCACTGCGGAGAGATTCGGGCACCGCCCTTTCTGCGCCAAAACTGCGTCAAACCCCTCCCATTCCTAAAATGTCTCACCTCGCTGTTATCCGTGGTGCCAAAAAAGTCCGCGATGAATCAGCCAATTAAAACAAATCTGAAAAATACAAGCGAAACAACGTAGAAAACCAGAGTAGGTTTCTTAATGAAATGACTCTGCTGCCCATGACTTAATCTACTTGTTTTTCCTTTTGGAAAAGTCAATAGAAATCAAGTTAGCCAGAGCAATGGTGGCCTTGTTAAGAGACATCACCAGCTCCTTCACTAAAAGAGAATCTTCTCGAAAGGTTCTCTAAAGGTCTGAGCACTCAAGGGCAAAGATGGATTAGAAATAGCCCATCAGTTCCAATCAGAACAAATGCCCTTCCATTGGCCGCTCGCAAATCCATACCAATGTTTTTCAGACCAAGAATGGTGAGTGCTCTCCCAAAGAGATCATCACCCTAAAAGGATGGCACATCTGCATGGAGAGTGCCTCTTGAGTAAGGAACCAAAGACTGTCTGGCCAGTCTGACCATCCATCTGGGTGCTAATCTCGTTATTCCCATACTTGTCAATTCCCTGGAGACGTTTAAGTCAGAATGGGGTGGATGGGAGCACTAATCAACTCTCAAACGTCAGGATAACTGGACCACTTAGGATGATGAAAAGGAACAAGACGAACAAGTCGATGGAGATGATGGCTTGAGATATGGGTGGGAGAGAAGGGGATCTTCTCTCAATGAGGTGGATAAGTGGAAAGCGGCGGTTTAAAAAAAAATGGACAATGGGTCAAATGATGAAATGGCAGAAGCGTCTTTCAAGATACCTTTTCTTACCATAACTTTCAGGATGGCTTTGGATCTTCTCTTACAGCCTGACCTATTTGATCTACACCTGTAATCGTACATCTTACCCACTTACGGAATATATTTCAGAAATTTCTTGTCTTTCTTTCCTCACTCGCTACAGAAAAGTGGCTCTACCTGTCTTCAAATCTCTTGATCAACCAACTTTTGCTGGCTTGAACGAAAGAGGAAATGAACATTCAAACCATCTCCTGGAGCCAGTAGAGACGGCTCAAGTCGAGGCAGTCCTGTGAAAAGAAGAGCGACACTGGTTAGGCAATCAACAATTGATACCACTTTTCTGATTTCGTACCTGGTGGCAATATTTGTCCAACGATGTTTCTCCAAGGCCGTCCCAATCGACAGGTCAAGCCGGACAAGGGCGCCTTCCCTATTTCAGGGAACAGGAACAGAAGGTCTTAAGGACACCAAGTTGAAGCTGCTTGTTCAGAGCTGGACGTCCAGAGTGGACAGTCAACCCAGACTGAAGACGGACTCTTCTGGGCGCCTGTCCTCCAACACCTCCTTCATTGCCCGCCCCGCCCTGCCCACTGCTTCGAGGGGGGGTTGATCAGGGTCTTCCGGGATAGGTGGGTTGCCCAAGTGGAGTTGGATGGGGCGGGGCAAGGTGGGGGCCACTCAGAGGGAAAGGAGGGGTAAAGTGTGGCCAGGGTGGGAGGGAGTGGGGGGGTGTATGAGGGGTCCCATTCCGCATTTCATAAATATTAATACAGAGTCCTCCCTCTTCATGAGGGGGGCAAGATTCTTTAATTTTGTTAGAGGGGGAAGTGCTTTATTCACTTAATGGCTTTTATTAGTGCCCGGACTTCAACTCTTTCATTAGCTAAAGTGCCGCCATAATTTACAGGAGAAAGTGCAGCAGGGTGGGGGGTGGAGGGGGCGGAGTCAGAAGAGTGCTGCATTTGCTATCTGATGGAGTGGGGCCTGAATACCACACACACACACACACACACACACACACACACATACACACACACTATACGTCCAACGTCTTTTTGCTTCCATTTCATTCTGGACGAACCCAATAACCCCCTCTGGAAGAACGGGACGCATACAGAACAGCACACTTACTGTGTTTTGCTGAAAACATGCATCAAGTTTGCAGCAGGTCATCTGCCAGGTTGTTGCATCTGATCTCAGCATTATAAGGTAGACAGCTTCAGCATTTCCAGGCTTTATCTACTGGTCCAAAAGCTGTTCTGCAGTGAAAATTGCAGCAATTACACCATTTTTGTTAGATTACATCAATAAATTACATTTTTTTTCCAGCAGAAAATGTCCAAAACAGCTTCATTTAACCAGCCTTCAAATGAATTAGTTTGCTGAAGTGAATTCATTCACAATCGTCAGTCCACCAGAAGCCAATTTGAGGATCTGAGGTCTTTGTAGAGTTTCCTAAAAGTCCTGTTCTGGAGACCATGAGATCACTGATATCACTGGATCACTTCCCAGAATCATCGCAGTCATTCCTCTACACCATCTACACCCATATTTTCTGTTCTTCTACGTTTCGTTCATTCGAAGCCTTTTGATGTGCTGTTTCTTAATCAGACTCCTTAAAGAATAACACTGTGATCCCAAATGTAAATGTATTTATTATGATGCTATTTCAGCTTATAGCTTCACGGTGATGATCCAAAAATCTAGTAGAAGGTCTTCCCTGGACAGTAGAGACAGTTAGTCCAACAAAGCAGAATAAACTCTTTTTAATACCCTTGATTTCAGAAAAAGCAAGGAAAGAGAAGGTGTCCCAATACTTTTGTCCACAGATTATGTCTACAATAGCTTTTCCTTTCATGTAGAAGAACCAATTGAATTAGCAAGTGATGTTTCTCTTCCAAAGTTCAAATGATTACAAGTGTGGTCTGATTGGTCACTGGGTTTTTAGCACAAGAGAGTGTAAATGTGGTTCCCCCGCGGCCCTATTAAAAAGGTCTCTACTTTTGGGTCGTGTACCTCCTGATGAGAGATCATTGACCGCAAGACGTGCCTCTACGACACACTCGAAGACATTCTACCCAGCTGACAGACTCTGTACAGGGACTGAACAAGCTGTGAGTACATTTGCACATCTGCTTCAGCAATGGGTGCAGCTTAAAGTAGATGAATGCATTTATTAGAAGGGGTGTCCACAAATATTTGGACGTGCAGTGGTAATTCAATAGTGTCGTTGTAAAGAACCCTTTTTAAAGAGTCAAAGCATAATTTGAACAGAGTACAAAGTACAGTTGTATACAAACTATATTTATATATATATATATATATATATATATACTATATTATACTGTAAGCTGTATATCTGATTGTACATATGAAGTGTTGTTTTAAGGATGCTCTTTAGCTGATGAATCAGTGAGGCTGCTTGAGGAATGCCCCGCATCACAGCTCCCTGAGCGCTGACTGGGATAATAAAGCACATCTGTGCTTTTGTGCTGGTGTCGATCATTTGCTCTGCGTTTCATTCACTAAGTGGCCTGGTTATCCAGAGTGACTTACTGCCAGACAGAGGGGGAGGGAAGCTATCTGTGCCTAAAATCAGACCCCCGGCGAACAATTAAATCAGCTGAGAGGATCTGACTGCTGCTTCGGCACTTTGATTTGGATCTGAAACAGCACGTCTACAATTCTTATTTTCAAAGAACTCGTTTGTTTTCAATGGAAACACACATGAAATTAGGAAATACAGCAAATAAACATGACATCTAGACATTGCTGGAGTAAGAAATGTTGATGGATGGCTGGATGCAGTCTTGCTCCATACCATACGCTCAAGCTGGTCAACAGCTCATGAGGGTTCAGATCTGTTGCCTGTGCTGGCCACTCCATTCTGGAGGCATGACATTGCAAAATCGTGTGGTAGCTTTACTTCTTCCAAGTCCTTCCAACTCTATATAAATCTCCGACTTTACCATCTCCAAGGCATCCCCAGACAATCACACCATGCTTGACAGATGGCATTAAGCATTGGTCTTGCATCGTTTCATTGTTTCTGTGCCTCACAGATGTTCTTCTGTTGGATCGAAAGATCTGAAACGTGGACTCATCTGTCCACAACACCTTCTTCCAATCTTCCAGTGTCCAATGTCTTTTCTTTTGATTGGACAGCGTGAGGTTTAGCATTTCCTTGGCAATTCTGCCATCAGGTCCTGCACCCTGAAGTCGCTTGGTTGATGCCGACCCTGGTGTTTGACGGGTTCCATTTAGAGTAGCTGTCAGTTTACAACCTGAAGCAGTCTTCGTCTCGTACTGCACACTCGAAGATATTCATCTTCATCGAGCAGCCTTCCTTTCTCAACACAATATACTGAGGTTCTCTAAAGAAAGTTATTTATTTCTGACCATTCTGAGCTTGGATACGCTTCAGATACTAAACTAATCTAGAACGCACTGCTCCCGTTTTATGTTTTCCAGCTGTGCAACATTGTTTCCTGTGAATGAAGGGTTAAATCCACATGCACACATACCGTCAGACATAAAAGGAACGTACAATTTCAGGGCGTTAAGAATTTTATTTAAACACAAAGTGTTTCTTTTTTAACAGCATTGTATTTATATGTGGCTTTGTGTGTGTGTGTGTGTGTGTGTGTGTGTGTGTGTGTGTGTGTGTGTGTGTGTGTGTGTGTGTGTGTGTGTTTGAGCTGGAGAGGGTGAAAACATTTACATTCACATATATTTCTATAATGTCCATAAAGAAAAGAAAAAATCATCAGAAAGCCACAGATGCTCATATCATGGATACCATTTTTAGATCTTTGGAAATGTCTCGATGCTCAGGTGAAAAGAATGAGTTGTTCATGCAAAGCTTTGGAGTCCTTTTACTTCTTGACCAGTTGAATGACGTCTTCATCATCCAGCACGTGGTCTTTTCCCACCTTCTGAGGGTTGTGTTTAACAGAGGAACCCCAAACTAAAGCACTGCAGAGAAGAACGGGAAAGCGTCAGAGCTCAAAGGTCAGAGTAAGTCCGTAGCATTTTTCTCTTTCTCTGGTTAAAGGTTATTACTCCCCCTACGAACCTTCCTGAAATCCAATTCCAGTCCACATATTACATATAATGAATATCTAGTCAGTTATGGTCTCCTCTTTCCACTGAGTGGGACAGAAAACCTGTGCAGCAACAGGGGGGTTTACGATCTGAAATCCTGAACCTATATGCTAAGTGTTTCTGATAAAATGGCCACTATGAGTATACATATGTAGTCTAATTAACTGGTCGCTCAGTGAAAGGGAGTGATTAGGCTTAAGAAGAGGGAGATACTTACTACTTGAACTCCTTAATAAGGTTTTTGTGGATTTTTAGACAGAAATCTTCAACAGCTGTCCGTCCATCTGGCAGAACCACTGGAGACGTGTAATCAGGGAGCTGACCCTTCGGTTTGGTGTATCTGAGGAATTTAAAATACGACGTTACAGTCGTCCATCAGCAAAACTAAAACAGTGGGTTACATATTTTATCTGAGGTTTAAATCAGATTAAACTAGCCTTCCTTCCTATCTCACCATCTTTCTGACCTTTATATACACACACATACACATATACATACATAAGTTACACACACAGACATGCATATTTAACGGTTTCATGCATAAACTATGATATGAATTAGGATTTTTCCACCAAAATGATTTCTCTCTCCATTCTGGCTGATAAAACCATTGAGTTGTGAGTGTCTGTGGGTTTGTAAGTCAATGTTTAAGAGTTATTCATGTGTCCATCTCGAAGTGATACTGCATTAGAGACTCAGTGATTGGAATAAATACATTTTTTTGTCCTTCCACATTGGGCTTAAGGTCAGGTGGAATGCTTACATGCGAACGAGGTGTAGGTAGTCCCAGATCTTCTCCAACAGGTCATCAAAGTTCCAGCGGTGGTGGGCGGAGATGGGCACACAGTGAGGAACTTTGTAGATGATGTCCAGCTCCTCAATGGATATCTGGTCAATTTTGTTCAAGACGTAAATGCAGGGGATGTAAACTCTGAGGGAGACAGAAAAAGAAACACGTGAACATCAGCTGGGAGGAAAATAATAAGCATCATTTATCAAAAGCCAGAAGAAGTGCTCCTCTGAAAAGTGACTCATTGTTTTCCAGGCACAATGACAAAGCTTCAAACAGCAACACTGGCTGGGGTCCAGTAAGCACACTTGTGCTCACTTGTGGCTTCAGGGCAAATCTGAATGTCCTCAAGTGGCCCAGCCAGAGCCAAGACGTGAACCCAATCAAACCAAACCGAAGTGTATCATATTTAAGTGCTAAAATTCAACACTGTGTTTTGAGAATCGATAGAGTATCGCAAAAAAGTTATATCATGATACTCAAGTCAATCGATATTTTCACACACCCCTATAGTAGATATTGTAACAGTCACTGTATTGCGTTGTGTTTTGGTTATAGAGCAGTTCTTTAAGAGTCCAATTAAAGAGCACATTTGCAGTAAATGTCTACCTGTTTCCCTCCACCACGTCTATAAGGTCATCAGCTGTAGAGTCGCTTCGCAGGGTGATGTCAGCATTGTGGATTTTGTACTCTGCCAAAATGCTCTTCACTGTTTCAGCATCCAGCTCACTCTGGGCACACTGTGAGACAACAGGAGATAGAACGTTCAGAAACCATGAGCCTTTGGGAGACAACAGGTGGGTCTGAGAGAAAAAGTGAGGTTAACGAGTTTCTGCTTGCAAAACGTGCATAAAGTCAAATGAGAAGAGAGTATAACGAGCACAAAGGGGCATTTATCTCAACCAGCCTCAGCCTGCATTTGTCTAATGAGCACAACACAAACAGGACCTGATCCCAAATCAACACGTTCAGTTATTAAATCATTCCTGGCCAGTGAACGCTCCAGGATACGGCTTTACTGTGGTACTTACGGTAGCCGTGAAGTTAATGCCTCCCTTGTCCTTTTTCTTGAAGCCGATGTTCGGGGGTTGCTTGTTGAGTCGGATGCCGAAGCCCTCCAGCTCGTGCTCGATCAGCTTTTTGTGTCCGAGGGGTTTCAACACATCCAGAACGATCAGGATGAGATTACAGGTACGGGCCACTAAAAATCACATGAGAAATCGGATATAGAGAGTAACGTCTCATAAGCTTTTATATAAACTGTGCCTGTGTAGTTAAACCTGTTCTTACCTGCAATAACCTGTCGTCCTCTACCCTTTCCATCCTTGGCTCCTTCAATGATACCTGGGAGATCCAGGAGCTGCAATACAGAAGCAGAGAGATGATGAGTGTAAAAAGTATATACAGTATATATTTCAATGTAAAAGTTATGCTTGTTTGTACTGGGAAAATGCCTGGCCCTTATAAAAGCACTCCCTAATGCACAGGTGCTCAAACGGCAAGATTTGTAATGGGTTGAGTGATTTTATAGGTAAAATATTTTAAGTAAATTATATACAATATTCATGAGGTCAATATTTCTACATATATTATAATGGATCGGGTACTGGCTATTTTCACGTTTATCCAATTCAGATGCTTGGTTTTAACCATGGTGTGCAGAGTGCCATCTGGTGGCCTCAAGATGCAATTTTTTCCCCCCATAAGAGTTCAGATTCTCAGTGTAGAGCAGTTTTACAGTGGAGAGTGTATAAAGCTAATGTGGAAACTCAGTAACCGGTATCTGCTGCTATTTGGGGCACAATAACCATCATGTAAAAACACACAAAACCTTTATTTCTCCATGTTTAATGTTTTTTCACTTTTTGATCAAATGTGACTCTGGTTGTGCTTTATATTATGGCAGAAATTCATGTTGAGTGGAACAAGAGAAATGATCCACAGAAGAATCTTTTCACACTGACGTCCACTCAGATTAGAGCTGGACGTCATATCCTGATCCTTAGCTGAGTGGAGATATGATATACAAAGTGAAAATACTTCAAACAGTAACAGAGACCTTACTGAAAACTGGAATTTGGTTTGTGAACAGTAGCAGAAAACAATTGCTTTAAGAGAACCTGGATTTTGGCTCCTTTGTAGCGGATGACTCCCGGCACTGTAGTCAAGGTGGTGAACTCATAGGCAGCCACCTCAGAGTAGACTCCAGCCAGGTTGCTCAGCAGCGTCGATTTGCCCACAGAAGGGAAGCCAACAAACCCGATACGGGCATCTCCTGTCTTTGCAACATCAAACCCTGAAATAGAGAGAGAGGAGTCGGGGAGGTGGTGATGAGGTGAGATGGCGATCCACAGACATCCTGACCTCACTAACTAATGAATACAATCAAATTATTATTACAGCAACGTCGAAAGAAGACAGTAGGGTTTATATGCTGACACACACACACACACACACACACACACACACACACACACACACACACTATATAGACTACATTTTCTTGATCAGCTTATTGCTGTGCTTTTAAAATGCTTACATTTAAGTAGCTGTTTTGTGAGACTGGCCGACATTATATATTTATCAAATATGTCACCGACATAATACAGCATTTTGTAATATTTCCGCAGAAACCTCTAGACTGAGGCACCGCATGACACTTCAAAACTGACCCCAAGTTTGAAGGGTGTGTTGTGACGGCTGGAATGAAAGGATTCGTTGACTACTAGATAAGTATTTTTAACATAAATGGGACACGAGTGCAATAAATATTCTCCACTGTTTTCAGAATGATGCAGTAAATTAAAAATAGTTCCAGTTTTGGAGAAAGCCTACAGAGCCTTCCGTCTCGTACCTTCTCCAGTGCCTCCTCCGCCGCCTCCTTTTGGCGTGATGAGCTCTCTGCGGAGTTTGGCCAGTCGAGCCTTCAACAGCCCCAAGTGATGGGCTGTGGCCTTGTTCTTCTGAGTACGAGCCATCTGCAGCACAGAACAAAACACAGCGGAGGGGTTTCAGCAGTGATCTGAATGGTAAAAAGCTGGAGCTGTGGCAAGATCTGCAAACTAAGGGTCAAATATTTTTTTTTGTTTGGGTAATGAGAGGAGTATGCAGCAATGCATGACTCCAGATGATACCATGTAAATGGAAGTTGTAAGCAAGTTCTTATTTTTGAATCAACAGATATTTAATAGAAGACAAAAAATAGCATTTTAAATCAAATAGTACATAAAAAAAAGTCTAATTCAGAATTTATATAAGCAAAATAAATGTCTTCCATCTGTAATGCAGGTCCAGGAGGATTTCATTCATACACTCTGTCTTCAAAAAGCAGGTAAACGGCTTCAACACAAATGACTGGATATGAAGGTAGTTTGATACTTCAGTACTTTCTATCAAACCAAAACCCTCTGAACTCCTGAGCCAGTGGGTTTTTCTAGTCCATAGTCCCAAACATAATATTGGGACACTGTAGTATTATTATAGGTGCATCTGTCCTGGGAAGCCCCTTTGACCCAGTGCAGGGGGTGGGAGACAGGAGGACGTCAAGCTGGCACCCGTGCTGGAGAAGGACTCCCACCCCACGCATTAGGCTCTGGCAGCACTGGGCAGCACTGGTCAGCTCCTTCAGTGACCGGCTGCTTCACCAAAAGTGCGTGAAGAAGCGGTATCACAGCTCCTTCCTCCCTGCTGCTGTTAGACTCACACACACTTAACTCCAAATAGTTCTTCGATGTAGCAAAATTTTCCCATGTGCAATAAGAAGCTAATGTGCCACGAACTGCAAATAATAGTGACTTTTATTATTTATAATGTTTATATTGTAAACACTGTACTGTTTATTTATCTATCATTTGTACTGAGGGCCTTTCTTTGGTGCTGTAACTAATAACTTCTGTCATATATGTACTACACAGGTATATTTACTGTGTCTATAAGTACATCCAGTACCTCACAAAAAGTGTAAATAAGGGAATTAATGTGTAAATAAATTAAACTAAAGTGTTAATAAGGGAATTAAAGTGTAAATAGGGGAGTTAAAGTAAAGATAAATGGAATTAAGTTGTAAATAAAGGAATGTAAGTGTAAACAAATGGAATTAAAGTGTAAATAAAGGAATTTAAGTGTAAATAAATGGAATTAAAAGTGTAAATAAGGGAATTAAAGTGTAAATAAAGGAATTTAAGTGTAAATTAATGGAATAAAAGTGTAAATAAAGGAATATAAGTGTAAATCAATTGAATTAAAGCGTAAATAATGGAATTAAAGTGTAAATAAAGGGAATCTCTTTGGGGGTAAGGATGAAGAAGCTCACTGACCTCGTTCTCAATTTCAGCGATTTTGGCGAGTAAACTCATCTTTACAGCGGCGAGTTCTTCAGGTTCTGCTGGAGGTTCTGCTGAAGGTTCTGCTGAAGGTTCTGCGGCTTTTGACGGTTTAGTTCAGACAGGTTGGATATGGCTCCGCGCGGTGTGGTGGTGCTGAACGGAGAGCTGCTACACAGCGCCCCCTGCTGCACAGGAGTAACCGCTACACAGCGCCCCCTGCTGCACAGGAGTCACCGCTACACAGCGCCCCCTGCTGCACAGCAGTAACTGCTACAAAGCGCCCCCTGCTGCACAGGAGTCACCACTACCCAAACCCATCAGGGGTTTTGGTTCTAAAGCTGTAAAACGTTCATCTAAAGTCCCTTTATACCAAAACAAACAAACACCACTTTCCCCATCATATGACATTCAGATCTACAGGTTTATAGATGGAATATTATGATCAATGACATTAATCATCATTACAGTCACAGAGATGACAGAAACGTGTTAAACGCCGTACTGAGACACCACTTCTGTATGTGTAGATCAATATTGATCAGATCAGTCTACATTTATCATCAGTTATTGATTGATATTACTCACCTGCATCATACTGCATGAAATATCATTTTTATTATGTGCATAATATAGAAATATTATTGGCCTAAAAATAATTTCTGTCCAGAGCTGGATACAATAGATGTCTTAGACTCCTTTATCATCCAAATAAAACCACTGTATATTATCTTATCAGATATTACAAAAACTATAATTGCAAATTAATATGGCTGCATATTTTACACTGAGCACTGTGAACATTATACTCACCTGCTCCACAACAACTAACCAATCAAACCAATCATCCAACCAACCAATCAATCATCCAATCATTCAACCAACCAACCAATCAATGAGTCAACCAACCAACCATATGAACAAATACATAAATGACTGATTTTCACAGATGCTTCAATATTCAGACACCGTCATTTTTGGTAAATAGTTTCTTTTTATTGTTCATATTTACTTTGCATACAGTATAATCACTCAAATGTTGGTGAAATTGCTGGATCCACCATCGATCTCAAACATCGTGTAACCTCATACACCTGACAGGACAGGTTGGATGTGTTTTTGCTTCGTCAGGCTACATAATGCACTGGTCTCTCCAGCATCAGGCCATCAGATGAGTTCGGGCATCCAAAAGAAATCACAGATCAGTCCAGAACATGCGAGCAACTGGCAACAAATCACCAGGCATCAGATACACGTCACAGGAGTCTCTAAAAGAATCAAAAGAAATATCCTTTTAAACTGCTGTACTGTACTGACCCCACCTGCGCAGGACACTGCCTTCAGCTACGACAGCTGCTGTGTGCAGATTCAGCTTGGTCTTAGACTAACAGCGCTCTCAGTGTGAGGGTTATCCAGTCTAAGACTAAACGTACGGAGGAAAATGGAACGTTCTCTTTGGTCAAACTGACCCACAGTCATTCCCAAACCTTTAAAGGAACACTCCAGTGTTTGTCAACCAGGTCTGTATAGGGTTCTTCGGTAAAGAAAATGGCCCTATATACAACCCTGAACCCTTAAAGAACCCTTTTCATGATTAGGGTTCCTGGCATCATGGAATGGTTCTGTAGTTGGAGAATGTGCTATTTTTATATAGCACCAAAAAGGGTTCTACTATTGTTACAATGTAGCTTGTACACAGTTAAAAATGATGGTTCTTCAAGTTCTTTAGTGAAGAAAATGATTTTATATAGAACCATGAACACTCAAAGAACAGTTTGCATAATTAAAGGGTTCTTTGCATCATGAAATGGTTCTTCATGTTGATGGAGCATGTGCTAGAGAGGTTTCTATATAGAACCTTCCAGAAAAGGGTTCTATATGGCACCAAAGAGGGTTCTACTATTGTTACAATGTCAGGCCTGGTGCCATATAGAAAAAAAATCTATATAGAACCCTCTACAGTACATTCTCCATCAATCTGAAGCACTGTTTCTAGGTGCAAAGGGTTCAGTCATTGTTTGTGGCTCTATATAGTGCACTACTTGGGGTTCTGAATTTCAGTGCACTGTAACAATCCCACAATGCACTGTAATGTACAGTGTACAAATAACGTACACTATGACTTTCATACAGCAATGCTTTCACAGGTGTAACGACGTGTCTGAAATCAGGCACTACTATCCTGAATTCTATACACTATAATAAAGCTCTATACAGTAATCTGGATTTTGTAGGTGGTGGTGAACACAGCACAGCGTCAGCAGGAGTGTAACCTCCTCCTTAAGAACATCAATACTGAGTGTTTGCCGAAATCTAACATAACCTAACCCTAACCCTGTCCCTACACTCGTTTTCAAACTGAAGAGAATTCATACCCAATCATAACTCAGAACACTTCTTAACTTGAAGTTTAAGTGCAGTTCTACCTTAAAAAACCTGTTAAAACATGATGGTTCTATGCATCATAAAAGCCTCTTCATATATAACACCAGATTATGAAAATCTACATTTATTTTTGAACTGTGCAGCTCAATGTTCATGTGCAGTTCTACCTCAACAATGATACAGGTGCTTAATGTTCTTGTCGCAATAGCATCTTCATATTTAACACCAATTTCTGAAAATCTGTATTTTGAACCATAATTAAGTAGGTAACAGCTTCCTGCTTTCAATGCCCTTATATCAGTTCTGAGCATATATGCAATAATAATGTCTAACTAAAGCAGCTAAAGACCTGCTCGTGATGACATCACAACCAGTGGCCACTCCCCCTCCCATTAAACCTTCAATGGGAGTCGATGTAAAAAGAATTCATCCATATTGGCACATTTCTGAAATTTGAAATAAATGAAATGTCAGAAAATAAACAAAATACTAATAAACTATTACAAACTACAGACCTGCGTATTTGCAGAACTTCTCAACAGGGACTAGATAAGCTATGTGTGTACATTTGCACACGTGTCAGCAATGAGTGCGAATTAAAGTAGCCGAATGCTTTCATTAGATGGGGTGTCTACAAAGGTTTGGACATCTAGCATAAGGATCCCTACCATTAAAATAAGTCTAAATGGACTCTGTCACCAACCTCGCTTTCTCTTTAATGAGTTAAAAACTGGAAAAATACTGTCATACTTTCATACTTTCTGACCATGACACTCTGTCTCCTATTGGCTGGGCCCCAGAAAGCTTACAGGTGGAGTTTGTTAGAAAGGAGAACATGTGAGCTTCACAGAACCTAACCCTGTAACTCATATTTCCCCTGATGTAGAAAGTGTGCGATGTAATTAAGTGATGTAATTACTACATTACTACCATCTGCACACAGCCCTGATCTTTATGCTTTCTGGAGGGTTTTTAAAAACATTTTTTCCAGTGTAGTGTTTAAGTTGGGGCCGAAATGAGAAATTTTTATAATAGTCAGCTCTTATTGAAAGCAACCACAGCTAGCACTGAAATTTACTGACCATTTCTCTGTGCTATATATTTAATGTGGGTGTTTTATCAGTAATGTGCAAAAACACACACCTGAATCAATACAGCTCACTCACTCCCTCACTGAGCAGTTGCTTGCGCACGCTCTGCAACCCTACAAGAAGCTGGCTGGCTGTTTTTGTGCGTACTGAGAAATTCATTCTTGCTGGTGCCACTGCAGAGATATTATAAATGAGGCAAGGAGTCACCAGCTGAAATCTGAAATGGGAGTTCCTGCCCAGTCAACAAAAAGAGCCAATCAGCTTGCTGGTAAATGATAAATCTCTACCCTTCAACAAAAAGAGTAAAGCTTCCTGGTTGGACTGCGAGTGAAGTAGGGTTCAAGCCGGACTCTGCAAACCTTTAACATTTTACTTTTACATTTTTAAACATGAAAAATATCATTGAACTGCCTTCTGACCACAACACTTGTTGGTTAGACCTCAGACAGCCTATGGGTGGCCCTGGTTACACTGGAAAACATGAGCCTTAAAGAGCTTTACCTCATATCTCATAGTTCCCCTGATAGTGATGTCATGGACTCACATAATATTACAGAGGTGTTTATAATAACAACTGTATTTTGTGCAGACGGCATAAACACTGATCAGATGCGGTATTAATCCATAATAATGCCAAACTGATGTACTGGCACGTCTTTTGGTCAAACCTGTCCATTTTATTCCATACGGGACAGTAGAGCTCAAACAGCAGTTTCCTTGCATCATTTTCATCTCAGCACTTTATAGCAGAATTAATGTCTATTATAATCTTTCAAAGTAGTGCATTAATTGTTGTCTTTTCAGCTGATAAAATAACGTTAAACGAAGACATTAATAATCAATTGTAAAAATCGCAACATTCAATAATATGAATGATCTGCCCGAAGGCTGTTCACAGACTCGGCTGAAAAACACTGGAGTATTCCTTTCCTTCAACACCCAATAGCAGTCTCTCCCAATTCCCTGCTCACAGTATGGGCGAACATTCCTGGAGAACACTGCTGTACCGGGTCCAATGCTGCACTGGACGGTCCTCCAGGGGCCCCAGATGGCAGCACAAAGGTCAGACGCGTTGGCCTAGTTTAATAGCTTTGGTTCTACACACCCGGGCACAGTTATGATCTGTTACATCCTTCGAGAAAGACATGTTTTAGGAGGTGTGCTTGTCCTCGTGAGTACAAAAATAGGCATTTCCAAACATATACAAGTTATTTGCTGCTCTTAAACAGATGTGATACATCCATAAATAGCATCCAGTGGATCTCTGTTGAGTGACATTGGAAGGTCTTATATAGACAGAGAACAGAGCTGACCCTTCGCTCTCGGCGGTTTGGATAGAGTCGAGAGATATGTACCTAGTTTCGAGTTGGAAAAGGAAGCAGCAATAATAGTAGCAGTCTAATATCTATGAATAAGCACAGTTTCAGGTTGAGGTCCCTTATTTTTTTTTTCCTTATGAGGACGGGCATTTTGTCAGCTATCCTGCTCTTAGCCTACACAGTCAGTTTTGTACATTCTGGCCGTTTTCTAATGACTAAAGTTGGTTTTATTAGTAGTAGTATTTTATTAACTTTACTTGAATGAGCAACACAAATTCATATTATAGTCAGTCAGTACTGAAGTGCATAAAAGTGCAAGTATAGCTTTAGATGCATTCATTTTTCGAAAAAGAGTAAATTGTTTTGCAGTATGGCCCCCAATATAAACGCTCACTTCTGAAGAGGGGCTCGGAAGGTCCGCTATAGCGTATGCTGTTTCTAAACTAAAAGATATACTGTACGTCTTTGTCTTCGTCTTCCAGTCCAACCAATCTACATGTTAGCTCTGCCAGATTAATCGGTTATTAATCCTCATTGACCCATGGTTTCAGACACACTCAATCATGTCCTCAACAACAACAAAACAAGAACAGAAAAACAAACAAACAAACAAACAAACAAAATGCAACACCTGCTGGTTGGAGGAAGAAGTCAGCTTCATTTGTATAAGCAGAGAGAGAGTGAGCAGAGTATCCGTTAGGAAGCACTATTCTGGCACAGTATTATTTTGTGCCATAGGAGGTCGTGACGCTGCTCGGCTCAAACGGCTCGTTCTCGTGATAGCCCCTTCGTTTACTGAGAAGTTCTCTGCGAACCCGTCAGCAGAGAAAAGCTAACGTTCGTGTGTTTGTGTTTTTTTTTTTGTAGTTTGAGGTAAAAATAAAAAAATATGAGGAAAGTTTTACACCATTTCAACCGCATTATCCCCCTGCTCGGATAACGTTGCGGATAACACGTTATTGAAACCGTATGTTTTATTGAAACCATAAGGCTTTACAGTAGAGTGTGTGACTTGGCCGGCCACATGATGGCTAGGGAGTCGCAGGCAGCCTCTAGCTGCTCTCCGAGGAGGTGGGGGGTGCTGTGGAGGACGAGCGGCGGCGGGACACCGACTGTGAGCGCTCGTACGGCTGCAGCTGCACCTCCAGGAAATCGCGGTGCTGCTGGCTGATCAGCTGACTGATGAGGCCGGGAAGAGCCTGCAGGTTGCTCAGCAGCGTCTCGAGCTTGGTCTCCAGGACCGCAATCCGCTTCTCAGTGTCCTCCCCGCGCTCGTTCAGGTCAGAGATGAGGTCGTACATGATGTTCTGAGTCTGTGGAATCACGGCCAGGGACAGAAAGAGAAGCAAGGGTCAGTGAGAGACACGGGAGACCAGAGACAGTTCTCATTAACCACAAAACGGACGAGAGGACAGAGTGAAATATCTCCAACATACAGAACTGCTACAGGAGACATGCAGACATTTAAACCCAAACAAATGCTATATAAACAAAACACTGTTAAAACATTAAATGTAGAAATTAAATATGAGCTGTTTGGTCTAATAACATCATTACTCTGGTCAAGGAAAGACATTCTGACCATATTTAAACAGTTCAGAGTTAAGAGTGCTACATGCAAAGTAGATAAAGAACATTTCATAAAAATTCATAGTGGTTGCTAAAGAAAATCATATATTCATATACTCAATATTTCATAGTGGAGGCTGAATAATTCATTTTAGATCATGAATAATGCATAGTAGAATTCAAAGTGAATATTAAATAATTCATAATGGCTAATGAATAATGTGAAGTAGATACTGAAAAATTCTTAGTGGAAGCTGAAGAATAGTGTTTACAGTAGATACTGAAAAATTCATAATGAGTATAGAATTATTTGTAGTGAATACAGTCATACGCACTTTAATATCTAAGATTAATTTAAGGGTTACTGCAGTAACGGGACATGATGGTTCCAAATTACACGTCCCATTTACTCCGCCCACAGTCACACCTTTATATTTTTATATTTATTTATTTATATTTATTTATTTAACCTGAAAGAGTTAAATATTGATAGTTTAACAGCTATTTTTAAATGTTAATTAAGAAGATATTTTTCAATCAAATAATCAAACAACCATTGAACCTTAATTTAAACACACAGAGCTGAGCAAACAGAAATCAGACTGAAAATTAAAAAATTAAAACGTTAAATTGTAGGAATGTGCTGCATCATATAAATAAAAATAAAATAAAATAAGAAAACAGATTAAATATATTTAACATAAAATATACATAAAAATAAGTCTGATCAAATAAAGTAAACAAGCAAATAACATGTATATTGGATTATTTATTTAAAATAATTAAATTATTATTACTGGGATAATTACTCGACCAATCTTTCTGTGGTTTGAATTCTCGCAGTTTGGTCAGATGAAGTGAAGGAACTACTAGATTAAAGCAGGAGGTGCAGTGAACTGTTTGCCTTCAGTTTTGCAAAACAGAAGTCGAACCACTACAGTGTCGTTTGAGCTCAGCTGACCCGTGTGAGCAACAGTGAAATGGGGAGCTGAGGGCGCTTCCGTCTCTGTCTCGAGCTCCGAGCTGTAAATAATGCAGACTGCGAGCTGTGAGGCAGGGCTGCCAGTTGGGCTGGAATGAGGTGTTGTTTTGTAAGCTGATTTTCTGCAGCAGGGCTTTCATCAGCTCTGAAGCTTCTGCGAGAAACACTCCAGTAGCTGAGTGTGTGTGTGTGTGTGTGTGTGTGTGTTTGTCTGGGGTTTTAGCCCAAAGCATGAGCTGGACACAGACACACTGCAGTGGGATTCTGGTCAGTTTCAAGCAAATAAAAGATTCAAAACGACATGACGAAGCTGGATTTATGGCTTTTCTCCTGGGGGACTCGGACCCCCTCAGAGACCAGTCACCCCAAAAAGTACTGATTATTAAAGAGCCCATATCCTGCATTCTTCATCCTGTATTTAAGGTCTGGTTGTGAAGTTTGTGTGGGTTTATGAACCCAGAACAGTGTGATGCCAGTGATAGAACTGGTCTTCTCCTCCAAGGGTCTTAAGCTGATGGGCAACTGGGCAGAACTTCCAGAATGGATGGAGGTGGATGTGATAGAATTGCTATAAATGGTGTCCCAAAAGGATGTTTTTGGAGCAGGTCAACCAGCTTAATACTGGTTAAGTTGGTTGACCTGCTCTTGACCATTAAAGGGTGTGTTTTTGTTGTAGTTTAATGGTTTAGTTTGTCACTTGAGCTCAGCTGAGCCGTGTGAGTAATGCTCAACCTGACCATATTAGATGATCAATATGACCAAGCTTTAATCACGCTGGTTGGCCAGTATGACCAGCATGACCAGCAAGATTATAGCTGTTCATCAACTGGATCAGTATGACCTGTAAGACAAAGCTGGTCAACCAGCAAAACCAGCATGATTGAAATATATATATATTATACTGGTCAAGAGCCGATTTACCAGCATAGAGAATGTTTTCATCTGGATGACCAGCTTTTCAACCATCTTGACCATCAAAGACCAGCTTAGAGCATTACAGGCTACCAGGGACCAGACAATAAAATACTCATCAGAAAAATAGTTGCACCCAGAAGTGATCAACCAATTGCAATGGTGTCATGCCAGACTGTTATGGGTCATCTTCAGTGATGAGTCCTGCTTTTGTGACGGTGGAAATGACCAATGAATCCATGTGTGGCGACAAGGTCACCCGTCACCTTTGGTCTTCATTACAGGCATCCTGACAGCCCAGTGTTATGTTAATCAAGTCCTGTAACCAGTGGTCCCAACTTTTCTGAACACACACTCCGGTGGTCTATTCCAACAGGACGACGCTCGTCCACACACTGCTGCCGTCTCAAGATCTCGATGGAGACACAGATACTATCCTGTGGTCAGTAACCTTTATCTTCACTCCCAACAGCTCTGCAATCCCACACTTCCTCATGGGTGCAACTATTTTTGAGGAGTGTAAAAAGAGAAAGGAGACAGGAGCTCGTATGGGGTCCTTTGGGAGGTCTTGAGCTGGATTGGTCTGGAGGACTTTTCAGGAGATGATAATGATCCATCTGGCAATGATCATTATAAACGAATCAAATCCCAAAAAAGGAAACACTGGTGAATATCAGAGGCTTTGAGGGACTTATAGAAGGAATTTCTTCTTAATGTTTGGTGAATGAGGCCCAATGTTCTTCATTACATTCCCAAACCGAAGGTACTTTGGTACCACCTTAGTGTAAAACGTAGTACCTCCTTCTCTGGAAGGTCACACCACTAGAGGGCCTGAATGAGGCCCCTGCTGTCCACTTAGTGAAATACAAGCCAGTGAAGGGTGTCCACCTGATTCCACAGTAAAGTTACACTGGATCTGCTCAGACACCACCGCAGGCCTTGTCAACACTAGCGAAACCAACAAGGTTCACCGTGTCGCGTTTCTGAAGTGGAGTTCCGTTACAGGCAGCACTTTGCGGCCTTTCACAGCGTTGCATCATGGCTGTAAACTGTGGTAAAGAAATGGGTCAGAAATATCAAAACACCTCCCAGTGAGATGACCGTGACAGAATAACGGAAATGGATAAACGGCCTGAGAGTCACCTTAACTGACCCTGCAAGTGCTACATTTCACGTTCAGCTCGTTGGTTTGTATTCGCTGTGGGCATTTCTGCACACAGAAAGCTCGGCTGACGACTGCCGGGCGCAGAGGAAGAACCCGGCGCACATCAGCGGGGCAGAATGAAGGAGGCAGGGGTTGCACAGCTGCCGGAGTTATTTTAGGCTTCATTATACGAGCCTGGTGCTCTGGGAGGCATCTGCTGTTAGGATTAATACTGTATCAGCCTCAGAGAGGCAATTACAGCAGTGACAAAAGAGGGCGCAAACGAGTCTGAGTCACGACTCGCCGCCTTGTTCCTCAATGTCACCCTCTAACGTTTCTCCATTATGAGAGACAGAGGGGACGCCTCAGTGACATCAGCTCATGCTAATGGCTCTCATGACCCAGCTGAGTGTGACACGACCACTGGGGTCAGCTGAAAGTCAGATCACAGTGTGTGTGTGTGTGTGTGTGTGTGTGTGTGTGTGTGTGTGTGTTTATGTGTGTGTGTGTGTGCGAGAGAGAGAAAAATAGAGAGAAAGGGAGGGGGTGTGTTTGAGCTGATTCATCAAATCCCGCAGTGTCTCCCTTCCCAGGTTGCCGGTGCTTTGTGCGGAGTCAGGCAGGCAGCGTGCCTGGTATTCCCCGAGGTGTGTCATTCCGAGTTAAAGCGAAGCAAAGACCTGAGAAAACCGCGAGTGATGAGCTTCAGATGCGCCGAGTTGCGATAAAATGAAGTCCATTTATTTGTGCTTTTATGCACCAAAAACAGACCTCAGAACTAAACAGGCTGCTTAAATTAGTGTGCCCCAAAGGCTGATATATGTAAATGGCCTCTGTTCTGATTGGCTGCACAGTATTGTGCTTTTATAAGTATGTGTCTGCATCCTGTTTGATTAACAATACAAATTTCAAGCCTTTGTTAATGTTCTGTGTGGGTGGGCCTGCTGGAGTCTGAATGGGTGGGCTTAAACTGCTGTAGGCTGAATGGGTGGGGCTAAACTGCTGTAGTCTGAATGGGTGGGGCTAAACTGCTGTAGTCTGAATGGGTGGGGTTAAAAAACAGGTTTCTCCATGACATGACTTTTCCAAAGAGACATGTTTCAGTGAGGTTTCCAGACAAACATTTTGGTGCACAGATACACAGTGGACAAAACAAAACGAATGGCAACATGGAAAAAAAATGCAAAAATGCAAACGGGGACACGTGTCAAGGCAAGCAGACGAGAGAACAATACAGACGAGAGAACCTTCACATAAGAGCTATTTCAGTCTGTTCATTTGACACCTGTAGACTGTAGACACATCTTTATCTGACCCCTCCTGTGTGCTCTACAGCATGCAGTACTACAGTCACTCCGACAGACAGCCGACATCAGCGCTGCAGAAACAGTGGGGGTTCGTGTGTAGGGGGAGGGAGGGGGGTTGTGGTCACTCTTACCTTTGCGAGGTCCACTAGAGAGTTTGCTTGGTCATTCAGCTTCCGTTGCTCCATTTTAACACTTCTTAATCTGAACACAAGGCCATTCAGGGCCCAATACAGGCAAGTGGTCAGTTATAGTTTCAAAAGTAAAAACTAAAATATAAATAGACAAACAGAAACGTTCAGTCTTATGTCGTCCATTCGCAAGGCATGTACACATCGGAAGGCAGAAGCAGTCCAGGGACATGCACAGAGGTGGGGAGAAGATGCAAGGACTTGCAGGAAAGAGCGTGGTGGGCAGAGAGCATGCAAGCGTCCACTACAGTGGGAAGAGATTTCAAAGGGCGAGGAGGGACTGTCCCCTGCAGTGGACGGCACCCGTATACTGTAAGCTATGAGAAATCCCACTCAAACGCTGTTTAAGTGTATGTCACATCATCCTTAGTGTAAATGCAGCTGTGTTACTGCGTGAGAGCCTGCCTGTCCACACTCACACCAAAGACCATCACAAATCACAGGAACAAGGACTTCTGAAGACATTTCAGGTCTCAGGGGGACAAACGTAAAGACATAGCACGATGTGATGCATGTGGATGAGAGAAAATAAATGCTCTATGCTGAACACATGTCCAATGAAAAACATCTTCAAGATGATGATGAAATGCTCTTACGTTTGAATGGACGTGACTGTAAAAGAGCTCATTTTACTACATGCATGGTTTTCATTGGACAGCAGCGATATGTACGTTCACACAGCTGTATCTCTCTTTAACATGAACCAATCTGTGCCTACAACAGTGTATCGAGCCGAATGCAACTATTTACGTTTCTCTTTCTAGTTACTAGTTACGTTGGTCTCATTCATATTGTCCACTAAGATCAGACCTTTCTACTGGGGTTTGGGTCACCATTACAAACAGTGCTGAGCATCGCTAAGTCGCATTCCCACAAATTGGATATACAGTATATCCGATCTAGGACCACATATGAAAGTGGCTTGAAAAAAATCCAATTTGACACGTCCACACAGTGCTGAAAAAATCAAATTTGACACGTCCACACAGTGCTGAAAAAAATCACATTTGGGCAAAAATGTAGAGCAACAAGATGGCTTCCAACTCATTAAAATGAGAAATCCAGAATCTGACTTTATTATAATATTTAAACCAGGTTTGACTAAATTACCAATCAGAATCACAATCACAGCAAAACCTAAAATTTCATTTAAATTATGGAAAAACAAATTGAGATATTAAGTATATATTGCAATATTAAAAAAAATAGAGAGTTTTCATCAGGAACAGGGTGATAGGATTTCTGCGATGATGGATGTTTGCAACTAAAAACAACAAAAAAAAACTTTAAAATGAGAAAAAAATACGGATAAAAATGGATTTGATAGGGCCTTACAGGTTTCATCCAAAGAGACGTCATGAAAATGAGAAGAGTGTGAATAATCTTTATCTATTAATCAGCAAAAATATTTAAAATGTTCACACTTTACATTGCACAAGACATTACACATCTTACACGCATACTGTGATAACGATGCTGAAATGATACAGCCCTAATAGACACACACACACACACACACACACATATATATATATGGTGACATCATTATAATGATTATTGTGATATTACTAATGCATCTCAAAAATTTAGACCATTGTGAAAAGATTTTTCGGTCCATTTACTTCAAAACATTGTATTTTATGATCATAACATTTAAAGTGATATATTTCAAGCTTTTTAAGGGATTATTTTAATTTTGATTCATTATTGCAATAATATAAGATTCTAAATTTCTGATTTTCATGAGCTATAAGCCAAACTGATCTGCAGCAAAAAACAAAAAGGAATGAAATATGAATTTTTTCCAGGATATTCTAATTTTCTGAGATGCTCCAGTATGTTGATATAACCCGCTTTTATTCTATACTGTTTGTATATCACTGTGTTTCGTGAATTATTTGGAAAATCGGTCATTAGACGGAAAGCACCACTGATTATCGCCCTGTGTCTGAATCAAGATCAGGATCTGTGACTGACCCCCTTAAATCCTTCTTTTCAAAGCTGATCCTCGGGCCGTATCGATCGCGGATCTCCTCTTCTGTCCATGTGATCGCATTCACAGGTTCCTGAACTGCAGATTAACTGCATTTATCTGACCCTGACCTCTTAACCTCTGAGCACAATCAATGCCTTCGTTTTCGGAGGGTCGGCTGGTTTGCTGTAGCGACGGCAGCTGTAGAGCTGAGTGAAAGATCAACGTGCGGCGTCGCCTAAACCAACCCACTTATCCTGATCCATACAGCGTCCATTAATTATTCAAATCCTCTATTTAATTAAGTTCCTTCTGAGCTACTTATCTTAACTAAAGTGAGCGTGGTTCCCTTTCATCCTCAAGGGCATTCGAAACAGAAAACTGAACACGCTCTGAGCTGCAAGGGCGCATTTGCCAAGCACTTGGCTGGCAAAGCAGCCTAATGTAATAGCATGTGGACAAAAGTATTGGGACACCTGTGCACTGAGGCCAAGGGGATTAAAAAAAGGGTAAATGCCTCTACTGTCCAGGGAATAACCAGTAACCAGCTTTTCACCCAGATTCTAGAGCACTGCTGTGAGGATTTGATTGCATTCTCGCGACAAGAGCTCAGGAAGTGAGGATCACCACCCCAAATCATCCCAAAAGTAGTGGATGGAGCCCTATCATTCCGGAGAACGAAATTCCACCGGTCCACAGCTCAATAAACCCTCAAGCCCACACTTGTCATTAGCCACGGTGCAAATAGATAGAACAGAGACTCCTATTCTACTGGCAGTACTTCATGGCAGGGCCTAGACAAGCTGTGTGAGCATTTGGACACAAATATTTGGACACACAGTGTAGCTCAGACGAGTGAAAGAGAGTGAGTTAGTCGTGCATTGGACCGATGGGTGTCTTGAACGCTTCATTTCAGAGAAATGCGAGCGTTTGAGCACCAACTGAGTGGAGAAACTGAGCTAAACGTGCTGATGAGCATGTGCAAATTTGATGATAGAGGCCCTGTCGGGAAAGGGGTGGGGGGTGTGTGTGGGGGAGGTGTGTAAATTGGCCCATATGTGGTGGTATTCCAAGGAAATGACTAAACTCCACACACCCTGCTGTTCATAAACTTAGAGCTGCCAGCAGAGGGAGACAAAAATGCACCACAATGCACAGCAAAGGGGGGAAAAAAGACAAGCGCGGAGGCTTCTACCGCAGCACCGGCCTAAAGGGAGCCACAAAACAAGCAATGAGAGAAGTTATCTTCACAGCAAATCACAAATCGGAGAACAGTCCCTTTAATCCTGCTGGGCAGATGGCATTTCGCAGCCGACATGTTTTGTCTCCCCAGAACGTTCATTTCACAGCTGGATGGCTGCGATCCGAGAGATAAAGCCTCTCACAGACCATTGGCTATGCATTCAGGTTATTGACTACATACAACACTCCTGCGCTTTGACGGGGTCATTAATCACGCGGCCTTACAGCAGAAACACTGATACGTATCTTCATACACTGTGTGGACAGAAGTACTGGGACGCCTGCTCAGTGCGTGTCACTGTCTATTCTGAAATTCAGGGTATTAAAAAGAGTTTATCCTGCCCTACGGTCCAGGAGAGACTTCCTACTAGGCTTCCGAGCCCTGCTGTGAAGATCTTATTGCACTCAGCGACAAGAGTACTAAGGCATTTGGCGCGGTGCCAACATACAGGTTCATATTTATCTGTTCTCTTGGGTTCACCAACAAGCTGTGGGCCTTCGCACATCAGCAGTGGGTGCAGCTTAAAGAACCTGGATGCGTTCATTTAAACTTTAAGTATTTTATTATTTATTTATTTTTGGTGGCTAATTTACGGAGGCGCCCGATTGTGTTGGTTCCTGCTGGCCGGGAAAGGAAGAAAGCGGTGCATTTTGGGCAGGTGGGTTGGGGTGTTCTGGAGGAGGGGGGGTACATGCAGGAGCGTCCCTCAGGCTCCTTCTGACCTTCACACACACACACACACACACACACACACACACACACACACACACACACACACACACACACTGAGCCAACAAACCTCATTCCCAACAGGCCTTCACTGCCTTTGTATGCCACTTAGCAAACTGCCACAACACTAATAAATCCACACCACTCTTCAGCTCCTGTCACAGACGGCCATTTCAGGTCCAGCAAGTCAAAATCTGCCCCGGGATTTAGTTCAGACTGCCTGGGCAGCTCTGCTGCGGCTCCTGTGTCGGATTTTGACTTGCTGGACCTAAAAAACCCTGTTTCCTGTAATTCCTAATAATAAACGTACTAAATAAATGGCCAGTTAAAGTGGTCAAATAATCAAAATCAGTTTTCACCCATTACCCCAAAAGGTAGATGATATGTGAGGTTCTCCTGCGATGCAAACTCATTCTCCACCAGTTACCAACACACACACTACATACAGACCATTACAGGCTTGCTTATGTGGTGTATGAACTGTCCTGTATGTCATACTGGTATCTATAAACAGAGAAAAAAGTACACAATATGTGGACACAAGTATTGGGACACAGCTTAGGCTTGTTGGGTGGGAGGAGGGGTCATTGTCTTGCTGCATGATCCACGTTCTCTTGAGACCCAGCTCACAGAGTTTGCTGATATCATCATGCTGATATCATCCTGGTCCAGGACAAGCCCATACCATGATACTACCACCACCACGTTTCACAGCTGGGATTTTTCCTGGTGGAATATAGCGTTTTCCTCTCTCAAAAAATAACGTTTCTCATTTAAACAAATGTGTCCATTTGTGTCCGAATCTCACCTCCAAATGATCTGCTAATTCTGAAGGTTCATACACTTGTGCCGCTCTCATATCTACTTTTAGGAAAATCAGATGTTTTAGTGTCAAAGTTGAGAATACCTAAATATCCCCAACACTCAGAAGCCATCGGTGTGGACACTATTTTCCCTACAATCCAGAAACCACATAAGCAAGTCCATTAGGGATTACTGAACAGCTCCACATGCTTTGAGGAGAGTGTGTGCAGATTTGACGTAATGAGGAAAACTGTCCCATATATTGCTTTAATTGGAACATGTGACATTGTGTGTTACTTCGGTATGGTACAGTGGTTGTGTGATTATCACCATTCCTAGTACTGGCCTATCCACAGATCCTGCTGTTAGTTATTCGGTAGGCATTGCTTACAGTCCACACCCGACAAGAGCACACACCTCGTTTCAGTGGGACCTCCATCACCAACCACTGAGGAGGAGAAATGGAAGGAAAGGCGTAGGTAAGAGGTAGATGGATCTCCATGAGCCAAAAATCTGGTTCCACAAGCCCAAAGATGAACCACCATAGTAGCTAAGTGGACAGAAGGGTTGGTGGAAGTAGACAGGCAGTGTGTAATTATGTAATTATGGGAGAGAGAGGGGGGGAGGAAGGGGCACTCTACAGCTGTAGCTTCAGCTTTAGCAGTCATCCTTTGGTTCATGGAAGCAAAGTCAGTCGAGTTTAATCAGCGTCTATCTGATTAAAGGATTCAAATCATCACACTCATGCAGCAATGGCAGGAAAAACACCCTCCATCATTAATAATTGAAATTCATTTGGAAGAAGGTTGGTGTAGAAACCTGGCTGTGTTGAAACTGGGAGGTGCAGACTGGTACAGTGTGTAAATTGGGAGGAAATTTGGGAATGAATCGTTAGTGCTGTATGAGTATGAGTATGAATTTCACTTATCAAATGAGGGAGTTCAATTCTGGTGTGGATTCAGATCGTTGGGTAGAAAGACAGGCTTTCAGTCGCATGCACACACAGCAGAGTGTGTATCTGGAAGCAGGGGCGGAGGGACTTACTTTCGAGCTCTATTGGATTGTGTCGAGACAAACAGGAAAGAAAGGAACATAACAGACAAATGAATTATCGCAACATCACTTCAGAATGTGGTATGATCATTTAATACAGACAAACACACACATCTACATGTCTAGAAGTTCATTCACTCGCTGTCTTCTGAAATGAAGCTAAAACCTGGATCCACGCGTTGTAGGGCTTCGTAACTCAGGACCAGAGTAACCTACAGCTAAAATTCACTTGTTTCAGCTGAATTTAAACCCACTTTAAATGCCAAAGCAGCTTCCAGTGCATGTTTACTGCTCTGTCCTTGTGTTCATGCTCAACCTGCATCAGTGAGAGGTTGCGGGGCTGATGACATCACTCACTGAAGATTGTGGGGACTAAAAATCCTGAACAAAAATAATAAAGGACATTCAGGACCCACGTCAACACGTTTCCAACATGTTTTAGTCCTTATGAACAAAAAAACACAATAAAAGGCAAGATAATTGATCAAAACATGGTCAAATTCATGCAAATATCTAAATTCTGTTTGTGTTTACATCGTGATTAGGATAGGATCTCCTGAAAATAACAATATCTGATAATATCTCCTATAAATGCTTTTCTATTTGGCAAATAAATGTACATCAAACGAGAAAACTCCCCCAAAAATTAGTGTAGCGCTCTAAAGGTCCATACAACGTTTATCCTTTCTAACTGCAGGACTGCCTCAACCATTCCTTCCACAACGTCCCTCGCCACAGACCCAGAACATAGTGCTTACAGTTCACACCCAACACAAGCATCGTTCCAGTGTGGACCCATTTCAGTGAGGGCTTCTCACACCACTAACCACCGAGGAGGAAAATGAAAGGAAAGGCAGGGAGATGGATCTCCTTGAGCTGTGATGAATTACATCATCCTCCACTCTTCTGGGAAGGCTTTGCGCTACACTTCTCGACTAGAACATTGCAGAGAGAAAGATTTAACTGGGCTCAGCCCAAAGAAAGTATAAGTGAGGTCAGCTACTGGTGTTAGATGATTAGATCCGCTGCTCCAACTCATCCCAAAGGTATCTGATGGAGCTACTCCATCAGCACTGCCACACAGCCTAATGCTGGGGGCTTTACATCTTACATCCCACTCGGTAACCTTAGGCCAGAGTTGGGTATTTCAGGTCCAGCAAGTCAATTTCCAGCCCACAGTTGCAGGACGGGGACGGACTTTAACTTGCTGGACCTGAAATACCCAACTCTCCCTTAGGCTGCTCCAGAGCTAATGACTGAGTCATTAGTCTTAAAGCAAAAACAACTATATATCCATTTAGCTTGTGGAGTCCCTCAGGGTTCTCTCTTGGGGCCAATGAAACTGCAATGGGCTTATATACAGAATTTCATGGGTTTAAGGTTTAATTTATATTGTGCATCATCACTGTCATGTACAAATATCGTATCTTTTACAGCAACATTACAGGACAAGACAAATTCATTATGAAAATTTACGAAAATTTACGTCCACCTGGAGGACTACATCGAGGACCAGGGGGGTTCACCCAAGACAGAGTGACAATCCATATCTGGGCATACTGACATTCATTCACTCAAATACACACTCATTCACACAGCAGGGCAGTGTAGAGCAGACAATCCACCTGATCTACATGTTTGTGGAATGCGGGAGAAAACCGGAGATAAGGACTTGAACCTAAGACCTCAGCGCTGGGAGACAAGGTGGGTGTTTCAAGCCCAACAAGTCAAAATATGCACATTTTTTCCAGAGTGCTGGGCTCAGTCCACCTCTGCTAACCACTAAGCCACAGTTCTGCCCAAATAGATCAATTCAACATCAAATAGTTGCACCCAGAAGGAATCAACCAACAGCATTGAAATTGGTGGGCAGGTTTTACATGTTAACACTCGGCTGTAGTGGATAGAAGTAGGCACACACCAGCAACACAAAGGACCTGGGAGACCGTCATGAACCACGGAGAGGGAGAATGGAAGGATTGACCGACATGCGCAGAGTGACCCAATAGCCACAACTGTGGACATTCAGAGCAGTGATGACCTCCATGAATCACCATTCATGCACCATTGGCAGACAGCTGCACGGCGCAGGACTACACGCTTGCAGAGCAGGTGACCGCTCATAACACCACGTCACGTCACATGTCCAGAAGGTCTGGTATCACGGTGTGCAGTTGTGAAAATGTGCAGAAACTGAGTGAGAATAATCAAACTGCAAAGGATGGAGAAGCTATATCTGTATGTGTAGCTTTCCCTCCCTCCCGTATACCATTGCAATCCGACACTTCCTTCTAGGTGCAACTCATTTTTGACAATGAGTGTCAAAACCATCATCTATTCATCAAATCAAATGCTTCCAGTCATGAAATCCCATCAAATTATTCCTTTTTTATGTTGTATTAATAACCCCTTCAAAACCATAGATAGGAAATCTCTGGCACAGTTCACGATTCAACCAGGGTTGCCAAATTGGCACAGAGTGCCCCGCTTCAGTCGCCGCCAATACCATTAAAAACCCTCGCTGTTGCAGACTTATTGCCTGACGTGTGGTACGAACGCTGCAGTGGTGCTCCGCGTGACCTTCTAACGGAGCACACACGGGTGTGTTTCGCCAGTAAACAGTGTGTGCTCCGGCCCATCACTAATGGCTCCTCTGAGGCTCCAAAACACAGCAGGTGGTGCATGGACTGCTGCACACACCCTCACACTCTCACACGTGCGCGCACACACGCACACGCACACACACAGACACACACACACTCAGACACACAGGCTTCAGTTACAGCACCCTCCCACTCTTAACAGCAGTGGAATAGCAGAACTGAAGACACACTCATTCATTCATTCATTCATTCACACACACACACACACACACACACACACACACACACACACACACACAGCTTTACAGTTACACTGTGCAATATTAATGGGCTGGTGGAATTTAGAGAATTGAGAATGAAACCTGACATTCCCTCCTTATCCCGCTCTTCCTCTGTTTCTGTGCTCTTCACCTCGTCATCCTTTCCCCTGCTCATCTCTTCATCACTTCCTTCTTTATCATTTCTCTCCTCATCTGTTCTTCTCTCTCTATCCCCAACCCCTTAACGCCTGAACTCCTCGTCATTCCTCTTTCTTCATTTTGTCTCTGTTCTCTCACTTCTTCAACCTTTCATTGACTATTCATCCTCCTCTTCACTTTCTCACTTCGTTCTTTTTTCCCCTCTCCTTTATTTTCCTCTTTCTGTACTTCATCCTCCTTTTTTACCCTCTCCCTTCTTCTTCCCCCTCTTTCTGTCTCTCTTCTCTTTCGTCCTCTTCCTCTTGGCCTCTGGGCCTCTCGGTCTTGTTAAAGTCTGTCATTTATTCTGTCTCCTCCCCCACACTCACTCCTTCTTGTCCTCCTCTTTATCTTCTTCATACTCCACCCAGCCCACCTTTGGTGTCCCACACACATTTAGTTGTCACCTTCACCGCTCCGTTATCATCCTCACATCCTGCGGTCAGCTCCTCCTCCTCACTCTTATTAAAGTGCTGATCTGAGAACAGCTGCTGGGGGCACTCAGGCAGGTCTGGCGACAGGATTAATTAGGAGGCAAAAGAAATTACTGAGGGATCAAATCTACCTTCACCCACAGAAGCAGTGCTGGCCACACAGGAGTTCAGCCAATCAGCCTCCGGATGTTTTTAAGTACCGAGATAACCCCCAGACATTCAACTGCCACAAACGTGGCCTGAACTTTCTGATGAATTGTTCCTGATCCGTGGTTTATTCAGACAAGCAGAGAAGTTGTGTGGAGGAGTTTAGAGCTCAGTCAAGTTAGAAGGTACAATATATGGACAAAAGTAATGGGGCACCTGATTATTCATTGTATCTTCTGAAATCCAGGGTAGTAACCATCCTGCTTTGGTTGGAGCAACTGTGTCTCCTGTCCATGGGAGATTTGGAGCATTGCTGTGAGAATCTGACTGCATTCAGCAACAGGAAATGTTGGTGAGGTCAGGATGTCGGATGATCACGCTATCCCAACACATCCCATTCACATAGTACTGGATGGAGCTCCATCATTCCAGAGAAGACAGTTCCACTGCTCCACAGCTCTATGCGTTTATTCATTAGAAGGGCTGTCCACAAACATTTGGACATATAGTGTAGTTCACGTCATGCTGTCTGGACTCGGATCCGTTCTGAACGCTTGAAGGCTTCGGCCCAGATAGACGGAAATCAACCCGGGTCGTCCTCCTTGTGCAGAATGGCGTGAATTCAGCAGTGCAGGAATGCAAGGAAGCAAAGCTAGAAGCAGGGCTGAAACCTTCACCTTCACGCCATCTTCAGTCTTCATGGGTTTGGAACAATGCCAGGAGAAGTTGAGTCAAAATCAGCCAGGTGTTGACAGAACTCACCGGAGGAGCACATGCATTCGCAGCAGTGCTGGTCTGGCTCTCTAATATTACTGGATGTTCAGTTATTAGAGGTTAATTAGGGGTTGGGCTGGCTGCGTCCTGGGTGATCCAATCACAAATTACTGCCAAAATGCACGGCTGGAATTTTAAATGCATGTTCTGTGACCGATTGTGATCGGATTTCTCACATCATTTCCACTGAAGGAGGGTCATGCAGATGATTAATGAAATAAATCGAGATGAAGCACCTACTTTTGTTTGCTCTCCAGTTTTCCTCGCCTTTATCCATTAGTTATTGTAGCGTGCTCAGCTAATGTCTGGACAGTCTGGACAAATTTGAAAGCTGTAGGGAACGTTTGACCACAAGACTCAAAAGCTACGTCACTCATAATAAAGTGACAATAACGTCTCCTTCAATCTTACACAGACCAATCAATCAGATTCCACGTGTCTTTGATGACCATGGTTTGGTCGAGCCCAGTTACCCTGGGAGAAGCTCCACCCCTGCCTCTCTGAGGGTCTGTAAGGGTCTACATATCTCAAGACCCAGGCTGACCACAGGACTTTCATTATTTTATTGTAGAATAAACTGTAAAATCTCATTGAGATGGACATATGGTTCATATGGTGATTGGATTTCGGTGCATCCCGTTCCCAGCTGTTCTTTTTTGCTAGGCACTTATGATCAGACCACTCCGGATGCATGTTAATGCAGGTGGTCAGATGGTCAGATTTCTCCTGGATGCCCCCGCCAGTGCATGGATGTGTTCAATTGCATCACCAGCTTAATTTACCATCATTAAGCACTGATTTATCTCATGAGGAGAGCTTTGGAGATGTTTTAATAACACAGTGATGGAAAATATCACATTAACTGTATTTTGTGCATGAAATACTGTCACCGAAACAATTGTAATAAATGCTATTATTGCCATTGTAAGACCATTTTACACCTCTAATACAATAACAGTATAATGGCATAATAATGCAATTACACCCGATTTCTTCACTTTATAAATTTACTTTCTATTCTAAACAAGAAAAAACATGAATAAAATGAAACATATATGCATATCTGGGCACATCTGTATCAGCAATGGATTTAGCTTAAAGTAGCTCCATGAATTCCCTTGAAGGGGTGTCCACAAATATTTGGACATATGTGTGTACATTGCTACATTCACCCCATCTCATTTCCAAACGCTTCCTGAGGGGGACGTTTGCACGACGAGGGTCTAAGGGACGAAATCGGAAAGTGGTGGATGCCGATAGCCTGTAATTAGCATGTCATTTGCATAATTATTGGTAATAAGGTGTGTTTTTAAACGTGAAGGGAACGTGCAGAGCGAGTTTAGATGACGCTCGGCATCTTATTCACAGAAATACTCTCACAATGCTCATCACATCAGCCGTACCAACCCGGAAGGCCCACATACATTTTTCTGCATTGGCACTTTGCCCATTAATCTTTTACTGTTGTGTGTGAGCTGTATGATGTATGCATTCTGACTGGACGTCAGCCATCTCGATAATGTCTGCACTACTGCTGCACTTCGCTGCCATTTCGCTTCCGCTCCGAAGCCGCGAAAAGGATCGGGAAAAGTGCAGCCGCGAGTCCGGCAGTAACTAACGCTGACATATCGGATCTGACTCTGCCTAAGAGGCCTAAATCTGCCCTGAAACAGCAGGGCGGGTGGCCATGCTTAGCATAACTTAGAATGTCGCAGCAGGAATGTGAATATCGACTTTACGTAATAAATCAAACTGATTGAGCGGCGCAGGAGGCGTGGAATAAAAAATGGGTTGAAACAATGAACGCTAAAACTAAGTGAAAGTACAAATTCATCATCGTGTCAGCAGACGTCAGCGATAGTTCAATGGAAAATCATTTTAACACCACCCCCCCAAACCCCAGACAGCAAGAGGATGATGACCAAGGTGGTGGTCCGCTTTTTGGTCAGTTTTAAACAAAATACCAATTTTTATTACTCATTTTCCACTCAGTCCATTTTATTCGGTTCTTTTTAAATGCACACATACAGCTTGTATAGACCCTGTAGATAAGCACTGCCCGTCCTGACCTGAACGCAATCAAATCCTCACAGCAATGGTCCTAAACCTAGTAGAAAGTCCACCCTAGAAAACAGAGACAGTGACTCCAACAGAAGCAGGATAAAGTCTTTTCAATACCCTTGATTTCACAAGAAACAGTGAATAAAGAGGTGTCCCGATACTTTTGTTGATATCGTGTTGATAAGGTATCACCGAGTGGTTAAAGATTCATTGCTTTTCGCCTGAAACATATTTTTATGTGGTGAAACAGAACGTATTGTTTCAGATTCGCCACTGTTTTAACAACATCAATGATCCATACCTCTCTCAGAAGACGAGTGTAGGTTCACCAGTGGCTTTGGACACCACCATAAAGAAATCTGACTTAATCAAATGAGTCACACTGTGGGATTACCAGAGGACGATCAGGCTACAAACACCTGCGGGTGTGCGAAGGGATTGAGAAGAGCCAATCCTTAACATCTGAACGAGACATTCACTGCATTGGACCACCTCTTCTCAATCTATGAATCCTACTGCACACTCCGCAGGTATTTATAGCCCAATAATCCTCGCGCAATGCCACCTGCAGGCGCTTGAACTTACCACCACCAGTGAACTCGTGATGAAACCCAGTTTATATAAAATACTTGGCGTAATTCCACCGGAGCACTGAATGTGTATTCCATAGACGGGGCTTCATCCAAGAACTTAAAAAGAACATGTCCTCCAACAAACGTCTGACATGCTCCCTCAGAGCCAAGCTGAAGTGGTAAAGTTCAAAGGCAAATACTTTAAAAGCTACAGGGTTTACTCTGCTGATAACATCAAATTGAACGCAAAGCTTGCAGCGTGTGGTGGATGAATGGAGGGCGATAGATAAATAAACAGCTTTAAAGAGAATTTGGAGAGAGAGAGAGAGAGAGAGAGAGAGAGAGAGAGAGAGAGAGAGAGAGAGGATGGATGTAGAGAGCAACCCAGAGGCGTGAGAGTAGGAGAAGGCAGGGAAGGATGGAGAGAGAGAGGAATGGGTACAGTAGAGAAAGGAGATAACACAAGAGCAAATGTGAGAGAAAGAGAGAGTGAGAGAGAGAGAGAGAGAGACTGAGACAAGCCGGTTCCATCCAAATGCAAGCGTTACAGGCAGTTATGAAGTTTTTTTTTTTTCATCACCTGCAGTTACGGGCAATAAACTGTAGATGGCGTAGTCGACCGTGATCAGGAGCGACCCTGAAGCAAGCAGAGGGCTTTACTACAGAATCGGCCGTGTATGATCGTTTTTATGATTGAGTTTCGAAACAACGGGCAGGGCGAGCGCGGTCCCACAGCCACAGAGGCTGACCTCCCTGTCCACCCAGTGCGCCACCCACCGTCTGGGGTGCAAATGCAGCAGACAGTTCTGGGAGGCGTGGTCAGATTATTCTCAGACCAGCTTTCCGATTAGTGATTTCAGAATTTGAAAGCAGCCTCTAACTGTGTCGTGATGCGGACCATCTGTAGGACGACCGGTCCGAATCTCGGCCACCTGTCCGAACTAATCTGAGAGTCCTGTGATCATTATTATAGTTATTATTATTGTCATGTTCATACTTAATTGCATAGTCAAATGTGGTCAGCTTTATCTTAAAACAAGTGTCCATAGAGAGAGAGAGAGAGAGAGAGGGCTGAGAGAGAGAGAGAGAGACAGAGACAGAGACAGAGAGACAGAGAGAGACAGAGACAGAGACACATATGAAAGGACTCGGAAAGAAGGAGGTGAAAATTCTCCCCTGACGCGCTCATGAATAGTGGAGCAGGGCTACAGCAGGACAGGACGAACTCAGGACATCCGGAATGTTCTCCAGTTGCCTCAGAAATGTTCCTTATTCCAGATCGGTTTACACTGAGCTCTGCGTCTGAGAACGCTGCTTCACTGCCCAGCCACTCGCCTCACACTGGGCTTACCAGCACAACAATATTTAGGTCAGTCCTGCTGAGGACTGACACAGAGAAGAAGGACAGGTAACTATTACTCAGTTAACCTCAATTTAACCAGCAACCATCGACACTAAATGGACAAAGTATCAAGGACACCTGCTCATTGAAATCAAGGGGTATTAAAGAGTGTCTCCTGCTCTTCTCACACAGGAAGACTTTATACTAGATTTTGGAGCACTGCTGTGAGATTTGATTGCATTCAGTAATGAGCATTAGTGAGATCAGGATGTTGGATGATAACCACCCCAACTGATTTCCAACACCACAACTCATCCCAAAAGTACTGGATGGAGAACCCGTCTGCTCACGGCTCAGGACTGTCCAGAAAGTCCTATTCTATTGGATTTTCCTTTTCTGACTTTTGTGAACTTTAGGGTCTGATTTATGCAGACATTTAGAACATTCTGAAGGGCAGTTTTTCGTTGTGGTATATATTATTTTTCTTTTCTTTTTTTAATTGTATATGAATATATTTTAATGAGTTTTTTTTTTTTTATGTATGGGCTCATGAGCGAGCCAGCAGTGCGTATCATTGCAGAAATGGCCCATGCTCTGTATGTGAGTTATGGTGAGCACTGATCTGATCTGTCTGAACACTCCTCCAGTTGCAGGACTGAGCAAAGTTCTGGTGGGAAGCAGCTTCATTTATTAACACTGATGTCACTTCAACTTACCTCTCAACCTTTCAGTGTCTGCTTTTATTAAATCAGCACTGATGTCAGAGCAATGACTTCGCCTTTTTCAGCGATCAAGACACATTTCGCCTGGGCCTGTGCTGCACTTATACATCTGCCCCACAGACTCACATCAGCCCTACACACTTATACATCTGCCCCACAGACTCACATCAGCCCTACACATATACATCACCGACTCACATCAGCCTACACACTTATACATCTGCCCCACAGACTCCTTATCAGCCCTACACATATACATCTGCCCACAGACTCCCATCAGCCTACACACTTATACATCTGCACAGATACATCAGCCCAGAATATGTGTATACAGACTTATACATCTACCCCATAGACTCACATCAGCCCTACACACTTGTACATCTGCCCCACAGACTCGTACATCAGCCACACACACTCACATCAGCTACACCTTATACATCCTACCCCATAGACTCATCAGCCCTACACTTGGCCTCTGCCCCTGAGCTCGTACATTAGCCACACACACTCACATCAGCCCTACACACTTATACATCTACCCCATAGACTCACATCAGCCCTACACACTTATACATCTGCCCCACAGACTCATACATCAGCCCCACAGACTCATATTAGCCATACAGACTTATACATCTGCCCCACACACTCACATCAGCCCTACAGACTTATACATTTGCCCCACAGACTGAAACATCTGGACCACAGACTCATATCAGCCCCACAAACCTATATATCTGCCACATAGACTCATATCAGCCCCGGAGACAGGGCGATTCAGGAATCCTCACTGAAAGAATGAATGGTTCACTTCACTTTATGCTTTTCTCGGCCACTGAAAGTGTCCCTCAAACTGCAGCCTTCAAGATGACATGTACATGACAGACACACACACACACAGACACACACACACATTCCACATTCACATGAGGGTTTCACGTATTTCCCTTTCGGGCTTCCCAAATAATACTGATCTGTGGAGTAGAGTGAGTGACGGTTACAGGCCACACTGCTGCTTTTAGATGCCCCATAAACGTCAAGCGAAATGACTGACAGCGCTGAAGCCTCAGACTAGTCAAGGATTCACGCATTAAAATTCACTTTCAGGCTGGGATTGAGGTTATGGACTGATTTTCTGCGCAAACAAATTAATCCTATAAATGCAGTGCATCACAAGGTCAGTGAGAATTTTCCATGAAAGGACTACTTTCAGTCCGGCCGGTCCTGCGGGGAGCCAAGTCTCAGTGCTAATTAAATTGAGGGCTGATATGTAAACAACATAAACTCTTAAAACGCTAAACGAAAGAAAAGTAAAACAGCATTTCTAATGCTTATTAAATGTTCAGCTGTTTTCAAACCTACACGACGTGGACAAAAGTATTGGGACACCTGCTCATCCGTCGGTTCTACCAAAAACAAGTTTATCTGGCTTTTGCAGGAGTAACTGTCTCTACTGTCCAGAGCACTGCTGTGAGGATGTGGTTGAATTCAGCCACAAGAACGTTAGTGAATTCAGGATGTTGGATGATAACCACCTTCCTCATCAACACCAAAAGTACGGATGGAGCACCATCATTCCATAGGACACGGTTCCGCTGCTACACAGCTCAGTGCTAGAGGGCTTAATACGTTAAACCCGACACCGTATCTAAATTCACAGTCCACTCAATCACTCTCCTGCTGAAACGCACCCGATTCCACTCATTAAAGCCTTGATAATTCCCTAACGAGACCGGGTTCCATCAGGCGTTCTCCAGCAGGGACACTGAAACATCCAGCACAGGCAATATATTCAACCGCAGGGTCCTGAAGAGACACGTCTGCACATCACACAACACAATAAACCCAAAACTCCTGAATAAAGAAGTTGATAGAGAGATACATCTGCCTCAGCTTCTCCAGCACGGCCGCTACCCTGAGCTACAGGTGTCAAACAATTCAGAGCTCACAGCACCGACTCCTCACACAGACGACTGACGCCACGTCACACAGACATGAGGACGGCTGTATGTGCTGGGTGAAGGTACGTACTGGTGAATGGCTTGGAGGAATTTCCTCTGGTGCTTCCTGACCCTGGCGTGGTCCATCTTCCTCACCAGCTTGGTGTTCTTGTAGATGAGCCAGGTCTCCCTGAGAACATTAGCAGCTGTGTTTTTCACCTGCAGTAGAGGAGGAAAGGTGAGACCCTGAAGACAACGAGGAGCAGGATCTCTCATATCTCGATATGCTTAAGAGAAACAGTGGTAGAAAACAGAAACACAGCATGCTGTAGAGGGTCGTACCTACGGAAACCAAACCATTTTCACACAAACAATCCTCTTTGGATAATAAAATCATATTTTACAGATCCTACAGATTGTAACCTGTGTAACAAATGTGATATTACAATACTGTCATTTTGTAAATCTTATATATATGTATTTATATATATTTACATAATTATGATATATTTCCCAGCCCTGGTGTCACACATGCCATATATTATTTTCAAAAGATCTTAAACTACTCTTAATATGCCTTCATTTGAGACCTAAATGCAGAATTTTGATTCGATTTGACCATATTTTGATCTAAAATTTACATCATGCCTGCAATTTTTGGCTTGTAGTTCGTAAGGACAACAAAAGCACTTCACAGTGATGGAAAATTGACCATCCAGAGTGTTTTTCAGCTGATAATACAATAATCCAAATGCATATCATTTGGATGAGTATTTCTTTTATTGATTTAATCGATTTATAAATTGTAAAGTTTATTCTTAATAATTGACAGTCATCCAAAAAACTTCATTATTTGTTTGTTAGAATTATTATTATTTGCTTTATGGCCGAAGGACTCTTTCAATCCTTCAGAGTGTGTTTTAGTTTTTTTTCTGAATGGACGATTTTCCAAGCCGGATTACTCGCTGAGAGTTCCACGGTGCATGTGCAGTTTCCAAGGCTGGAGTGGGAATGACAGAGACACCACTGTCCCGATTACAGTCAGTGGAGCATCAGTATGATTCTGAAGTGGCTGGTTTAAAGTGCAACTGTTACAAAATGTTGCTTTAAAAGAAAGCGTCAGCTTAGTGGTGGGATGTAGAAGCCAGTCGGAGGTAGAGATAGAAATGCATAGAATATTTATGGAGGAGGAGGGTCTTCATGGTCCTCGTCACTAAGATCATTTCTTTCATAAATCTACGACACCGGTCTCATAGCGTTGTGCGGGGACGTGCGCTTTTGTATTTGATCTTCCAACAGCCTTTTCCTTTAACTGAGACAGATGCTTTACGTCTTCCTATGTAACATGACTCCACTCTCTGAGTCCTGCTCTAATTAAATGCACAGTTTTCCTCTGATAAACAGCCATTGCCAAGACCTGACCAAGATTGATCCGAAATTGATCCGAGATGCACTTGGAGTGATGTATCGCTCATCCATCGTCCTAAAGGCCTGTGTGTTTTTCATTACGCAGCTCGGTTCCGCACGTTAGTTCACTTACTCTTTTGGTCAGCTGCGTGTCCATCATGAAGTTATGTACATGTTTTTCAGCTTTGGTTAATTCCAGTTTTTTCGCCACCACGGCCACCACCAAAGCAGTGCACCCAGCGCCCTGCGAGAGGACACAAAGCCAGTCAGTCTGAGGCTCCAACTGTTTGCAAACAACTGAATAGACAAAGTGCGCCAGCGGCTCTAGTGGGGTTAGGTATTAGATTTCAGTACTTTTATTACTGTAAATGTCTGTTAATCGGTACCACATTTCAACAGTCAGCATATTGATATCAAAATCCAGACTTCTGATTGGCTGTCTAAAGTACAGCCAATGGTGGGTTAAGGGGGCTGACCCAAAGATTTGGACTAGTCAAAATAAACGACAACACTGACATCCAATACCAGTATTGTACCAGTATGGCAATATGACACAAACAACATTACAACATTAAACAATATTCCCAGGATATATATTATGATTATTTACTTTATAAAAGAAATGACAAACTAATCCAACAACAGGACAAATGGACAACGTGCATCAGGAGCTCTGGAGCTGGGTATCAAAATTCAAAACTTCATGGTATTAAATGAATTACTAAGCTACTTTAACACTAATTATAATTACTGAATTCTATTCAGTATCAAAATGTAATAGTCAGTGTCTCAGACATTGGGGGCCAATCAGCCTGCTTATCATGTGTATCAGTGCATGAACGCAGATAGTTGGAACTATGAATTTGTCACTGTATCAGAGGGTGCTTGAGGAACACATGGGACCATCTGTTCAAATACTAAAGATGAAGCAGAGGTGGACCATGCAACAAGACAATAACCCACAATATTCATAATACTGCCAGCAAAATAAAGAAATGCAAAGTTCTGGATCTGGATGCAAGAAACCCCTCCAATACCACACAGCTGAAAGAATTCCACATGGAGAAGTGGGAAAATCTTTCTTCCAGACTGTCAGAGACAGAATGGTTACAGGAAACACCTCATTTAAAATGCTAATTATTAGACTGCAGGAATTAGAATGTTTCATGCTTTTGTTAAACGAACCATTAATCAAACACATACAGCACTGAACACACAGCCTTTATCACAATAACAATGGCATGACATTTCACCGCTCGTCCCTGCTCTCTAACTTCAAAACAGGTCAAATTACAAACGTACACTCATAAATCTGAGAGACTGTCACGTCAGAACAGTAAGAGAAACATTAGACTCACCATAATACCAGTGAGGAGACACACCCCTTTGCCACAGTATGTGTTAGGGACCATGTCCCCATATCCAATGGTTAGAAAAGTGATTGAGATCAACCACATGGCTCCTAAGAAGTTGCTGGTTACATCTTGGTTGTCGTGGTACCTAGAGCATGTGCATGAGGGACAAACATCATGATGCACTCATTCACTGGTCCATACACTGAAAATAAAAGCATTCAAACCTCTTTCTGCAGGCACTCTAGTGGTCGTCATCTCAGCGGAATGGAAACAAACTGGTTCGATATGCGTTTTTACGGCTATAGATCTGCCTCCACAGGACTTATAGTGGTGCATGTTCACATTGAACACAGAACAATAGATCAGTGTGTAAAATCCATCAGCACCTTCTGTGAGCTACCATGTTTTTTCCTGCTGTTAAAGATGGATGAGGCTTTGGATGCTTTCTTGTTGAAGGCACAGAGTATCACCTTGGTTACAGATGAAATAAAATCAGAGACATCGGTCAGTCACGTTATTAATAAACCCATTTGATGAATCAGCAGAAATGTTGACCACTCAAAGAACTGTTGAAAGAGGTTAAATGTATACAATTAAAGATTATAATAGTGCACAATATAAATAAATATGAAGCAACTTCTTCTGTACAACACATGTACATGACCTCAATAATTGCTGCTGACCTTAGCAGTGCCCACAGCGTTTACTGGGGTACTTTCTATATAACCCCACTGTTACATTGAGGTCCTGCAACCAGTGGTCCTACCGTTCCGGATGCTCCACATACTGCTCCATCCATACTGAAGACACAGATACTACGCCGTGGTCTGTCTCATCTCCAGACCTGTCCCTGATTGAAAATGTGTGGACGCTATTGGACGCTCTATCAACACTCCACCCCTACCACACCATCTGCAGAACTGAGTGAGAACATTCAAGCTGCATGGGATGGATCATCACAGGACACCATTAGGAACCTCTACACCTCCATGCAGAGACGTCTGGCATGTTGCATTAAACCCAACGCCGTACTGAGAGACACCACTTCTGTATGAGTAGATCAATAAATATTGATCATAGTCTAAGACTCCAGACACCTGCTATCATGCCTCGCTCTGATAACTCTCCTTACGTTGGCTTTTGAATTATGGTCAGTGTTCAACCCCACTCGCTCACACAGGTGTGGACGTTCCAAAGCTGTCTCCTGAGCTAACACCACTTCATAATCCATTTACACACTGATATGCCATGACTGTTGGCATGTTTCATCAGACAACATAACCTCAGAATGTGTGTTGAAAGATCTCAGGTGGTGTCTCGTGATGATTTTGGATTATACTTCAACATGGAAAAGGCTTTCATCTGTAGGTACATCCAAACTGCTGCTGGAATTCTTGGAAGGCAGCTGCTCCCCCGTTAGGAGTGAATTGAAGGATCAGTGAGACACCAGAGACGTTTGTCCTAGTTTTCCAGGTACCTATAAATGCTGTTCAAAAGGTTACTACCCATCACTCACGAGGCATTTCCAGGAATGGAACACGAGGAAAATGATCCATTACGAAGTGTGACAGTGGCACAGTAGAGCTGCACACACAGATCTGAGTTTATTACACCCATTTACCCTAGTGGTTCATTTTGTAGGTGGACAGATACTGTCTGTCTGTTACTGCACAATTTATCAGACCCCCTCTACGCCCAAAGGACCACTGCTGACCAGATATCATTGTGGTTGGTGTTTGTAATAAAGTGGCCACTGAGGGAAAGAACAAGGTGGGGGTTTCCAATAAAGTGGCCAGTTAGTGGAGACACAAGGTGGGGGTTTCTAATAAAGGGACGTTCAGGACAATTTGGAATAAAATGCAGTAGAATACTCCGCCACAATGCTTTCCTGGTGATAAATGGGGACGAGGGGGGCCGATACACTGTGCAGTAACAGATGGGCTACAGCCTGTAATGGTACACCTACAGAGTGCACCTATATAAGTGCAGATGTTTCTGAGGAAACAGCCATGTTTCCCACAGCTGGGAGCTGTTAAGTTTACGTGTTTCCTTCTGGAGATAAGCCTTTTCGTACTCTTCAGGTTGGCGGTGAAACCTGAAGCAGGGTTGGAGACCGCCATCGGTCCATCGACAGAACCTGGTTTTTGAATTCCATGGTAAAGTAGCAAACTGCAGACTCGAAACCAGGGTGCCCAACTCCAGTCCTGGAGGGCTGGGTCTCAGCAAAGTTTGGTAGACTGAGTAGGGCAACTACCAAGCTTTGCTGGAGAACACCTCCTGGAGCAAAAGATGTGCACCCATGCTTTAAAATGTTCTGCGATTCTCCGGGAATGCTCCTCACTGCTACAGGCTGGGAATAATGCCATTAACAGTGCTTAGACTGGGCTCTGCCTGAAACCAGTGGTAAAAACAAGGGATCGGAAGTGGATCAGCTGATACACAATCCATTCAGATCTATCTGACCTTGCTAATTGATGGTCTACAAGCTTCCATTATTTGTTACCTACATTAATTTTGTAGCTCCAGTGCAAAAGTAAAGATGCTCCGAAGACATCAAACATGTCTTGGCTGATGGACTACAACCGTGTAAAGTTGGCAAAAATCTAAATTTGATCTTTGTCTTAAAAAAAAAAAAAACAAACAAAAAAAAACATTACAACAGCAAAGTATCCTACTAGGCACCTTTCGCACGCCCTCACAGTCCAAGCGGCGATGATCCACAGAGAAATGGTGAAGACCAGCAGCACGGTGCCGGGACAGATGGTCATGAGTGTCTTCATGACGAAGCGTGTGTTGAAGTTGATCTTGTTGAGCGCGCCGATGCTGCGCGAGGAAGCGTCCGTAAACAGTTTGCTATGCAGCAGCATGACGCGGGCGATCAGGTAGAGCCGCAGGAACATGGGGATGGACAGGATAATGTCCACGTCCGCGTCTGTCTTGGAGGAGGTGTAGTAGAAGGCCAGACGCGCCGTCCAGGTGAAGGTGTACTTGCCCGGGATGGGGTGGATGGCACACACCAGGATCTCCAGGCAGATGAAGAAGATTCGCTCGTAAGTCATGGCTATTCTCCAGTCGTCCGCTGCATTGTCCACCATGAACAGCTGGATGGGCGAGAGGGAGGGAAAGAGTGTGTGAGAGCAAGAACAAATCGCACATTTCAAATAATTATGTATGGGTTTGGGGTTTGGGCACCCCTGTTCATCACAACGTTACCAGGACTAGGTGAAAGCCAGCATGGGAGGGTAGGGGGGAGAGGGAGGGCCATCCTACCTCTCTAGAGAGAGAGAACGGGGAGTTCAACTGTCCGAATGATTTTGAAACCCCTTCTAATGACTATGCTATGCTGGTCAAGAGCTCATAAACCAGATAGATGACCAGTATAGCATCCATCACCTTACCTCTCACCAGCTTAGACCATGTGAAACCAGTAACAAGATAGAGAGACGGACTTGAGCTCGATTTCTGAGCAAGGTACTGTTTAGAACTCAGCTTGAAACCAGCGGAAAAAACAAAGGATCGGAAGTGAATCAGCTAATACATTGCATCTGTTGTTGAGACAGATGTGCAAATGCACAAGTATTGCCAGCGTGAACCTACTGGCACCATGCCTAATGGCAGGAATGATTGGCTACAGGGTTATAAAGGACATTGAACTGTGGAGCGGTGTACGACCATCTTTGCGGTTCAATGCTCTGTACTCATCTCCAGTGACGGTGGTGCTGTGAGAAGCCTACTCTGCTATTTCAGCTTCCGCCCCCCGAAAAGCTCTGCAATTTCAATCTCGGCCTGACGGCGTGTGCCGGGGCTCATCCCTCACTGTTCTCTCTCTAACTCATCCTTCAAACACTCGTGTTTCTCTCCGAGCGTCCGGTTGTGCTCCGAACCATCCCCTGCCGGATTCTTCCATAAAAAAGCCCCTCCCTTCACTGGATCAATAAATAATCCCCCAAACAGATCTCCGCCTGGCGTGCTGTCAAATCACTCCCTCCCTGACACTTGGTGCAGATAAACCCCCCCCACACCTCTCCACCCGTGCCCCCCTGTGCTCATCTTCACGCAGTCAGTCACCTCAAGGTCCACCCGGCTGTCGCTCAGCAGCAGCAGATATTTCACCAGCAGCAGCGGTGACACAGTATCTCTCTCTCTCCTGTGTGCAATTTCTCTCTCTCTCTTTCTCGCTGACACGGCATGACATCTCCAATCTCTCATGCTCCCTCTTCTCTGTTAGCGGTGTGACGGTATGTGTATTCACCCCAAACCGTCATGGTATGGTGGTCACGGTGTTCAGAATGCACAGTCTGACGGAGAACTCAGGGTATGCTGTAGCTTATAGGCACAAGGAACATGTGACCACGTGCATTGGAAACTGCAGTTTTTCTGATCTCAGGTCAGAAACAATCCCTTCTGTCTGCAGCCGCTGGTTTTATACCAGTAACACACCAGTGAAACTAACTCTGACAGTAATTTCGAGTACTTTCGAACCGTGTTCCGAACTGATTTTTTGAACTGCTACAGCCCTATTCCCTCCATCTCACACATACACACTGTCTGAATGTCAACATTTATTCATGGATGAATCTACATTAACTTTTCATTCTGAAGGTTTAATCATCAATGATACCGCAACGTTCTTTCAACACTGTTAATGATTTTATAACTTGATTTTCAAATGGAATCACTGATTTATGTTTTATTAATTTTCAAAACCATTTCACATGAAACATTGTTTATTTTTCAGTGTTTAAGTAGCTGCCAATATTTCAAATTTCAGCTTTGAAGATCACGTCCCGTCTGCGTTGAGTATTTCAGTTTATTCACCACTGAACCAACATCAGGGTCACGGTTGAATCAACGTTCCTTTTTGAAATGTGAATCAACGTTATCGCACCGTTGTTTCAACACTGTTTTAGCTGACTTTTTCTCTCTCTCTCTCTCTCTCTCTCTCTCTCTCTCTCTCTCTCTCTCAGCACAACAGCTGAAGCTCCTGCCGCTCTGCAGTAAACAGACTCTGGAGCATCTGGAGACACAGGGCTGTTTCAGTTACAGGTTCATGTTAAAGCAGTAGTTTGGTGATGAATGTCGTTTACAGATTCCCATCTTCACCCCATGACGTTTCTGATCAGCCAAGAACATCTTCAGTGTCTGTAGTTTTCCGTTGCTTCCTGTCCTACACCTTAAACACAGTAATTCTTCACAAAGGCCCAAATCCCGTCTTTCATCGTGTGTGGCAGAGTGAGAAACCGGTGTGAGCACTGAATCCGTCCTGTATCCAATACAAATCCGATTTTCAGCAAAGCCAGATTTTATGCCACTTTTTCATCAATCCGACTGGACATTCCTTATAAATATGAACGGAGAAGGAGGAGAAATGGCCACAGCAGTGAGAGGGGTGGTCAGTGGTGGGATAGTGAGCTCTCTGTTCACATGAAATAAGAAGAGACATATCACATGTTCTACCGTGTCTGCATGGTTATCAGGAGAACTGGCTACTCTACATTGCCCTTGTGTGTGAATGAGTGTGTATGTGAGTGAATGTATGCCCAAGGCGGTCCTGGGTAAGCCCCCTTAGTGCTGGATGCAGTCCTCCAGGTGGGCGGTCATTTCCAGTAGAGAGTACGAGTGTGGGTTGGCCATGGACCAGCACTGGACTGGCAAGTTTATTCAGACCTAGAATGTTATATAAACGGGTCTGCAGAACTGGGGGATGGGATCCCTATTGATGAGTTCCATTCACCAGGATTGTTCCCAGTTCACACGATGGCCCCAGCAGTCAGAGGCTGGAACTCTTTGATAGCTCTTATGATGCTGGTGAACATAGAACTTCATTTCTGGGAGCAGAACGTTTGCACATCAGTTTAGGAGCATGAACTGTTCAGATGAATGTTGGATATATAAAAAAGTGGTTTTGGGTCACTTGCTGTGTGAATGTAGTCAAAGTGGATTATTCAAAGTGGACCTGGAGGACAAAACGACCAGCAGGTTCCTTCCAAAACCTGAGAGAGTGTGGAGAAAGGAGGCTGCTGGTGTGGAGCACTCATTAAGCCCAGGCACAATTAAATTAAATTTCATATATAATTTTAACCACAGATAGAGCTCAATACTGAAGTCAGATCCATGTTTTACAGAAAGTGAAACAAACCTGCACCATCCCAGGCCTTCTCTCACACAAAGTGTGCTGATTCAGAGCAGATTCTGTCACTCTAATTGCCCATTTGTGGTTAATTATTCACTTACCCTCCCACCCACGGGCCCCCACACGCCTGCCAAACGTCCGTATCATCCGTGCGAAAAAGGCCCAGATGCTTCAATAATTCAGTCGACATAATGACCATATAAAACTCAGCTGTAAATAATGGGAAATCTCAAATTATGAATTTGACACTCTGCCAAAGACTCCCTCCTCCATCATCTCCGAATTCTTCATTAAGGGAAAAAAATCTTCCGTTTCTGGGAGTGAAATGGGATCAATGACCCAGATCATACGTTCTGCAGAAATGCAATTCAAAATCCCGAATCCTTCAAACAGAACCGTCGTAGAGCTTTAATGTAGCGTCTCAAGGACATTCAGACGTTCTGAATCCAACAAAACGAACACCTGCACAACAACGACGCCTCCTCACACTAGACACACATGATGTAACCGTGGTATGAATGCTAATGAGCAGCAACTGCCTCATTAAGACCCCCATTTAGTGCTGCAGTGACGAGAGATTTTCAAGGTAGATATCAGTTCATAGTATTTTATAAGTATATTATATATAAATACATATTTTATATATACTCTAAACGTCTTGGTATTCATTGTGTTTGATGCTTGCTTGGTTTTCAAAATAAAAACAAATACAAATTTAAAAACATTTAAAAACAAGACATTTTATTTGAATGAATTAAAAATAATTTAAAAACATTTACAAACCAACAAAGGTAAATATGACCTATGTGTAAACACAAGAGCGCAGAATTATTCTGTAATTTCCCATTCCACCATAAAGGGTGCCTAAGGTACAGGTGCCCCGAATTTAACTGTGGCGCTGAGTTAAGGTGGAATTTAAGGTGGAATAGCTTAATGGTGTGATCTGTGACTTTTCATGTTGTTTGCAATGTTAATATGAAATTTAAACATGTTCTATATCAGTCAGATCCAGAGAATTTATGAATTGATGTCATGAAGTGCCACCACTTTATTAAAATGGCCATCTTTATATATATATATAATATATATATGTTCTTGTCTGCACAGTTTAGCTTATGTTTACTGGATTTACAAAGAGCGCCTCAGTGGTTATGATTTGATTTCATCGTAAAAAGCATCATTATCATTAAAAAAATGCACCCATGCTTTAACACACCCCTGCAACTCTGAAAGGGCTTCGTAATGAGCTGATTTGTCGAATCCGGTGGGCTGGGAGCAGGTAATCCACTAAATATGCAGGACAGGTGGGTGCTGCACGGGTATACTGTGTATACTGTGTATCGTCATACTGCCCCCCATGCTTGGTTAATCCACTATATTTGAGGTAATGGTGTGAAACTGTAAAGTGAGTGCTGTTTTCTGGCTGATTTATTTTATTAATAAATGAAAAAGTCAATATCGGAGTGATCAGTGAAGGTCTTCGGCACGTTTCACTCTTCTTTAAAGTCTGTCCCCGAAGACACACATCTGACAGTGTTCAAACATAGAGATTGGTTTCGAGATCATTTAAGACACGTCAAGCTCCTCGAAAGACCTGACAAGTGCGAGGGATGCTGTAACACTAATCCAGCCTGTCTGTTGCTTTAGCCGGGCTTGTTCGACTTTCCAGCTGAGTGTAATTTAGACAGGGAAAGAGGAGCTGCCCGCGAGCACGGCGAGAAAGACACTGCCTTATTCAAGGCCCAGCAGGGCCGGAGTACAGTGCCGAGGAACGAGAGACGAAAAAAGCTTTCGTTTATTCGGGGCAATCACCTCCTGTCACGAAATCGCTTTCAAAAAAAACCCTGCTGCCTCAAAACGCAGCAATTAAACATTTAAGGTGGGTTACGTGAGGAAAGCTCCTCTGCAGGTAAAACTAATTATGGTAATGGACGGCCTGCAACTCAATCCTCAGGAGTTCTTCACCTCCGAGCGATCAAATATTCTGCCCGCAGTGTCACGGGCACTAGATATGGAAAACACTACATTTGTCTGCTGCGTGGAAGTTCTGTACATGGGAAGTAAAATTACGCAGACAACAACCAAGGTTGAGGAGATAACCCGCACAGCGACATGAGGGAATAAATCAAAGCGGCAGCAGGGGTCAGCGCCGCGGGCTGGCCGGCCGTTTCCCCGAGGCCTCACTGCATAAATAAAACACATCGTAACAGGCAGAACAGGACAGTTGATCTTTGCCTTTGTTTCTCAAGCTACGTTTACCAAGAGCAAATTCTCTTTTACAGTAACAACCGCAGCTTAGCACGAGCTGTCCGCCTTACCTCCAATCAGCCGTCAGACAGGCACCTGAATCACGAACGCGTTCTTACGAAAGATCGTAAGTTCGTAGGAATGTTCTTACAACGTGCTGTGAAATGCAATTCTTACATTTCGTTTCTCAAATACCGTCTAAAAATGATTTTATTTCTATTAATTCATTCATTTTAATTTATCGGTGAGAGAATCTCGATGTCTAATCCTGTTAAATCTGTAATTCAGCTATTTATACTGATCATCTTCGAGTACGGACCACGTCTGGAAGTCTGAACGGGGAGGCAGCATTAGAAGGTTTTAGGATTATTGAATTACTTTCGATATCTCGAAAGTTAATTTCGGTATCTATAATTACACAGAAATCGTGAAAATAAACATTCTAATTTAATTAATCTCCAATAGACTTGTTTATGTGGTAAAGAATCTTCCCATGCATTCACATGAGGCTTCATCCAGCAATGCAGCTATTGATCAATTTGACTTATCGGCCCAAGCAGGACAGGACGGCCACCTTGACCTGAGACGGGCAGCGGTGGGGTCACCTCCCTCTGCCCCAGGCTATAGCTGACTATCTGCTAGGCAGGGCAGGGGAGGCTGGTTACTGGTTTCAGTGGTGCTCAATAGAACTAATGGAGTAGGGCTCAATATTTAATCTGTGTAATGTGAAGATGGGAGCATATATCTTGTCCCGTGGAAAAGAAATCGCTCGGGCTCATTAGCGAATTGGGCTTGAGAGGTTCGCCGCAATTAGAAATTAATGCGGTGGTTTATTTATGATATCAAAGTGAGCCAGTAAGAGGCCACTTTGCATGAGTAAATCCCCGGTTGTAGGTGCGACCAGCTATTTCGGTTTCTTTAGAACAGGCGACCCACACAGTTTCAAGGTCACACAGTGAGACTGTCATAAACTTAGTGAATCTAATATCTCACCGAGAATAATTATTCAACCTAATTATGAAAAGGTATTAAACCATTTCACGCAAACCTAGTTCACATTTACTGACAAATAAAGATCCGTTTCCTGTGGTATCTCAAAAAGTGTACGTACAAAAATAGTTGCACCCGAAAGGAATCAATCAGTTAGCTATGCACGACTGCAATGGTCTCATTCCAGTCATCTTCAGTGAGACAACCAACAAATCCATGTGTAGAGACACCGTAGTCCCCGTAGTACAGGCACAACATTACAATAATGAGGTCCTGCAACCAGTGGTCCAACCTTTTCCAACAGGACAACGCTCTTCCATACGCTGCTGCCGTCTCAAGATCTCACCTTGAAGACACAGATACTACGCCGTGGTCGGTCTCATCTTCAGACCTGTCCCTGATTGAAAATGTGTGGATGCTATTGGACGCTCTATGAACGCTCCACCCCTACCACACCATCTGTAGAACTGAGTGAGAACATTCAAGCTGGATGCACAAAGCATGACTTACGGCGGCGGTATAAAATGAATTATACTTCCCACCTGTAGGGGGAGCCCAGGAGTAAGAAATGCAAATTCTTGCATAATGCTGCTTTAAATTTAATAGCTCAACAGTGTAGGCTTCACGTTGAATGTCACATGACCAATCCTGAAATGGTCTTATTTATGAGGCTGTATTTATGAGCTGGTAAATAGCTTGCACATAACCCCCACTGTGTTCTGTGTGCAGTAGCTCGTCTCGGTAGAGGATATGACTAATTAACACAGGGTTTGCAAACGGCTGTGTGGCTGAAAGTGCATGTGGTCCTCAGCGTGATGATGGGCTTTCAGTGGAGGATTACAGCAGCACCATCTTCACAGTAAAGCAGTTAAGGCCCAGATAAGATAGCAGTGAACCCCCATTCACAAACCGGCTGCCGTAAATCTTCACGGGGCAGCTGCGTAAAAACCCAGCAGCAGTTTTAATCGGGTTGTATCTGGACTGTAATCCGGCCCAGGGGAGCAGGGTCCAGTGAAAACACACAGGTCAGTGGTGAAGAGTGGAAATGTGACACCTGTCTGCTGTCTCTGCAGAGGACACGTTTCACCACAATAGATACACCACATCCTCTGTGGACTGACACTGTCATTTAAACACACACACACACACACACACACACACACGCACTCACAGTGAACTGATGAGCTCATACTGATGGTATGGACACTGGAACTCCTGTTCAGGGCAGGCAGGCCGTCTGTCCGTCAACTCAACCATCAGGTACTGCCCACTACTACACAATGGACCTTAAAAAAACACTACCGTCATTAAAATGCAGATATGGTAACGAAAAAGGTTCAATGTCCATGCTGAGCTGATGCTCTGAAATCAAAATGAGCTGAAAAGTCTGAGCTCAGCAGAATGTCAGCAGTCTCGTATCCTGGAGGAGGGAGGTGTAGCTGTATGTTACAGTACAGTGTATTACAGTACAGTATATTACAGCACAGTGCATTACAGTGTAGACCACTGACCTCCACGCTTTATGAGCTGTCACAAGCCGAGACCTTTCTGAACAAACCAATAACTTCCAGCTGCAGAAAAGGTGATGATTCAGCAACCAGTGGAGCCAGTCCTCATAAAATAATAACAACAGTTACGACTTCACACCGAAACAACACCGAAAACAGAGCACGCCCCACACGGACAATCAGGCTAATAATAGCCACAAAGCTCCACAGAACTATAGACTTAATGGGAAAGTAATGGAACACTGTATTACACTGTTATCTACAAAAATGGACAAAAGTACAGCGTCAATTGCAGCATCCATCTGCTGCAAAAATAGCCTTTTTACAAAATGTCATGAAAAATAACACATTTACATAAATACAAATAAAATCAGTCAGAGAAACAACCTGTTTTAACCCTTTAACACCTCAACCATCAAATACGTTCCAAAGAATTCTAACACTTCAAGTCTTAGAACCTGAGATCCACACTTCGCAGGTTGTTACATGATGTTTTCTAGGCTTCAAAACTCAGGATCAAAGTAATGAAATGCGTCCGGCATGTTGCGTTAATTTGATTTCTATATGGGGTAAAAGTAAGCCCACCCCTCACTGCAGTTCATTTCGCAGAATATGTTCATCAACTCGTGCGAAAGCATGAATATTCGTTAGTCTAATTGCAGCTCCCCGTTGACAGCAGGCCTTCTACACTACATTAGTACATTTTTCAAAAAGTAGAAAACATCCCCATTACCGTCCAAGACTCAACAACACACACTCGTGACTTCCTCTGTTGTCCCAGGCAGGTCCCATTTGCACACATTAGGCAAATTGAGCATGCTTAATGTTTTGAATGACCGTCTGGTCTCTTTAGACGCCTCCAGTTGGTCGAATTAAAGACGTACAAAAGGAAAAATGAGCAGCTTGGAAAGGATCCCTGCCTTATTTGCCAGCTCAACTCACCACGTTTCATAATACTAATAACCCTGCCAGCAGAGGCAATCTGTCCTGGGGAGCAATGGCTTTCTTATGTATCAGAAATACAGCAATGATCTATATGTGGCTGGATTGGATATGTGGTGGGCTTGCGTGGGCCATTTAAGAAGAAGGCACGTTTTTCTGTCCAACTGTAGCAAAGATTGATGCCCTTCTGAGGGTCCAGAGGCTCTAAATACAGCTGCACAGGCGGGAGACACATGAATACAAGCTTTTGCGATTCAGTGTCTGTGGAATATAATAAAGTAGCGTGCATTTACAAGCCCATCTGAAATGTTTGCTGCTTTTCAAAGCCAGAAAAATCTGCTGATGACAGGAAGGAGAGGGAATGCTCCACTAATATAATTGAAAGTGTAACACTGTGTTTACACCACTGCTGGGAAAAGGCCTGTCAGATCAGCTGGAGCGTATTATAATGCTGTCTTTAATCTGCAGGAAAGGTGGAGGTAGAAAGGTGTGGTTTTGGCTCTGTGCGGGATTTCAGATGTATCTGAAGGGTGTTAAATATTAGAATGCAGTACAAAAAAAAAAGCAGTGCAAAGAAATCAAAATGAAAGAACTTTCAATTTGGTAATATTTTCATAAGCCTGCCAGAAGCTACACATGCTTACAGGATCATATTTCATTCCTCTCTCTTTTCCTTAAATACAGAGCAGGATAATGAGCCTGAAGCACGGTGAGAAAAATAAGAGAGCCCCTGATTTCAAAGCCTGAGGAACGTCCTGTTTGAAAGGGCTACCTGGCAGCGTCCTGTCCGTCTCTCTTAGGCTCGCTCTATTTTTACACTCTGGTTATATGGCTTATCAATAAAGCACCTACATGCATTTCCTCTGCGAGCTGCCGCTGATCTTCAGAAAGACATAAGAATCAGAGAACAAAGCAAATCCAGGCTATTTCAGCACGCATTCAAATAAGGGCTTTACGTAACTTTCCAGCAGACACAGTTCTTCTCTTTATAATCAGAGCTTTCAAAGAACAGAACACACGAGTGACACACCAGCTAAAATTAACCACGCGCACGTTTCTGCTCAAAGGAACACAAATATTTGAAGAAAATGGTGTTTAAAGGTTCTATATTTCTGCATAAATATGACCTAAAACTGCATCCGAAGTCCTAAAAGTAGTAAAAGAGAACCAAATCAAACGAGACAAAAATATTACTCATTCCTTTATGGAGGAAAATGATCCAATATTTCATATCTGTGAGGGTAAAAGTGCATGAACCTTTAGGATCAGCAGATCATCTGAAGGTGAAATTAGAGTCAGGTGTTTTCAGCATGGAGTTTTTTAATCCTCTCCCTATAATAATTCTATAGGGCTCCAGTGTAGAGAATAGTGATTAGGGGGCATTCATGATGCCTATAATAGAGTTCTATAGAGCTCCAGTGTAGAGAGGTGTTCATGTTGCACTAATAACTTTCTAGATAGTGCTTCAATATAGGTAATAGTGACAAAGTGACCACTCACGTTCTCTATAAAAGTGGTCTATTTTGTGCACTTCTGCAGACAGTAGTGATTGGGGGGCATTTCTGTTCTCTATAATAGTGTTCTATACAGGGGCCACACTTAAAGCACTGACGTTTTGTGCTTGCATGTTATAAAATCAGATTTAGGGTTTAGCTGAGGGTTCCAGGTTCTTGATCTTGGCCTCTGACAAATGTATCGCACTCGCTGATGAATTGTATGTCGTGAAATACGTCCCTTGTTGGTTTCTGTCAAATCAAGGTCCCATCGCTGTGATTTAGCCACTTAATTCCGCACAGCGGGATGACGACACGGCCGGGGCTGTGGAATGTGTAATCAGCACCTCCTGACACAAACTGCATCGTGCCAATATTACATGAAGTGGCTGCGCTAATAAAAGGGATCAATTTCAAGTTTGAAATTAATCTAATATAAACATAACCATATGAAAGTGAAACTCATTTAATGGTCTGTTAGGTTTGCTTGTAGCTGGATAATCCAGCACTGCTAATGTTAAATCAATCTGCTGCTGTGTTATTGAACCCTTCAGGCAAACCTGCATCCAACAGGAAAGAGCAGCTCATAAAGATAAACATTCTGATAAATAAACACACCATAAACAGACCTTTACTTTATAGAAAAACCCCTGATAATAAAAGCACTGACGCCAATTTGCATGATATTCTCTGACCATACAGGAGCACTATGTACTTCTATAAATCCAGACTGTAGTTCATCTGTTTCTCTGCAGACTTTATTCTCCTCCTTTCACCCTGATCTTCAATGATCAGGACCCCACAGGACCACCACAGAGCAGATATTATGTGGGTGGTGGGTCATTCTCAGCACTGCAGTCACACTGACATGGTGGTGGTGTGTTACTGTGTGTTGTGCTGGTATGAGTGGATGAGACACAGCAGTGCTGCTGGAGTGTTTAAACACTGTGTCCACTCTGTCAGACACTCCTACCTGGTGTCTCTACCTTGTAGATGTAAAGTCAGAGACAGAAGCTCATCTGTTTCTGCACAGTTTCTGTTGGTCATCCAACATTTCAGGTGTGAGCTAGAGGGGTAGAAAGCCATTGAACTGTGGACCAGTGGAATTGTGTTTTCTGGAATGATGGTGCTGCATCCAAGACTTCTGGGATGAGCTGGGCTGTCCAACATCCTGACCTCACTAAAGCTCTTTTTGCTGAATGCAGTCACATCCTCACAGCAATGCTCCAACATCAACAAAGTCTTCTCTGGACAGTAGAAAGGGGTGAACTCAACACCCTTGATTTCAGATTGTTATTATAATGTATATATTATTACAATTTACATAATATTGGCTTTGTAATGCTTTGGACAATCAGGCTTAATCTCTTAGGTCTGAATAAATGACATTTCTGGTCTTATATAACTTATTACTTCACTGCAAAATGCATTAATAAGAAACAGGCAGAAGAAAGGTATAACTACACGACCGTAATGCATAATCTAAATAGCAGATCAGTCTTTTAAAAAGACAGAAAGATTAAATTTCCACATTTACACTGGAATGCACAAACAGATTTGCTATTGATCTCTGCATCTAACCCATACACCAATTACAGCTGCTATCAAATATTCATCAAGCCAGCTGACAGCGTGTTCAGTGGTATTTCAGTCATTTCTGGATGTTACACAGTTGAATGAAGCTGCGTCGGGTCATGGGAGATAACACAGAGTCCTCAGGCATTTAGCGATTGTCATAAAATATGTACTATGACATGATAAGTGAGCACTTACTATGAGGACTGTACAACATTCAGCTGAGGTCAGAAGTTAATATACACCATATAGAACGGACAGGATGGTCATGGCAGTATTAAACTGTCATCGATATCTTTAAATAGAGAAAAACAAGAAATGACTGCACCATAGCTCCGGAACTTAATCGGCTATAAATGACAAACACTGTACATGAAAAGGTGGAATCAATATATCACCAAAAATTGATGAGTTTGACGAAGCAATCAAATCACAACCAGAGTGAGGTGCTGTTTAAAGATTTTGGAAAAACATGTCGGTTGTGTCGAAGCATTTTCGCAAATGAGTTCTGTCTGTTGGTCGGCACTGCAATCAGATGCAAACAGATGGCGCTCTCTCCTCACATCATACCAAATGCACTACTTGTCGGCACAGATGTATGTTAGTCGTTGTATCAGATCCGACACTTTTCTCTGAGTGATTTGGCTGCCCAGCAATTATGCATTCGCAGGAGATCAGAGGTGGTGGTTGGATTCACATGTGTCGGAGGAGGCATGTGCTTGTCTTCACCCTCCAAATGTCGGGAGCATTGTATATGATAGTGGGAGAGTAAAGGTTGGATATTTGGAATTTCCAAACATCATGAAACATGAATTCCACCTTAAAATAGTGCCACAGTTACATTCTGGTGCACACAGCTTCTGCTCCATTTAAGGTGGAAGGGAAATTTCCAGCTACAGAACAATTCCAGCCTTGTGACAGCAGAACACTGGCAAAGTCATTTTCAGAGACACAGCAACGAAAACTGTACCACGCTGTTTTAGTGAACAAGCAAAACTCATAACTGGAGTGAAACTGAGTTTCAACGACCAAGCAAATGGCCAGTATGATGGGCAAATTTACATTCATTAATGCAGGGGTTGCTGGGGTTCTCCAGTGTTGTAGAGACCTGCTGTTTGCTGGGAAACTAGTGGAGTTATAGCTCAATATTGTGTCATGTTCAAAGTGGAACGTCTATCGGGATGCTCAATATGTTCAATATATACTTTTTCATTTGTAATTTTGGAAATACCTGAACATGTGATACGCATGGGAGAAAGTATTGGGACACCAGCTGAAATATTTGTATTAAAAATAGTTTATCCTGCTTTTGTTGGAGTAACTGTCTCTACTGTCCAGGGAAGACTTTCTACTAGATTTTACAGCATTCTGTGACAAGATAGTGAGATAGTGAGATCAGGATGTTGGATGACCACCACCTCACCTCATCCCAAAAGTACTGGATTGAGCACCATCATTCCAGAGAACACAGGTCCACTGTTCCACAGCTCAATGATGAGGGGGCTTTATACCCCTCCATCCCACAAATAGCATTGTGCGAATAGGTTCACGTTCATGTGTGCGGGGTGTGTGCATTTGGAGTCGCCAATCATTTGGACATATAGTGTATGACGTATACAGCAGATGAGAAATCGTTCAGATTGCAGTGCCTCTATAAACAAGTAATCAGGTTTCGTTTATAATGTAAAGTGCAGTGTTCTGTAAGTGTATTTGTAAGTGAAGGAGCATAAAGGCTTTAAACGGCATCACTTTTCGTTGAGCGTGTTCATCTTCGCAGTGCTTTAGTCTGGTCTGCGGCTCCATGCTGTTTTTCCCTCTTAATGAAGCGATGGAACAACACACAGATGCACGAGTCTCAAGCACTGACTAGTGCCGAGAGACAAAAGCTCACAGTGTGTAATGCTCCAGCGCTCTGACGCAAGGTCATAAAATTGAGTTTTGTCCAAGTGCTGGAGCTGCTCATTGGAGCCGACAGCACCATGCTCTCAATTAACCCTTCAGGGGCTGGATTTAGAGCTAATCCACCTCGCACAGGACAAAACCTGGAGGCCTGGATTTTAGATCGAGGCTCTAAACAGCTGGACATCGGCAGAGCTAAACTGGATGCACTATGTCCAAATGTTCGTGGACAGCCCTTCTAATGAATGCATTCCCACACACAGCTTTTCTAGTCCACGTAGAGAAGTACTGCCTATAGGATAGGACTCTCTGCAAATGCCAGGGATACCATAGTAACCACCTTACAATAGACATATACATACTAGGTACAACAGCATCTATATTGCAACACCATAACAACTACATGGGATACCATTGCAACGACCGAACAACTGACCATTTGGCAAGCTCATAGCATAATCATAGCAAGCACCTAGCAACGCCACAACAACTATTTGGGATACCATAGCAATGACCTAAACACCACAGCAACAGCCTAGTAAAATAGGTTCATTCTAGTGATAATGCAGCAATAACCTAACAAGAGCCAGGAATTTTCTGCATCTTATTTACATATTAAGAATCATGTCCTGCTTTTTAAAAAGACATCTGAATGCCCTAGAATGATGTAACAATTTCAATACAGCATTAATTTTTTATTATTTTTAAATCAGGTTATGGTTGTGTAGATGTTAAACTGTATGACTCACGCGCCCTTTGCCCTCTTCTCACCATTTCCCACTTATCATCGTTCATGGAAACCGGACAATGATGAAAACCAGGCCTCTGGGTGAAGCCTATTCGAGTACAGTGGCTGGAGAGAGGTGGTGCTAGGCTTTATCTTCTGAAGAGTTTATAAACCAGTGGTCTCCAACCCTCCTCCTGGAGAGCTACTGACCTTCCTGAAGACTTCAACTCTAACTCAAATCTAAACTCATTCAGCAGATCAATGCTTTCTGACAGAGGTAATGAGTTGGGATAAGGTGGGGTGGATTAGGACTGAGGACGGTAATTCTCCAGGATTAGGGTTGGAGACCACTGTTATAAACTCTACGGTTTTCAGTTTGGGGGTCATTTTGTTAAAGGACACTGCGGATGTTGAAAACATTGGACAACTTTTATTTATATAATCGATGTCAGATGAGTGCAAGACTTTGCACTAACGTACTTACTTGGGTTGAACAGCTGCCCCAGTCGTAGAGCTGTAACGGGGTCAGCGAGCCTCGAGGGGATTTCACAGAATAATTTCATTAAGCCGTCAGGGAAAAATATACTCTACAGTCCAACATAATCCACTTAATTCTGTCATAATATCACTCACTTTAACACGTCTTGGGTAAAGAGGATCTGTCACAGATCACTGGAGTCAGGCTTTCTTAAACAGCAGTAAACAAAGGCCTCAATCTGAAAGGCGCCAGAGTTCGGTAATCCGAACACTTACCTGAATCTCTCTGGCGTGATAAATGATGATCAAACCAAGAAGGATGATTGTAGAAAGGCTTATCAGGCATTTTAGAGCTAACGAATACAAGGACTCCTGAAAAAGAAGACAGAAAATAACATTCAGTTCATTGTAGTGGTTCTACTTAAATAAATAAAAACACATGTGTAACATCTTAAAAGTACTTATAGTACACCAGTGGTCATGGACGATATGGACAAATAAATCATATCCCGGTATTTTAGCTGAGGGGGGAGGCAAAGTGAGGGAACAGAAAAAAGTCTTCCGAAAGACCAATTATTTTACATTTTTAAAACTTGATATGAACGATATTGCCTCAAGTCCATATCATGCTCAGTTTATTTCCTGATATTGATATAAAAATCCATAAATCGTCCAGCCCAAATTATGAATGCTTTATTTCATGGAAAGACAATACCAAACACTAAAAGCTTAGAAACTTTTTTTCTACATTGCTACAACACAGCATTTGCGTGGGATAAAAGTGATGCTATCAGGCTAACAGCTGAGATACACAGTGTTTTGGTAGGATAATAGTGATGCTAACAGGCTAACAGCTGATATACGCAGTGTTTTGGTAGGATAGTAGTGATGCTAACAGGCTAACAGCTTAGATATGCATTGTTTTGCTAGGATAAAAGTGATGCTAACAGCTGATATATGCAGTGTTTTGGTAGGATAAAAGTGATGCTAACAGGCTAACAGCTGGGATATGTAATGTTTTGTTAGGATAATAGTGATGCTAACAGGCTAACAGCTGGGATATGCAATGTTTTGGTAGGATAATAGTGATGCTAACAGGCTAACAGCTGAGATTATGAATGTTTTGTTTGAATAACTTCAATGCTTTGTATAACTTGAATGGGATAAATAACAGAAATCAACAAAAAACAACAAGAAAAATAGAGATATAGCATCCATATCAGCATTCGCTCATACGGTCATTACTGGGTTCTTTGATAAGCAGGTGCGATAGGTCCTCTTTTTCCAGTTTTGGACAAACATAAAGCCTATTGGTCCACATATATCACAGCTCACAATTCATAACAGTAAATATTCTTGCATGCTTGTAGATTTCCCACCTCCAAACCCCCTTATGAAATCAGGCAGTTTGGATCAGCGAATGTACAGGGAACATCTGAGTTGACCGAGATGCTGACTATGTGAGTCTCAACCATTCAGTACATTGCCGAGGTTAAAAAGCGTAGCTGTAGTTGAAAGATCCTCAAATGACCTGAACCAAAGAGCTACAGGACTTTAGTTGGGGAATACTGACTCGTTCTGCCCCAACACTGCCATGCTAGAGTCCACACTGCTGTTCAACAAGAAAAGATAAAGAATGAATAAACTCACTGTGACCAATAGAAAGGATGCAATGACCTGAATCCTGCTGTAGACTAGTTCCCTGCCATTCTCCTACAGATACTCCCGCATTACCTTCATGAGAGGGTTTGGAATTGAGCTGATGAGTTGAGACAGGTGTGCTAGATCAGGAAAACCACTCGACTCTGCAGGACAGGGGGTCTGTAGAAGCTGGAGGTATGTAACACTGCATGCACACAACAGCGACACTTTTGTTTCTCAGCCCTGCTCATACATACCGGCCTATTTTTCCTGCAACCCTTCACCAGCTTATAATAGTGAATGGGACCAGCTCTACAGCGTGGTGGGCTTATGGACTCCATTCCAGCTCTATTCCAAAGCATGGTACCAACACTACTCAACTCAACACACTTTTCAGAGCACGGTTCGTTTTCCACTACCACGGCTTCATCCTGCAATGTAGGTGGTGACGTGGAAAAAACCCTAAAGCAGTGGGTTGTACAAGTGAAAAATTGTGGTGAAAAAATCATTTTTGGTAGCATCAACAGAATGCCATCAACAGAGGGCGCTGCACAGCATCAGTAAACGAAAGTGAGAAGATGGTAGCGTGTATAGACTACCTGCGAGCGTTGGTGCTCCTACAGACGTTTGTTTTTCTCCAAAAAGCAAACAGATCAAACATGGATCAACTTTTGCCGATAAGAAGACGTAGAAGACACCAAACGAGACGAATGGTATGTCACTGCTAATCATTGGTTCCCGCTGTGAACAAACATTTCAGGTTCTGGAACCTATTCTTGTTGGTGGAAATGCACCGAATGGTTCACAATTAGTTTTGTGAACCAGAATAGAACCCGTTCCATGTTGGTGGAAAAGGGCCCAATCAGTCCCTATTCTGTTCATCTCGAACCACATGTGAGCAGGTAGTAAAATTCGTAATTTCCCAGAGGGAACCCTCTCAAAGGGATCAATAAAGGTCTACCTAAATAGAACCAGTACCAGGTACCGCGTACCAATGGAAAAGCAAGAAAAAGGCACTGGAATATCTGAAAATGAGCTGATGAGCTGAAGTAGGTGCGTTCATGCACAGCTTTCCCTGCTGAGAGTGAGAACATTCAAGCTGCATGGGATGGATCATCACAGGACACCCTTAGGAACCTCTACAACTCCATGCAGAGACGTCTGGCATGTTGCGTTAAACCCGACGTCGTACTGAGAGACACCACTTCTGTATGTGTAGATCAATAAATACTGATCAGCCTACATTTATCATCAGTTACTGGTCCTGATAACCTTCATCATCCCTCCTAATAGCACTGCAATCCCAAACTTCCTTCTGGGTGCAACTATTTTGTGATGATGAGTGTAGTATCCTCTTTGCACATCCCAACTGTAGAAAGCCAGGGTCAATCACGCTACAACAGCACCAGGCCCACAGCTCCGTGATCAATAACCCAACACTGAACCGCTGAGACCACCGCTGCCCCATCAAGGGTTTGTCAGCAAAATCACAGCTCCAAAAAAAACCATAACAACCAGTTGGGTGGTGAATATTTCCCGATGAATGGACCAATAGAAATGCTCTACTGAAAGTTATGAACCTTCTTCTATAAAGATGCACTTTTGGAGATACCCGCTGATGTCTCAGAACCTGTTTTTAATACAACAGAAATCACAAACACACGCTCCTACACTGCACTGAAACAGGGATCCCCCTTATGATACATGAGATTACATCCCTCTAGACATGTTCTAGGTTCTTACAGTGGATCTGAAAGGTTCTTGGATGCACCAAAAGTGGTTCCCCTTGTGGATCAATCCAAACCCCCTTCTGGGACCTTTATAAGTGGTCTCAAGATGAGGGGAAAAGACAAACTACCATGCACTGGGACTGGAACCTCCTTCTAGATGTGTTCTAAGTTCTTGGAGGCTCTAAAAGTGGTTCCCCTGTGCATCAACCCAAACCCCTCCTGGGACCTTTTAAAGTGATCCCATGCACTGGGACTGGAACTGTATATGATGCATGACATTACAGCTCCTCAGACATGTTCTAGGTTCTTACAGTAGCTCTACACGGAGCTTGGAGACTCCCAAATTGGTTCTCCTTGTGCATCAACCCAAACCCCTTCTGGGACCATTTAAACTAACATTACACTGCACTGGGACTGGAACCTCTATATGACATACGAGATTACATCCCTCTATACATGTTCTAGGTTCTTACAGTGGATCTGAAAGGTTCTTGGATGCACCAAAGTGGTTCTCCTTGTGCATCAACCCAACCCCTTCTGGGACCCTTCCAGCGGGACGTCTGAGAGTGTGTTGGAGGAGCTCTGCACTGTGTGCGTGTGTGTGTGTGTCCGTACCTTCCCGTACGCCCCCCAGGACAGCTCGGTCTCTATGACCATCACCACGATGCCGAACATGCCGAAGATCAGCGCGTAGTCGCTGAGCCGCTTGCGCTTCTCGAACAGCGCTCTGCGGTGTCCGAGCTTCTGCCCGATGTTCTGGTTCTTCTTCTTGCCGGATTTGGCGCGCTGCTGGCCGGCCGCCGCGCCGCCGCCTCCCGCGGCCCCCGCGGCTCCTCCGTCGGGTTTGGAGGAGGGTGGGTCGGGGTAGGGCGCGGGGTCGCTGGCGCACGCGGGCCGCAGCGGCTGCGACTCAGAGTCGAACTCGTGCAGACTGCGGCGCATCACTCCGCCGTTATACCGACCGCAGCCGCTCATCGCCGCGTCACACTGGGGCAGCAGGAGCGGGGGATGGAGCGGAGGAGGAGGTGGAGGAGGAGGTGCGTGGAGCCTCGCGCAGCTCGCATGGCTGGAGGGCGCGCGCTCGCTCGGGCTTGCGCTCGCCTGGCTGCCCCGCTGCTGAGGAGGAGCAGGAGGAGGAGGAGGAGGAGGAGGAGCGGGAGGAGGAGGAGGATGATGGTGGTGGTGGTGGTGGTGGTGGCAGAGCTCCGGCCGCAGCCGCAGTGGGCTTCCCATCGCACGCGCTGCCTCGAGCGGCGGCGGCGGGACCCGAGACCACGCGGCCGCCCGAAACCCCGCCCACAGAGACAGCTGATTGGCTGAGTGAGAGAGAGAGAGAGAGAGAGAGAGAGAGAGAGAGCGAGAGAGAGAGAGAGAAGGGAGGAGAGAGGAGAGAAAGAGAGAGTGGGAGAGAGAAAGGAGAGAGATGGGGATATTTTTTTTATAAAGATATAAAATTAATCCAGAATAATAAAGTCCATTTTTCATTTATTATTCCATATTTTTATATTTGAATTATATACACATTATAATACATTAATTAACATTTTATAAAGGGATAATAAGAACAAGAAAGAGAATAATAATAAAGATGATTTTTTTATAAACTTTATTTGATTAAATTTGAGCAAGGCACTCAACTCTACAACTGCCGCGAATAAGGCTGCCCCCTGCTCCGGGCACATATGCTCACTGTTCCTTTGGGTGTGTGTGTGTGTGTGTGTGTGTGTGTGTTTCACTGCAGAGGACAAACAGTTTCAGTATAATTATAAGCCTTTAATGAGTTGAATGCCCTTCAGTTTGGTCTTCAGTCTGCATTTTGAAGACAGCAAGTGGCTGTTCAGTCTCCCAGGGGAAGTTTATCCCACCGCTTTGGTGCCAGGACAGAAAAGAGTCTGGATGCTTGTCTTCTATGCATCTTGAGGGAGGGTGGGTGTTTTTGGCTTTGTAGTCCAACATCAAGGTTCTGAATCTGATGTTCAGCTACAGGAAGCCAGTGAAGAGTGCAGCAGGAGTTAGATGGCTGAACTCGGGTACATTAAAGATGAGCCGTGCCGCTGCATTCTGGATCAGTTGCAAGGGCCCGATGGTACGTGTAGGAAGGCCAGCAAAAAGGGAGTTGCAGTACTGTAAAAAGTACAAGATCCTTTAGGAACATTTGGAGGTTCTTTAGTTTGAGGTTCTTCAAGGAATCTTCAGGAAAAGGACAAGGGTTTCTTGAAGGTTCCTTGAAGCCCCTTAAGAAGTTCTTCCATAGTTTCAGACTGAAGAACCTCCAAAAGTTCCTCAAAGATCTTGCACTTTTTACAGTGTCTGGACGCGTGACGCGTGAAAGAAACCGTTGATCTTGGTGCTGACCATGGTGGTTCTGCACACAAATTCATTGGTTGTTTCCACCAAGACAAAAGTAAGACTACCATTCGAATGAACTTCCATTCTGAGTGACTCCATGACAGTCTGGCACAACATCATTGTAGTTGTTCATGGCTATCGGTCAACCGTTGATTCCTTCTGGGTGCGTCTATTTACATTTTAGTGTTTACCCTGCTTCCAGCTTATCAGATCATTATCAAGTCCCTCCTGTGTTTAAGGTGGTGTGTAAGAGCTGGAAACCAGTAACATGTGCAGATCAGATGGTTCTCCTGGATCAGAGTTTGGAGCCACTGGTCTAAACAACATATAAATTAAAAAAAGTCACAAGAGAGTGATTCCTTCATGAATCGCCCCACGGAGCACTATCATAAATGAAAGAACTGCACTGATGGAAGTGATTGATTTGTTTTAAATGGGGGCTAAACATAACCATATGAAAGTGAAACACATTTAATGGTCTGTTAGGTTTGCTTGTAGCTGGATAATCCAGCACTGCTAATGTTAAATCAATCTGCTGCTGTGTTATTGAACCCTTCAGGCAAACCTGCATCCAACAGGAAAGAGCAGCTCATAAAGATAAACATTCTGATAAATAAACACACCATAAACAGACCTTTACTTCAAGAAAAATGGCCTGATAACTGTTGCTTTTTTTTCTTCTTTTTTATTTATTTATTAATATAATAATAACAAAGTAAAATACATCAACCTGCTTTATTTTTACAGTGTTTAAGCACTCCAGCAGCATTGCTGTGTCTGATCCATTCGTACCATTTCAACACACACTAACAAACCATCACCATGTCAGTGTGACTGCAGTGCTGAGAATGACCCACCACCCACATAATAGCTGCTCTGTGGTGGTCCTCTGGAGTCCTGACCAGAGGACGGATAAAGGTAGACCTGTATAACCAGCGTCACGTGTGGTTTGGGGGACCTATATTAACTTATTGAATCCAAACTTTGTGTGCATTTGCACATGTGGGTGCATGTCTGCAATGGTGTTGTGCCAGTTATGGAGTCACTCAGAGTGGCAGTGGGTTATCTTTAGTGAGGAGTCCAATGTGTGTTGGTGGAGATGACCAATGAACTGTCTGGAGGCACCGTGGTCAGCACCAAGCTCAACAGTTTGTTGAAGTTCTGGTGTCATGGTGTGGGTGTAATTTCATACAATGCCAGATCACCTTTGGTCTTCGGGCACTTTCACAGTCCAACATTATGTTAATGAGGTTGTGGTTGCAGGACATCATTCTGATTGGTGGAGGGTGTGGTTGATCCATTTTGGGCAGTGGAGCGACCATTTTTTTTCATTTTGTTGAATGGGGGGTAGAGGGTGGATCCATTTAATTTTGTAGATTGGGGAGGAGAGGGATGGGGTTGCCCTCTGGGATTGTAACATGTGTGCATGTCCTCACATCACTTCTCTCAATACTTCCTATCAGCCTGGTCAGAATGGCCTAAATGGGGGGCAGGTCATCAAAACCACCATCCTGTATCTCTCAGCCCAATGACGCCCCCTCACAAAGTCTGTCAGTTTTCAATATCACTGAGTGTTTCATAGAGGCATGTCTAACAGTCAACAATCCCTTACCAAGAGGTACACTACCAAAAAGTAGCCTTTTTATAGGGCTGTTGGGGCAGTGTGTAGGTGTCTATATATGTATGTGTGTGTAAGTGTATAAGTGTGTGTGTATATGTACAGTATGTGTGTGTATAGGTGTATATACATATATGTATGTATATATATATATATATATATATATATATATATATATATATATATATGTGTGTGTGTGTGTGTGTGTGTGTGTGTGTGTGTGTGTGTGTGTGTATAGGTATGTGTGTGTGTGCGTGTGGGTGTGTGTGTGTGTGTGTGTGTATGTGTGTGTCCATTCCTCCATTCTCTCTTATAAACACTGATTAAAAACGCGTTTACGGCAGAAGGCCCGAATGGAGTAAGTCGGCCACCGTACGTATAAACACTCAGGTTGCTCTTTATTTCTTCCTGCACCCGTTTTCCGTTATGCCCCGCCCTACCCGTTTACGATTGGCTACCAAGAACCAATTCTTGGCTTCCGATTGGATAACCGCTTGTCACTCTCGCGGCAGAGTGGAGCAGTAGCCAATTGCAGCGCGGGACGGCTGGAGCGCCCTGAATCCGGGTGTGAGAGCGGCCGCCGGTGGATTTCAGTCCAATGTGCCTGATTTAAGTGTGTGTGAGTTCGGTGTCGGCGGGGAGGATGAGTCAGTGCGGGCTCTGAGGCAGCGCACATGAGCCGCGGCCGTGTTGTGAGGCAGGAGAGCGGGGTGGCAGGGTCAGCTCGCCGGGTTGCCAGATCTCAGCAGTGAGAAACATGGCAGTCTTTGTTCAGTGAGCTGATCCCGGGTCAGGCCTGGTTCCGCTCAGAGCGGCTCAGATGAGGCCGGTTCGGCTCTGCTGAGCCTGTTAGTGCTGATCTGGACTTGCTGTCTGAGTGTCTGCAGAACAATGAGGAAGAACGATGAGCCCACGGGTAGGCAGACCATCATCATCATCATCATCATCATCACCATTATTATTATTATTATTATTATTATTATTATTATTATTATTATTATTACCACTACTACTCATATCTATAAATATAAATATCCCCTTTAGGACTCCCTGGTCAGTGTGTTGACCTGCAGAGCCCAGAGATGTCAGGTCACTTCTTTGTTGCCAAGTTCATTGAAATAAACCAATAAAGCAGGAGGTCTAGAGGTCAGTCCTGCTGACCCCCTGCTCTGGACTTTGCATTCTGTAGACACACACACACACAATATATATATATATATATATATATATATATATATATATATATATATATATATATATATATATATGTGTGTGTGTGTGTGTGTGTGTGCTTTTATTTACTTGATCCATATATACTGGACACATATGAGTAATAAGACATTTACACACACACACACACTCCTTTATTCCACAATGCTTCATGATTTACACTCATTGTCCAAAAAATAATTGTACAAATAGCTGCACCCAGTAGGAAGTCTGGGATTGATCAGGATTAATAAATGATTATAAATGTAGTCTGATCTGATCAATATTTATTGATTTACTCCTACAGTGGTAGGGGTGGAGTGTTGATAGAGCGTCCAATAGCATCCCACACATTTTCAATCAGGGATAGGTCTGGAGATGAGACTGAGCGTAGTATGAGACAGCAGCAGTATGGGGACGAGCGTCATCCTGTTGGAATAGAGCACCGGAGTGTGTGTTCAGAAAAGGTAGAACCACTGGTTGCAGAACCTCATTAACATAACGTCTGGCTTTTAAAGAGCCTGTAATGAAGAGTGTGATAAGTGACAGCACTTTTGATCTCAGTCGTCTCCACCAAGATGATGATCTGCTGCCATTCTGAGACTCCATGATGGTCTGGGATGACACCACTGCAGTTATACATTGAATCATTTTTTTCCCCCAAGTTCATTGAAATAAATCCCCAATAAAGCAGAGGTTCTAGGGACTGATCCCCTGTTCTGGACTTTGCATTCTGTAGTCCATCTATATAGAGAAAAGTAATGCTCCAAATAACTTACATTCAAGTTTTAAACTTTAAGATGATCTTTTGTTGTTGCTTTGCACTGTATTTAGGTCTGTTGTGGCCGTTACCCTGATTGTTAATGAATTTGGCATCAAGCTGTGTCAGGTGTAAGCTCTCCCTGCTGGGCTGCCATTTTTTTCCGTCCTCATGTGGAACATCCTGATAGGTGTGGATGAGGTCTTAGACCCAGAAGAGCAACACTTTGAATTTACTTAAAATTCCAAATAAATATTTGTGTTTCACCTCCAGCACAACTGAGCGATATCAAGTATCAGTATCGGTGCATCCCAGAAGTTGGATTAACTGAATTTACAGGCTCTTTATTATAATATCGGGCCATAATGGAGGTTAAATGATGAGTTCTGTGTACTGTAAACCCAGAGATCAATCCATTTTAATATTACATCATGGATATATTTTTGATATATGAAAATTATATTTTAAAATTGAAACGCAGCATATTTGTATATCATGCTATTGTTATTTACGATATATTGTTGATATATGTATAGATAGTGAATTTGTTTTATATGTATTATATGCGTAATCTGAATTAATTGTAGATATTTTATGTTTTTTCTGAATTAGTTCTATATATTCTATTTGTATTCTGATTTAGTTGTATATTTTGCATATGCTTTCTGAATTATTTGTATATATTCTTCACACTTTTAAACTCTGCTTCTTTTCTGCAGATGTCACAGTGCCAGAAACTCCAGAAGCCAAGCGTCCTTCTGGGCCCGGTGCTGTCTCCAACGCTGCAGCAGGGGATTCAACCTCAGATTCGGACTTTGAGATATCAGGGAGTTCTATGATGTCGGAAGGGTAAGATGATGGATCGGTCTCAGGTGGATGGTGCACTCAGGTGCTTTCCATTTGTCATGTCATGGAGAGACCGTCGCTGTAGCTGTGGAGTTTAATGTATTCAGAAGTTTGTTGTGTTGTCTAGGCCAGCAAAGTCTGCGAAGAATGTTACTCCAGCTCAGCAAGTGATCTTACTGTCTGATGAAGAGCATGAAACATCGGAGGTGAGGAGGAGTCAAACTAAATATGTCTAATATTGGCTTTATTTATTGCACAGAAACTCTTATTGGTGTAGAGCAGTGCGCTGGCCAGAGACTGAACTCTATTCTAGCACAAGGAAAACAGTGCTGTTACCCAATGCACTACATGGGGCTGGCCGATATATTGATATTTATATCTATATCGGGATATAAACATAAAGTGATATTGTTTGAGTTTTAAAGGTTTTAATAATGTTCTGTTTTAGTTTTGCAGAAAAACCTATTTTCCCGCTCTTTTTATATCCCGATATAGATATAAATATTGATATATCGCTCAGCCCGTATCCCGCTCTGTTTATATCCCGATATAGATATAAATATCGATATATCGCTCAGCCTGTATCCCGCTCTGTTTATATCCCGATATAGATATAAATATCGATATATCGCTCAGCCCGTATCCCGCTCTGTTTATATCCCAATATAGATATAAATATTGATTATATCGCTCAGCCCGTTTCCCGCTCTGTTTATATCCCGATATAAATATAAATATCGATATATCGCTCAGCCCGTATCCCGCTCTGTTTATATCTCGATATAGATATAAATATCGATTATATCACTCAAATACCATTGTTTAAAACCCAGTAAAAAGACAAAGGATTTGTGTCCCAGTATTAAAACTATACATATTTTTCACATCATATATTGTGTCTTATATCATATATTGCCATTCGTCTAAAATATATTGAGAAATGTATGTGAGATGAGTTAAGATTATTGATTATTTTATACACATTTTGTAAATATATACCAATCATTTATACTTTCATTTCATGATTTTTGAAATTCTGGACACAGTTTCACGTGATTTTCCCAATCTCTACATTTTGTACAACTTGTGGGATTGTGGTGACCCTAACCGTTATAAACCTACACGAGTAAACAGAAGAGCGAAGCACATTCAGCTGAGTGAGAGCTGGAATTAGTCTCGAGTGTGGCTTAAAAGTGTGAAGGAGTGCGAGAGAGCTCCATTCACTGAACTTGTCTTGTTAATATTTCAGGAGACCAAACATGAGCAGCAGTCGCTTCGGAAGACATCAAGTAGTGAAGGTACTTTTAATTTTAATGCACTCAGTCGGGTTCTACTGTGTTTGATTCACGGACGCGTCTTTGTGGAGTGATGGCTGGAGAGAGTGTTCATAATTCCTGCTCTTTTTCTGCTCTCTCTGAACTCACCCTGATTAGTTAGTTCCCATCAATACCACTGATTGGAGTGGAGTTTAACTGCATGTCTCCTTTACGGGGGCTTTCCCGGGTGGTATTGACTGACGGATTGATTGGCTTTGAGAGGTAGAGCCCGGGCTGACACTCTTCCGTCTTGTCTCAGATGGAGTGTGTAAGCGGACTCAGGAGGAGATGTGTGATGGCTCCCCAGAGAATTCCCCCTCGCAGTGCAGTAAGAAGAGGCGAGAGTCGGTGGTGAGCTGTTATTGCTGCTGGATTAAACTTCACACACACCTGAGTGACTCTCAAACAAACCAGTTCATGGGCTGAATCCGAGGGGAACCCAGTGTCAACAGACCTGTGCGGTGAGAATTTAGCTAGTATTAAGAAAACATCAAAAAGGGAGAAAGAGGTATGTTTTACAAAATCAGTGCAGCACCTTTAATAATGGATTAAAATGTAATACATTATTTTGATATAATCAGAGGTTCTCAAACTTTTGCAACTTGGGTCCACTTCGCCCACCACAGATTGTTTGTCAGTCACATAAATGTGTGACAGTATCAATTTTATATGGATAATTTTGTCCACAATTTATAGATTTATAAATTTACCTGATCTCCATGACACTGGGAGAACATGGAAACCTAAGATCCGAGCGATGTGAGGCAAAGGTGCTAAACACCGAGCCAGCAATGGCTCCTGACAGAACCACGACAGCCCACAGATTAAAAAACAGTGTTCTAGATAAAGCACATTTGTGGTGCTTACATTAACATTAAAGCAACATTATGCAGCAGTTGCACTTCATATGGCTTTAGAATCATGTTGATGCTTCACTGGCTGTGACTGGGAGAGTGGCGTCTCTGTCATTCGCACTCCCACAATACCATGCAAATCCAACAGCATACAATTAAGCTTCCCAGGTGCCACGTGTGCTTGAGAACTTATCCTATTTACCTCAATACAGTGTACCATGTGTTGACACCTGGTCCTAATGTTATGGTACAAATACATGGACCTTCACACCTGTGGTTGTACTCACCGTGGCAACCCCGAATTTGAGGCATGAAAATATTGATAATTATTAGTGTGGAGTGCCCCCCTCCCCCAGCGCACACACACACACACACACACACACACACACACACACACACACACACACACACACACACACACACACACTGGTATTGAGATTGATTAGAGTCGCATGCAGTCCTGTGATGACACACAGGCTCTGAACGTCACTGCAAATGACAAGACTGAATTAGGAAAGCAGCTCAAGGACACAAACATTATTGCTTTCCCTTGTAGGAAGCCAACCGCTGTTAATCTTCTTTTCTGCAATGATTTACGGCCGCCTCGTCAGCTTATTTGTCACTTGTCGTGGTCGATCTTCTTGGGCGAAGCCGCGCGTGTGTGTGTGTGTGTTGCGGGGTGTCTACATGTTCCAACATTTTCTAGTTGATTTATTTTTATTCTGTTAGATCAGTTTCCCCATTTCTTTCAGCTATGCTGCCCCCTATGTTTCCTGTAATGTATTACAATCTGTCAGAATGGACACATGTCTGTGTTTTATACTGTATATAGACCGACGATTCAGCGGACGAGGGCCCCGAACCCAGCTGGAAAGAGCAGGAAAGCATGGTGCGGCGGCTACAGCGCAAGTTCCCCAACCTGGTGAAGGAGGTGAGTGAATACTTGATCATTAGAAATAACTAGAAATTCAGCCCTTCATTAAAGTAACTCAGGCTGGTGGAACTGAACTAATCCATACAGCCCCACTTTAACGTGACTTTGACGTTTATTTGGGGTTATTTTAATGTTAAACATAGTTTACCCAAGGGTGGGCACTTCGGTCCTGGAGTTTTCCGATGTCCTGCTCCAGCGCACCTGTTAATCGCCAAGCTTATTTGGTCTGTTAGAGCAACACAAGCAGAAGACAGTGCCGGACTCTGGCCCCCATTGCCCACCCATGGTTTTACCTGTAGACACTCATAACTGACCACTTTGTTTATTTGAGTTTATTCTAATGTTAGAGATTTATAGATAAACACTCACTGACCGCTGAGTTGATGCTTATTTGGGTTTTATTCCAATATTATATACAGATTTACAGGTGGTCACTCTCACTGACCACTGACTTTCTTTTAGTAGATCATTTAAAACTCGTGTGCTATCTGTTCTGCTGCAGGAGCTCAGGGATGTTCTTCATGAACACAACTGGATTATAGAGGATGCCCTGGAGGCGCTGCGGATGTTCTCAGACAATGGTGAGGAGAGATTGTGTTTATATATATATATATATATATATATATATATTATTATTATTATTGTTATTATTATTATTAGGACACTGGCAGTTAAAACAAATGTTTCAGATGTTCATAAATCAGTGTTTCTGATCACAGGGAAGGTTTTACACTGGATGCTTGGACATTTCTCTGAGGATTTGATTGCATTCAGCCAAAAGCATTATTGTGGTCAAGAACAGATGTTGCATTATTAGTTTTGCAACTCCAGCTTTGTCCCAAAGACACTGGTTGAAGCTTCATCATTGCAGAGATGATAAGCTGCATTAGAAACATAGAACATTTAGAACATTTAGAAACACCTATCACGGAGCTCATCAGACTAAACTTCACCTTGCATGTTTAAGCTGGCTCATGCAGATGTCTGTAAATACCTGCGGTGTGTGTGACAGGATTCATAGGTTGAGAAGTGGTGGATGCAGTGTGGTGAATTTCTCGTTGCATGTGTGGAAAATGGCTCCCAAAGCAGATGTTAATGTTCGGCTGAAAGGAGCAGTTGTATTTGGGCGCCAAATGCCATAGTGTGAAGAAAGGAGCTGAATTTGCAGGTGCATGGAAGCGTCGCTCATCCCTGTGCACAGGATGAAACGAACGGACAGTAAAACTGGGTTTGAAATGTGTGTGCAGATGATAAGGTTATATGGGGCAGTCATGACACGTGTGCTAGACTGATGTTTGCATTGTTCTGCACCATAATTGCAGAATAATGAGTAACTGAATCTTCAGTCAGATGTTACTGTAGCTGATATGTGAAAGTCATAAGAGAAACTGCGATATGCATGTTTATTGTGCTCTCTCTTAGTAAACTCTGCTGCTCCCTGCACGAATGTGCTGCTGTTTCAGCTTTTCCTGGCAGGGACTTTAATAAAATATGGACCAGTGTAACAGGGTAGATTTGTTGAGCCCAGCCAGTTTAAATTGGTTTGGTTCCAGCACCCAGCACACCTGACTGTGCAGCTTTGATTAACTGTCTCAGGTTTGTTGAGCGCTGGAATTGTAGAAAAATTGGCTGTGCTCCTCAGGAGGTTGAAAACTTGTGAAAGCATGTAAAGGTGGAGAGGTACGGTGCACTGAATGAGAGGAAGGTCACTTCAAATGCACTGCTCTGCATTATTATAGTATTCAAGTTTAAATTCATTATACACACACGTACGTACAGGGGTTGGACAATGAAACGGAAACACCTGTCTTTTTAGTGTGGGAGGTTTCATGGCTAAATTGGAGCCAGCCTGGTGGTCAATCTTCATTAATTGCACCAGTAAGAGCAGAGTGTGAAAGTTCAATTATCAGGTAAAAGCACAGTTTTGATCAAAATATTACAATGAACCCAACATTACGGGGGACATACCAGAGTTCAAAAGAGGACAAATTGTTGGTGCACGTCTTGCTGGCGCATCTGTGACCAAGACAGCAAGTCTTTGTGATGTATCAAGAGCCACGGTATCCAGGGTAACATCAGCACCACCAAGAAGGACCAACCCCATCCAACAGGATTAACTGTGGACGCAAGAGGAAGCTGTCTTAAAGGGATGTTGGGGTTCTAACTCGGATTGTATCCAAAAAATGTCCTTCTCAAGACGAATTGACGCTGTATTGGCTGCAAAAGGAGACCCTAGAACACCATACTAATCAATTATTGTGGTCTAAAACCAGGTGTTTCAGTTTCATTGTCCAACCCCTGTATATACACTTTTAGTAGTTTTAGAACACCGAAATGGGTCCTGAAACTGTTGACCGTGCACATATATTATGCAGCGGCATGTTGTTAATCAAGAGATCACATCACAGCACGATGACCATCTGAAGTGGATTTTTAAAACTTGCAATCAACCACATCATCATGACCACCTCCTTGTTTCTACACTCACTGTTCACTGACCACACAGGAGCACTTTGCAGTCCTGTAATTAGACGGCTGCCCATTTGTTTCTCGTCGTACCTTGTTAGCCTTCTTTCACCCTGATCATCAATGGTCAGGACCCCACAGGACCACCACAGAGCAGCAATTATGTGGGTAGTGGGTCATTCTCAGCACTGCGGAGACCCTAACATGATGGTGGTGTGTGGCACTGCTGTGTCTGATCCACTCATACCAGCGCAACACACACATAGAAGGAGAATGAACCACCACCCACATAATATCTGCTCTGTGCAGGAACATCGGAATTGGATGATGAACGATGTGCTGAATTGTGTCGAATGAATTAATTATTATGTAAAGAACTGTAATCTAAACGAATCATTTCTCACAAATCATATTGACTAAAATCACTGACGTCTGAGATTTTCATTCCTTTTCTGTTACTTTCAGCAGCAGCACAGTCCAGCAGTGACGAATCTGCTGCGTCTCCTGCTCCCAAAAGTGAGAGTGTGACTCCAAATCCCAGCACTTCTGTACCACAGCCATTTGCAGTGGTCCAGCCTCCTGCCAGAACCGCATCACAGCCTCAGCCACAGCCACACAGACCTCTCAACGGAACCAAAGAGACCCGCAAGAGAAGACGAGCAGCGGTGGAGACCAAAAAGCAGGACACGAGCTCAGAGGACAATGCCAGCGACTTTGAGGCATCACCTAGAAACTTAGACTTGGACTCAGATTCAGACCAGGCGGACGAGACTCTGCCCAGAGTCAAGGGTCAAATACTGGACTTCTTTCAGAATGCCACCGTGGATGAACTGACACTAATTGCTGGCTGTTCTCTGAAGAAGGCTCAGAAAATTGTAGAGTTGCGACCTTATAAAACATGGAATGATCTGGTGAGGAGCTTATCTCTTTTATCCCCCCCCAAAGGGTATCTGATTTGGAGCGTGTTCAGACAGCAGGCAGTTCAGACTGGTTTCTGAAATCAGATCTGTTGAGATGATGACCACGCTGATTTGCATGAATATATGTGTTCCTGCAGAACCCTGAAGAAGGCAGAGAAAGGTGCCGGGGCTAAAAGAATGCTGGGGTTGCTCTTTAAGTCATGTCCTCAGTAGCAAATCGCTCTTATGTCAGCCAGAGACCCTTCATTATCTCAGACTTCATGAGTATTTATTTCTGTTCTGTTATCATTTACATTTACACCATTTGGCAGACGCACTAATACAGAGTGACTTTCGAAAGTGCTCTGTTGTTCACTCAGCAAGTTTGTAGAGAATAGAATCCAGAGACACCTCAGGCTTAGATGTCAGAATGGAGACCTCGAAACCCAGTGCTCAGAGTATCACACAAGTTAAATGCCCTTGAAAGAGATGGTCTTCAGTCTGCGTTTGAAGAAAGTGAGTGATTTGAGATGTTCGGACCCCCAGGGGACGTCCGTTCCACCACATTGATGCCAGGACAGAAAAGAGTCTGAATCCTTGCCTTCAAGCCGAGCTGTACTTGAGGCTCGAAGGGCTCTTGGTACAGATCAGATTTTGATCATTGCCATGTCTTTTGTGTGTCACACTGTTGTCACCGTGACTTTTTATGGCTCTTTAGGATGACGTGCTGCATAGAGGGAACGGCCTCTCCACTGAGCTCCTCGTCGGGTGTCGTGAGGTCCTGAGAGAACGGGAGGTGGTGCAAGGCCTGATGGGAAAGTGTGAGGATATATCCAGAAAGATGACCCAAGTGGTGCAGATGGGCCAGGGTTCAATGGCCCAACCAGACATCCTCAACAGCATGTAGGCTTTGGATTGTATTTTTATATATTAACGAGAGTCCATATTATAGGGTAATAATAAGATAATAAGCCAGAAACATATCAAATTAACCGAATAAATAAACAAACGTTCATGTCAAAATTGTCTGTTATGTTAAAAATGTGTTTATTTAATTTATTCTTTTCATCCAACAAATAAATGTCCTTTTTAAACAGGAACAATCTATTGACAAGGTTCATGTAACGCCGCATTTGGACTCATAACATCCTCTGATAAATTATTATTGGCTGTTTAATTGCTTTGTGTTTTGTGTGTTTTGTGTGTTTTGTGTTATGTGTCCAGGTTCCAGCTGAAACCGTACCAGCTGATTGGCCTCAACTGGCTGGTCCTGCTTCACCAGAACAAGCTGAGTGGGATTCTTGCAGATGAGATGGTTAGATTCCACAACCCATTTTTGAGTTGCCTAATGTTGTCCAGGCTCTCCTTGTGCCATTAAACAGCTGAGACCCATCAAGGCATGGACTCCACAAGATGTATAAAGGTGTCCTGTGGTTTTTGGCACTCTTAACAGCAGACGCTTGTGAGGTGGGCTCTCCGTGAATATCAGTGAGCCTTAGGCACCCATGACACCATCACCTTTTCACCATTTGTCCCTCCTTTTGGCCCTACTTCTGATAGGTACTGACCACTGCATCATCAATGTTACTCACTTCATCTGTCAGTGGTTTTAATGTTATGGATAATTGATATATATGGCTTAATCAGTGTGTATTCATGCATCAGGTGTGGCCTGTGCAAGCTGTTCTTAGCTTATTGACACTTTTGTTGGACCAGTAGCTTTTGAAGGGCTTCAGGTTTTATTCTGGTCAGATTGCGTGAAGGACCTTCAAGAGGATCTGTTTTAACAGGTTTGTCTGTGTATCTCTGACTGTTCATTTTTTGTTCACAGGGCTTGGGGAAGACCATCCAGGCCATTTCCTTCCTGGCCCACCTGTATCAGGAGGGGAACCAAGGGCCACATCTCATCACTGTCCCTTCCTCTACTCTGGGTGAGAGGACCTGATAGTGCTCAGTGTGTCTAGATTAATCTGAAACAGAGACATAATTATATAATGGAGCGCTAGCTCTGCTATATATTAATAAATACGTTTTATTAATTCTTTCTCTTGGTAGATAATTGGGTTCGGGAGCTGAACCTCTGGTGTCCAAGCTTGAAAGTGCTGGTTTATTATGGTAAGGCAGATGTTCAGTGAAGCATTTAAAATAATTTTGTGATCTCAGTAGATACGTTATGTAGTTCAGTCTGTTCTAACCTGTGTGTATCTCTACAGGGTCCATTGAGGAACGAAGATGTGTCCGCTATGAGATTTTAAATGAAATGGTGGACTACAACATCATCGTCTCAACGTGAGTCAGATCAGCATGAGTTAAATTCTAAGTTTTACTTCATAAGGTTCATTATGGTTGGTGTGGTGCAACAGATAACACCACCAACGAGCCACCACTCCATGTGGGCAACTGGCGTTCGATTCCCAGTCTGAGCAACTGTGCTGTAGTTCATCAATAAGGGTTCTTGGGCAAAACTCCTGACACTAAGGTTTTAAGGTTCCAATTTTACATAAGGTTGCATAAGTGGTTAAATAAGATGTTGAAAGCATTGAAATAATCTTCAACTCATCGTTCAACGCGAGCATTTCTGTAGAGGTCAGAAAGCCTTTGTTTCACTGTAATGCACCACCAAGCCCACGCCTTCAAAATGGCACACCTTCTGTCAGCACCGATACCTTGAACAAAGAGCTTGACCCTTCGTCAGACACCTGTACGTGAACTTGAGAAGGGCCAGGGCAAATATGTATCTCCACACAATCGCTGCACAATAACACAGGGCCACGAGCCGCGTGAAGTTGCTCAGCACGTGCTCATACTAACGATGCTGAGCGTTTCACTGAATCTGAAAAGGTCCAGGTAAAGTGACCCTACAGCATTCATTATTCATGGTAATGAAGCGTGGCGCTGCTCCGCAGGCTGCTCCTTAAGACCAGCTCCTTTTGAATGGGTAACATGGTTAACGCTGGATCAGCTCATCCACAACATACAGTACTGTTGTAATCCATTAGTATGGGAGAAATAAGAGCTGACCCAGGATCAGCTGGTGTTATGCTAATGAGCCCTGCTTTGTTCCGTGCTCCCAGGTACAATTTGGCCATCGGGAACTCCAGTGACCGCAGCCTGTTCCGTAAACTCAAGCTGGAATACGCCGTGTTTGACGAAGGACACATGTTGAAGAACATGAGCTCCCTGCGTTATCGCCACCTCATGGCCATCAATGTGAGTGCACATTTTGGGGTATTAAAGGTATGGGTTGGTGGAAATCAAATCAAAAGCTTTCTCCTGCTGTTTTCAGCCTTGCAGAGCACTTCTGTCCATGTTTACAGTGTCCGAAATCACAAGTGTATTGAGAGCTTTACAATGAAGGAAGTGTGGGTTATTGTACTTCATCCAGTACTTTTGCACTGAATTGGGGAGTTGTGGTGGGAAGGTCCTGTGGGCAGCATCGTGTGAGCACTGATGAAGGACTAGAGGTTGACCAACACAAACTGCAGAAACAGATGAGCTTCTGTCTCTGACTTTACATCTACAAGGTGGAGACACTCGGTAGGAGTGTCTGATAATGGACTGGCTCTGGACTCTGGACCAGGAAAAGCAAGCCAAAAAGCTGATTTGTGGTTTGAACAAGAAGACAAATTTTAGGTACCCTCTCAAACCTGAGTAGCTAAATACTACTGATCTTCTCAAGGTTATTTAAAAATTACATTCACAAAAACCCAATTTTCTTTCTACGATCACCCATCCATTTCCATCCCTATACCTTAACGGCTGTTCAGCCAAGGTCTGGCAGTAAGGTCATTAAGAATAAATGACACAGGCTCCATTACACCTCTGGGGTCTTTGAGAGTGTGTTTTTTCCAGGCTTAGGGTTAGTCAGCACCTATAGGACATTACACGTCTATATCAGAAACCTCATAAGCAAGTCTAATTGTCTTAGATTCCTTAACAACTCGCCATAATATGGGGCTATTACTGGTGTTAATAGGGTTACAATGTGCTGGGACGCCTGTTCAATCATTGTTTCCTCTGAAATCAAGGGTATTAAAGAGTTTCTCCTGCTTTTCTTGGAATAACTGTCTCTAGAAGGATTGCTGCTAGATTTCAGGAGGATTGCTTTGAGGATTTGATTGTATTCAGTGACGAGTGCTAGTGAGGGCAAGATGTTGGATGATCACCACCCCACATCATCCCCAACTCCATACCTTATCCCAAAAGTACTGTATGGAGCACCATCATTCAAGAGAACATAGTTTTACTGCTCCACAGCTCAATGCTGGGTGGCTTTATACCCTCCAGGCTGTGTGTGCATTTGCACATCTGTGTTAGCAACGGGTGCAATTTAAAGTTGCTCAGTGCATTCTACAGAACATATGTCCACAAACTTTTGGACATGTAGTGTTTGTCAATCTCTTAGCTTCAGAGAACGTGACTCACGCTCATTGTGTGTGCGTACCTTCTCCACAGGCCAAGTATCGGTTATTGCTGACTGGAACACCACTGCAGAACAACCTCCTGGAGTTGATGTCTCTACTGAACTTCATCATGCCCAACATGTTCTCCAGCAGCACCTCTCAGATCGCCAAGATGTTCGCCATGGTAGGAAATAAACAGAAAAGGCCCCATATTCCTTTATGTTGTGTACAATGTTTGTGTGTTATGAACACAGTGCAAAATAATTGACATAGCTATGTCCCCTGTCCTCCAAAGAAGACAACCTGGGTCTGAGTCACCTCAGTAAGAACATGGGGGTTTGGGATGCCACCAGTGTCCAGTTCAAATAAACACGTGTATATCATCAAAAATATGGTTTGATACTGACATCAAGATGATATTATGTAATAAGGGTCGTGGGGGTCGGTTGAATGTCTGCTTCTACAAGCAGCCAGTGATCTTTTCACCCGCTCTGCTTCCCACCATGAACCACATTTGTCCCCTTTGGCGTGATTGCAGATATGTCCTCATGAACTCAAAGTAAACCAGGACTAAAAGATAACAATTTACCTTCGTTATTGGTCCAGACCAGCACAACCGAACTCCAACAATAGACCTCAGAAGTCTGGGCTGCTTCGTCAGGACCAGCAGAACAGCTCTTTGTAAAGTGCTTTTCACAAAAGCTTCACGTTAAATTTTTTAAGCCCAAAAAGCAAATCCACCTGTATGTTTACTCAGGTTCAAATTATGGGCTTGATATTTTTACACCCTCATTTATTTTTTATACCTTAAAAATTACAACAGGAAACACACATTTTAACCAAGCACGTGGTCTTGCAAGTATAATATTTAATAAACAAACAAGGCAGACGTGAAAGACCAGGACTTCTAGAACAACATGCTTTAGACAGATTCCATAGATGTGTTTTATCCAGAAGGGTTTCATCCTTGCACACCTCAAATGGAATTCAAACCTATGCTACCTGTAGGTCCCATGATGACATTGTGGTCTGCTGTCCCCAAATGCTTGAGACAGAAGACAGCAACAGGGGTTCAGTGTGATGATGTATGGCGACTAGGACATCCTCTGGAACACAAGCCTAATTATTCAGCTGTTGTTCCTAACTCAGAAATTGTACTGAGTTACTTGGTAACTAGCTTATGGAGTGTTGTGGAGTTCCACAGGGTTCTAATGTTATGGAAATTACTAGTGAAAACATTAAAGATTACTGTCATTAATATTTTAATGCAGGCAGCGCATTGTCTGAGATCTAGCGTACCACCTAGGGATGCTTTGTGTAGTAGTTCACATACCACAGTTTGAGAACCACGGCTCTACAGGGAAAGCTTGAGTCCTTTGCCAGGCAGGGTCACGTGAAATGGTACATGAAGTGTAATAGAGGTCATATTTTAAGCCACAGCACCTTTTTCAGAAACAAAGATTGTGTTTTTTGTTTCCAGCCTCCCCCGAAACGCCACGAACAGCTCTGTGCAGTGAATGGCAGGCTGGCTAAACGAGGCCTGTCTGGTTGTTCTTGTTTCGCTTGCCTGTAGCTGATGAGTGTATTTGGGCAGTAAGGACTGGGCTGTGCAGTGTTCTGGTCCTGCAGAACTGTGAGTAAAAAATACAATTATACAGCAGTGCCTAGCCTTGCAGTCCCTGCTGCTGGAGTTCTCAGTGAATGCTCTTTCCTCATCCCTTGAGACTGTGTGTGTGTGTGTGTGTGTGTGTGTGTGTGTGTGTGTGTGTGTGTGTGTGTGTGTGTGTTTCACACAATTTAAGGACAAAAATGACTTTGCAGGAGCCTAGAGAACACAGAAAGGTACTGAAATGAACTGACATTATGCCATACACACTCTTTGTCAAAAATAGCTGCACAAACAGTTGCACCCAGAAGGACGTGTGGGATTGCAGTGCTGTTGGGAAGGAAGATGAAGGTGATCAGGATCAGTAACTGATGAAAAATATAGGCTGATCTGATCAATATTTATTGATCTACTCATACAGAAGTGGTGTCTCTCAGCACAACGTCAGATTTAACGCAACACGCCAGACGTCTCTGCATGGAGTTGTAGAGGTTCCTAATGGTGTCCTGTGATGATCCATCCCATGCAGCTTGAATGTTCTCACTCAGTTCTGCAGATGGTGTGGTAGGGGTGGTGTGTTGATAGAGCGTCCGATAGCATCCACACATTTTCAATCAGGGACAGGTCTGGAGATGAGACCGACCACGGCGTAGTATCTGTGTCTTCAAGATGAGATCTTGAGACGGCAGCAGTGTGTGGACGATTGTATATTCTGAAAAGGTTGGACCACTGTTTGCAGGACCTCATTACTGTAACGTCACCTAGCGACACTATTAAAGCCACATGAGATACCATTGCAGTGATTTAGAAACACCATAGCAACCATACAATTTCAAGCAAAAAGAGTTTCACCCTGGTGACCCCATGTAGCAACTGCCTGGAACTGGAAACCACCTAAGCTCTGAACTTTACAGGACGTCTAAATCACTTATAGGTCATCATACGTCACCACCGTTTCTTTCACCAGCTGTCTTGTCTTCATAAATAGCCCAATAAAGGTACTTACTTAGTAACTTACTACGTTACTTGGGACCATTTAAAATACTCGACTAAACTCTGACCAACATTCAAGAGTCGTCAAGAATATCTGTATCCAAGAGTATCTGTAATCTATGTGGGTCACGCAGTAACACCTTCGTTTGACACACACCCTTGTTTATAAACAATGTCAGAGTGTGTCTTTTTGTGTGTCCATCAGAAATCTTCAGAGGAGCAGAGCAGCTTTGAGAGAGACCGAATCGCTCATGCTAAACTCATCATGAAACCCTTCATCCTGCGGCGAATCAAGAGTGAGGTACTGCACAACCTGCCGGCTGCATGCATAGTGGATGAGAGGAAATGCATAATGCAGCTGTTTTCAGAAGGCGTGTGTGTGTGTGTGTGTGTGTCTGTGTGTGTGCACGCGTGTGTCTGTGTGTGTTACAGAAATGCACAGCTCAACATCTCAGATCCATTATTCAGCTCCTGCATGTTTATGTGTTTAGTTCAGGGGTCACGGCGGAGAGCTTGGTGGACGCTGGGTGTTTGTGTCAGTAACAGACTGTTCTGTACTCCGGCCAAGTTGTGTAACTGTAATTTAACACACAGTCAGATTTGAATCAGATCACATTTGTGCCACTTAAGCTGGGTAATGCGAACATAGCGAGTAATTAATAAGTAAATGAGTAATTAACGAAAAAGTGAAGGACCTAAAGCAGACGTTTGGGCACCGTGCATGCTCAGTAATTGGTAACACCCTTTAAATAGCTGCATCACAGCTTGGAAAACAACTTTTGTAGCAGTTAAGAGTCTCTTGGGTCTTGCCGAGCAACACCCTAGATGTAACGCCATAGCAACCACCTGAAATTGGGAGCCACCTCGCAAAGCCATCGAAAGTAAAAAATATAATCTAGGGTTACATGAATGTTCTGAATGTGTCTGATTCATTCAGTCCAGATTTGTTTTACCTTTTTGGTTTTAGGAAAGCTAGTTTTTGTGTAATGGGGAAACATTCTAATAACATTGTGATGAAAACCATTATTATGACCTTATTATATGTTTCGTAACATTCAGGACCTGAAACATTGTTCCCGAAACATCACAGGCGAACCTTTTAAAACCATTGCTGAACATTCCTGTACTGATCTTTAACTGGAACCATAGCAACCACTTAGCAAAAGACTGTAACTATCTAGCGACACCATAGCAACCACCTAAAATACTATGGTACTTAGCAACACTATATCAATCACCCTCCCCTTAACACCACCATAGCAACCACCTAATTACCCTACAGCAGCCACTTAGCAACAGCAATGGATTTACATTTTTCACAAAAAAGATACAATACACTCATTTAAAAAATGTTCTCTGCTAGTTGGGACCATAGAAACCACTTAGCGACACTATAGCAACTGCCTACTGCCACCATAACAACCACTTAGCAAAATGACTGTAACCAGGATGCAACACCCTAGCACCAGTTAGCACCATAGCAACTACCTGGAATACCATGGTTGTCACTTAGCAACACTATATCAATCACCCACCTAGCAACACCATAGCAACAACCTCAGAAATGTATTACAACCATGTAGCACCCACCTAATAACACTACTTTTCACTCTAATCTTTTAGCTTTGAAATGATTTCATATTCTTCAGTTTATTTTCTACTCGTTCAGACAAATCTAGACATTATTCACGATTGTTCTCGCTCTGCTGTGTTTGGCAGGTTCTGAAGCAGCTTCCAGCGAAGGAAGAACAGGTCGAGTTCTGCCCCATGAGCGAGAAACAGCAGCGTCTTTATGACGACCTGTTCAACAAACTGAAGCGCGCCAGGAACGAGGAGAGTACGTGTGAGGAGGGCAATAGTGATTAGGAGGGGGATCTGTGAAGGCACGGGGCTTTCCACTGACAGCATGAAAGCTTTGTATTGGCTTTTTCAGGGTGCACAAGTTCAGTCTGCTGCCTTTTCCAGGCTGTTTTCTTTCTCTTCTTGTTTTAATTCCAGTGCTGCGCTTTACTGTGCCTTTGAAATTGAAATGGGGTGGAGTTGAGTGCTCGCAGTTTTAATCACTGAAGAAACAAGAAAGAGCCAAAAACACGGCCGTCATCATCTTTCTCATCATCAGACCTTACTAGTCCCTTTGCTGTTGTGATGAACTTTTAATTGCATTTCACACCCGAGTGTGAGGGCATGGGAGGGGGGGTGGTGGGCGGGGAGGGGGGGTTTAAATCTTTGTCTGTGGTTTGTTTCGGTTGCTCTTCTGTAAGAACTCTTCAGTTTCACAACAGTTTTTAAAAATTCACACAGCAGGAGGCTCCTGATTGGTCCCAGCGAGGCCACACCCATCTGAGGTTGTTTACACCATGCATTGACGGCTGCTTTTTTTCCTTGAATTTACCGGTAGATGATTGACCACAGCTAGCAATATTATATGGACAAAAGTATTGGGACACTTCATCACTGTATCTTCTGAATGGTATTAAAATGAGTTGTCCTGCTTTTGTTGGAATAACTGTCTCTACTGTCTAGGAAAGGCTTTCTGCTAGATTATGGAGAATTGCTGTGAGGATTTGACAAGTGTTAGTGAGGATGTGGGATGACCACCACCCTACTTCATCCTCAACTCCCCAACTCATCCTAAGAGCACTGGATTGAGCGCCATCATATCAGAGTTCCACAGCACAATGCTGGGGTGCTTTTTATCCCTCTTGACCACACATGGCATTAGGCGCGGTGCCAGTAGGTTTCAATAAGTAGAGTCCTATTCTATTGGCAGTACTTCTCTCCAGGGACTAGACAAGCTGTGTGTGCATTTGCACATCTGTGTCAGCAATGGGTGCAACCGAATGTAGCTGAACGCATTCATTCGAAGAGGTGTTCACACACATTTGGATGGTTCTTCTTCCTTTTTACTGCATTTTTGTTTACCTGCGTACCTGTTTAACTCTCTTCTTGCGCAGGGAAGTGATTTTAAATAATGTGCTTAAGTACCTCGAAGTTTCAAGCGGAGCTGCCGTGGGTGGATCCTCAGTAGACTGCTTTAATTCTGTACCGTCGTAACTGATTGTGTTGTTTTAAATCTAAGCTGTTCAGACGTGCATTTTTCATCCTGATCTCTGGTGGAGAGAGAAGGCAAGAGAGAAATCACTGGAACAGTAAACAAATCCCTCATCTGCTCATCTTCAGCGTGTTTCCTGCGTAACAGTTAACGGCCTGTGTGATGTCTCCACCCAGAACGAGAGTTGACCAATGTGATGATGCAGCTGAGGAAGATGGCCAATCACCCGCTGTTGCACCGCCAGTACTACACCAGCAAGCGTCTGACTGATATGAGCCAGCTCATGCTGAAGGTGTGGATATATATTCATATCAATACTATATAGACGTTATGTGTGAATGAAATGATGATATATGTAAGTGATTACAATATTAGAGTGGAAGGTGGAGGTGCAATCTGGTGGAGACATCCTCCCTCTCACCACACAATCTAGGCCAGAGTTTCTATTAAATTGGTTTCTTGGTGTATTGGCATCTGAATACGGTTCTCTTGACCCTCAGGAGCCCACCCACCGTGAGTCCGACCCAGATCTGATAAAGGAGGACATGGCGGTGATGTCGGACTTCGAGCTCCATCGGCTGTGCCAGCAGTATGCATCACTGCACAAGCACCAGCTGGACATAGACCTGCTGCTGGACTCAGGGAAGCTGCGCCTTCTCACACAGATTTTAACGGACCTCAAAGAAAAGGTGTGACTTCCTGACACTGTTCCAGTCCTGCATTGCAATCAATCGATTCCTTCTGAATGCAACTATTTTTGGATGATGAGTATAATTTTAAATTGAAATAAACATTTTTAATATATAGATTTTAATTGTTTTCCATTGTATCTTAATAGTATTACTGTTTGTAATTAATGAATGATTATTTTATTACTTTTTATAATTCATTTATTTAAAATTTAGCTTATTCTTATATTTTGAAATCTTGTTAATTGGTTTTGGCTTTATTTTCTTTAATAAATCTTGCTCTTGTACTTCTTTTGGCATTTATCTAAGCTGATTTTATTTTGAATTTGTGTAGTTCTTTCGTTTTAATTTGACTTATATGATTAATCCGAATCCGAATCCACTTCACTGTAAGGGCTGAAGGACATCGCTGACTAAGCTGATGAATTCTTAAATGACTCACCATGTCTTCGTTTGTCCCTCAGGGTGACCGAGTTGTCCTCTTTAGCCAGTTCACCATGATGCTGGACATCCTGGAGGTGCTGCTCAAACACTATAAGCACAGATACATTCGATTGGATGGCTCCACACCCATGGGCAACAGGTAGGACATTTGATGAACCCAAGGGTAGAAATTGATTTTACACACATCAGCGTTACTGCTAGTTTGTGTAGTCTTTCTACTAATTATAGTTTCTATAAATGTATACATATAAAATATATAACACCAACACTGCTGTTTTAATATTTAACATGGAAATATTTGTTTTGTGTCAATAAATCTGTTAATGTATTTCTGTTCATGTGCATTACATCACCTTCTCACTGTACTTGACCTATTCATTAATCAAGCTTGTAGTGTATGTAGACGCTCACTGCCCAACTCTCTTTCTCCTTCTACAGAATTGTGCTGATCGACCAGTTTAACACAGATGGGGACATCTTTGTGTTCCTGCTGTCCACCAGGGCTGGAGGACTGGGCATTAACCTGACCTCCGCTAATGTGGTCATCCTTCATGATATAGATTGCAACCCTTATAACGACAAACAGGCGGAGGACCGCTGCCACCGCGTCGGCCAAACCAGGTCAGGAAGTTTATTATCACGCGACCGCGGGAAAGGTTACACCCGAAATGCTTAAAGTGGCTGACGCTGACAAGGAACCGGATTCACAAAAGTGTCGTGAGGAAGAAGGTCTTCGTAGATGTGCTTAACTGCACACTGCTTGATAAAATTGCTAATTAAAATTAGCTACAATTAGTTTTATTAGCTAAACATTGTACTAAATATTAGTTTTCTTAAAAAAAAATGTTCTTAAAGAACTATAAGGTTCTATCTACATTTTTATAATGACACTGACATATATGACACATATAACACTGTGATACCAGGAACCCAAAAGTGAGTTGAATATAGGTACCATGCAGTGGAACAGCACCATTTATTGTAGGTCCTTTTTTATTTGAATAAAACTGATTGTGAATTCCTCACACAATGTAAATGAGAGCTGTAAATGTAAAATAATGCTAAAACTAATAATAGATTGTGTTTTGATTTGTCTTTTGCCTAGTAATAGTGTCTTCCTTTAATCTGTCAGCCAGATATCACCTATTTGAGTTGGCCCAGTCCTTTATCTTCTGCCGGCTGTGTCGTATCTGTGGTTTTGTATATAATCTGTCGGGTAAACAGTATTTCTGTCTGTGTCCCCTCTGTACCTGAACACTTGTGTTTTGCTGCAGAACTGTTAAAGTGATCAAGCTGATAAGTAAGGACTCCATAGAGGACGCCATGCTCCGCATTGGCCAGAGGAAGCTCAAACTAGAACAGGACATGACTGCGACCGAGGAGGGTGAGCTCATTTTAGGTGCACACGTTCAGGAGCCATTGTGGTAATGATGATTAACCTTTCCCACAAGATGACATTTATTTTTAAATGTGGTAGAAGAATCCACAGCTTTATGGACCAGTGGGGGACATATCTTTTTTGGATAGTTACTGTCATGCCCAGAAACTAGGATCTAAGCTATTTTTAATTTAGAATTCATTGTTCCATCAATGATGGCAAGCCGTCCTGACCCACATGCAGCAAAACAGACCCAAGCCATGATAGTCCCACTAGTCCCACTGACAGGATTTTTACTGGAATTGTTCTAGTTGTCTTCTGGATTCTGGATTGTCTCTTTGCAACCATGATGTTCAGGGTTCTCCTGATAGAGGACTCATGAACATTAACATTTAGTCAATGTGACAAAGACCTTTAGTTGCTTAGAAGTTCCCTTGGGTTCCTTTGTGACCTTACTGACTATTAGACAGCTTACTCTTGGTGTGATCTTTGGTAGTGGAGCGCTCCTGGAGAGGGGAACAATGGTCCTGAATTTCTTCCATTTATACACAACCTGTCTGACTGTGGATCGATGGAGTCCAAGCTCATTAGAGATGGTTTTGTAACCTTTTCCAGCCTGATGAGCATTAACAACTCCTTCTTCTGAGCTCTTCAGAAATCAGAAATTTGTCCGTGCCGTGATAAACTTCCATAAACGTGTTGTGAAGATCAGACTTCTAAAGTGTGCTTCTGCACTTTTTCAGGTGACGAAGACACCATCCCTGATGATATGGCCTCCCTCCTGAAGGCCTCTTTGGGCCTCTGAAAGCTGACCAACACTGGGACCTACATTAATTGTGTTAAAAACGTTAGTATTATGTTATGTTTTGACTCAAGTACTGTTGCACATGTGACCCAGACAGGATTGCCATTTAAAAGGTGCAATGATGACAGGTGTTACACATGAACGTTTTTTTCCCCTGGAAACTTCTGTTGAAGCAAGTTTACATTTTGAATGTACTGTTTCTGAAGACATGAGTCTTGTATTGTTTTTTTGTGCTGTGGGCAAAATTTGCCAACTGTTTAAATAAAAAAAGGAAAACAATGCTGTACAGTACTGATCACTCTATTACAGAAATATCAGAAAAGGGAGAAAATAAAAAGCAGAGCACTCAGCTAATTCTTATTAAGGCTGGGACGGTATATTGATATTTATTTCTATATCGTGATATAAACAGAGTGGATACAGGCTGAGCGATATATCAATATTTATATCTATATCGGGATGTAAACAGGGTGGGATACAGTCTGATATATCAATATTTATATCTATATCAGGATATAAACACTGGGATAAATTTATATTTTTCACATATACCGAATATCACCAGATAAAATATATAGGAATAAGATTTTTTTCCCGTATTGCCCAGCCCAAGTGCTTTTACAGCTACACTACACTACCTACAATACGATGTAAAGTTGTCTCCAATAAATTGTTCCCAAGATGTTTTCTAGTCACACTGGACACTGGATTATGATATTAACGTATGAATTATTACACTTCAAAAGATCAAAGCAAACACTTCATTAGCAAAAGGCCAGATGGGATTGTTTGCATAGAGGGTTAAGATACTTAAATAATGGGGAATTAATAGTTTTTCATGAAAATAGCTATAGAATTTATTTCTAGAATATATTTTTAAAATTAGAATTTATCTGTAGAATTTATTTATTGAGTATATTGATAGAATCTATACAATTTATATAAAAATAGAATATATAGAATTTATATAATATATAGAGTTTCTTTATACAATATATAGAATTTATTAATTTATTTTTTTATAGATTGTATTTCTAGAATATATGTGTAGAATCTAGAATTTATTTCTAGAATATATCGTTTATTTATAGACTATATAGAATGTATAGAATTTATTTATAGACTAAATTCATAAAATATATTAATGGAATGTATAGAATATATTTATAGAATGTATTCATGCATTTATTGACAGAGTTGTACGTACAGGGAAACCTTCCAGTGACGCAAACGCGTACAGCCAATCACAGGCTGCCGTTCATTCAAACCGCGGCGGAGCGGAGGTTCGATTTCAAAACAGACCGGATCGATATTAGCTGATTAAACTCTTCAGACTTTGATCGTCGATGCGTCGCCATCAGAAGCGTGAGTGTCGGTACAGTTAGTAATGGTGTCTCTGCGGTATGTTATCGTTTACGGGGGACTTCATCGTTACGGTGGAGTTAAGAGGTTTTGCTGCTCAGACGGGCCTGCTTTGGGGCGGATCTGTGTGCAGGAGCGACTGCAGTCTTATAACAAAACACTTTCACACGAACTCTGAGCTTTACACTGCTTTATGGAACTCTCCAGTCCACCTTAAATAGCCCGCTCTTACACTCTGGCAGCTGCCGGCTTGGCAGCCTGACTAATGTAGTATTTAAGGTGGACCGGGGGAATTAATACAAGCCACTGAAAACCAAGCTGACACTGATTTATGTTGGATATTATTCTATTAATGTCTAAAATTGAATGTTTAATTTGGGAAATGGTCAGTGTTTCATGTGATTAAGACGTAAAATAATTATAATTTCATAAAATACTTATAATTTCATAAACCATAACCTCTGATTTGATCCTGTTCTGCAGTGAGAGAACCTTTCTGACTGGGTTCCAACACTGCTGGTCTCTTTCCATAGCTAGTCCTGTTTGTGCTGGTTTGCAGCTGAGGTGCCTTGGCAGGTTCCTCTCCCAGCACTGGGGTCATGGGTTCAAGTCCCTATCTGGGTGGAGCTTCCCACTGTCTAAAACCATGGTTATCAGGTGACCTGGCTACTCAGGTGTGTGAATGAGTGTGTGTGCCTTGTTGTCCTGTATGTTTTGGTTTGCAGCTGAGGTGGCAGGTTCATCTTGGGTTCAAGTCCCTATCTCTGTTCTCCCTGCGTCTACCCCTGTGGTGGTCCCGTGGAGATCAGGTCATTGAAGAACAGGGCTTCTTCTGGCACCCTGGTTTCCACCCACATCCCAAAAACATGGTCATCAGGTGAATTGGCTACTCTAGGTTGCCCTGCAGTGTGTGCAGGAGTGTGTATGTATTCCCAGTGCTGGTGTTGGTGCATGTTTTCCTTCCTTCTTACATGGTTCTTCATTGGTTTCAGGGACGTAGCTGATCATTGTTGTGTTGAGCATGGTGAACCAGTCTGGATGGGATGAGCAGAAGCCAATCAATAATTCTGTCATTCCATAGTTTATTCCTGGTCATCGTGAAATTCCCACACAATGTAAAGAACAGCTCTCGTTTACAAATTATATTCCATTCAGTTGTTCCGACAGCGAAGATATTTCTTATTATTATGAAAAATGTCAACTAAACATTGATGATTCATGAAAAAGATCCCAGTGGTCAGCACTGCAGCATGGTCACGTTTGTCTCTGCTGTACTAAAGCGAAGAGGCTGTAACTGAGGTTGAACTTTCTCTTCTGAAGTCTGTCCTTGTCTTTTTTAGAAGTATGAGTCACTGTGAGCTGGAAGAGGTGACGAAGCACATCGATGACAAGATTTCCCTCGTTAAGAGGCTTCTAGATCTGCGAGCAGTGGGTATGATGCTCGTTCCTGTCTATTATATGACACTGTGAGATCAGAACCTCAGCACCACCCTGGGAAACTGACCCTAGGAGTTGTTTGAACCATCAGAAATGGCCCAAAATGACCTTCTGTGAAGTCATGTTACATTTAATCTTAAGAACGTTGTTTTTCTTCAAGATGTAGTTTTGTATAAATGTACTTTTGTACTTGTTTTCCAGCCAAAGATCCGGACAAACGGGCATATCTGGTCAAAATTGAGCAGGACGTGAACGCCATCAATGGACTTCTTGACCGGTTTGAGAGATATGTAGTTCAGCAAAGAGACCTGCTAAATCACCTGAAGGTTTGATATTACCTACACTGTTGTTCCAACATTTGGAATCAGTTGTCATATTCAGCATTGTTGCACCAAAGTTGCACCAACTGACTGCAATGGTGTCGTGCCAGACTGTCATGGAGTCTCTCAGAATGGCAGTGCGCCGTCTTCAGTGACGGGTTCCACTTTGCCTGTGTGGAGGCAACATGGTCAACACCAAGATCATCGGTTTGTTGTCGCACATCCACACGTTTGCTGCCAGCCTGTTCCAACGGGCTACCTCTGCATTGGCATCCAAGCACTGCTTGTAAGCTGGCCCCCAGTATGAGCCCACGTCATGTCCCATGAGTTACACCGTACACTTTCCCGATATTCCCAAAATATATCTGAAGAAATCCTCATAACATCTTTTATCACCATAAACATGGTTTTGAATCGAACAGTTTCTTTTAGTAAAGAACAGTCGAATCCCTTCTTAAGGGTGTGGCTCTGACAGTGCTGTACTGGGTTCTACTAGGTTGGCTCGCAGATCAGTGGTTTCCACCATATATTGGCACTGTTGTAACTCTCACCGCGGTGCCCACTGCCTGCCATCATCAGCTGTGTGTCTGTGCCAGCTGTAGAAATTCCTGCACCCTTGCTTACGTAAACGTGATGAGTCATAGACTGGCATGGCAATCCTCTTCATCTTAACTGTCCAGCTGCATCGTCACTGAACTGGAACCAGTGGAAGGGGAAAAGCTGCCGCTGTGCCAAACTGCTGCGGAACGTCAGTCCATACCTCACCAGGAGCTGAGAGTGTGCACTGATGTCCTTTTCCTTAACTCTGACTTGACCATCTTTATTATGCTGAACAGCAGTCTGTGTAGTTATTCATTCAGTTCATCCCCAACACACACACACTCTCACTCTCTCACTCTCTCTCTCTCTCTCTCAGGAGCTAGACCAGTTCTTCCAGGAGGATGTTCAGAACGCACAGCACCTAAAGGAGAATATACCCCCTCATATGCCCCGCAAGGAGCAGCCAGCAGTTCAGTAAGTAACATCTGTGTGTTTGTTTTGACAGGAGAGTGAGTTTCACGGGCCATTTTACTTCTATCTCTGATGTATAACCAAGAGAACTCCTCACTCTAGATTAACCACGTCCGATTTCACTCCTCACTGTAGATTAACCACGTCCGATTTCACTCCTCACTGTAGATTAACCACGTCCGATTTCACTCCTCACTCTAGATTAACCACGTCCGATTTCACTCCTCACTCTAGATTAACCACGTCCGATTTCACTCCTCACTCTAGATTAACCACGTCCGATTTCACTCCTCACTCTAGATTAACCACGTCCGATTATACATATATTGTTTAAATGTTTTTCAACTACTGCAATAATAATAATATTAATAATAATATTAATAATAATAATAAAGTAAATCTGTAACTTTATGAACGGTTTGATTTGATGGTGCCTGAAGGTTAGAATTGTCAGTTCTGTTTCCTTTAGCCATGTTTGTTCCTCTCAAAGGCTTCTCAAATACATCAGTGTTATTTTCTCCAGTTCCTGGAAGACCACACTGGGACACAGTTTATGTCTCCTCTGTCTTCCCCGAGGGCTGGATAATGAGCTGAGGAGGTAGAGCAGAATGCACTGAGGTAGAGCCTCAGAGTCTGCAGACTGTGGCCCTTTAAGCATTCAGAGGAATAATAGTAGCTGTCACACTCTCAGCGAGAGCTCCTGTATCTGGGACAGATTCTCTGTGAAATGAATCGAACTTGCGTGCACCTTACAGCATGATCAAAGGCTCCACTAAGCGGAGGAAATCAGGCCTTGTCACACGTCGGCGTTATCGTGTCGTACTGAAAACTGACTTTGGGTTTGAATCCTCCTCTCTGTTCCGCAGATTTGTAGAGCTGATTGAAATGCAGCTGTTCTGAGCACGTGTGTAGACCGTGCTTGGAAGTGAAGGATATTGGGCTGTACAGTATATTGTTTGTTAATCGTTATGATGTCATCGTTTGCAATGTTACAGTATATTTGAAGCCTTCAGTTTGTGTTTTGTTTTTTAATTAACCAAATAAACTACAGAGGAAACGGTTAGTGGGGTTGCAGCTCAGCACTGTTACTATTAAAAATGCTTGCTATAGTACATGGGTTTGATGCTAAGGCATTTCTGCTTATTGCTAAGTTGATGCTATGGTATAGGTGTTGGTTATTATGTTGCTAGGTGGTTGCTAAGGTGTTGCTATGGTAAGTCAAAGCGGAGATACATTATTTTATGTGAGTGATGATATTGTGGTTAAAATGATGGCAACCCTGTAGTTTTGATGATGGAATTGACCACATCCAAGCACTAGCTGGAGGCATCCAGGAGAAATCTGGAACCAAGCCTTGTTCTTCAAGCTAGCTCATAAGGTTCTTTGTTCAGAATAAGAAATTTCATCACCTTTCTGTTTACAGATTGAATCTCAGTACAGACTAGAAGGCCACATGAACTGATGAGACTGTTTTTTTTTTTTTTTTTTTTTTTTTTCCTCTGTCCTGTCAGGTCTGGACAGCTGGTGGCTCCAAGCAGGCCAGCAGATGTTCAGGCGGCCCCCCAGGAACAGGATCAGCCCAGGAAGCCTCCTCGTGTCCTGATCAAAGAGATGGAGTTCATCACTGTGCAAGAGTTCGACACCATCCCACAGTGAGTCCCACCTGCACTGTCTAAACCAATAGGATCACGGCTCAAGTCAAGAAGCATTGCGAGTTTGCTGTGTGTAAAGATTTGTTCAATAAGTATTTGGAAAATGCTTTTGAAAAAACAAAAAACTTAATCCAAACATGGTCATTTTCAGAACTGGGTGATATAAAAAATAATAATCGCAGCATTAATCAGGATTGATTTACTAATTGCTGGTGTGGATTCTCTATAAGAGAAGTGGTTATGGCACCCCTAGTGGTGAAACCTCAAACTGTAAAACCCAGTTTAAGGGGAGGTGTATCAGCTTGCAGCTTACAGTTGAAGTCCCACTCTACCAAAACGAGCCAATCAGCCAAACGGTGCTATTGCACTGTGGAACTTTGGTGGAGCTGCACCAGCAATGCTCTGTAACCCAAATCATATCAGTGTATAATGTTACTCTACTGCCTCAGTCCACATGCTTCTCTCACGTTAGATGCCGCTTCTATGTCTCGCAGCTTGTCAACAAAGGCATGTGTACAGCTGTCCATGAGGGGTACTCATTGTATGCATGTTGTCATGTATGGAAGTCATGGAAAATGTCCTAAAAATAGTGGGAAGATTGTTGTCTTTGCCATTTCATTGAGTCTCTGAATCCCTCTCCACCCCTCTCAGGTATATGAAAGGACGGGTTACATATGATCAGCTGAACGCCGCAGTGAAGAGCATCAACACAGCTGTGACCGGGAAATACAAAATCTTCCACCAGCCGGTTAAAAACCTGACCAGCGCCACACGCAAACTCCACCAGCGCTTTAAAGATCAGGAGACCAAAGACACTAAAGGTAAGTGCCGAGTACATCTGGGGTTAATAAGGTCACAGCCTCACTTTTTAATCTCCACTGCAAAGAACACTTGGAGCGTTTGCTCCAGAAAGCCGTGGACGCATGAACGGGTGTAATTGTTCTCATAACGAAGGTCATTTATCCTGTCGCTCTGTGTCCTAACAAGCTGTTACAGACACTGAGGGGCAATCCATCATGCTGCGTTTCTCATTCTCTATTCCCTAACATCCTCTCTCTCTCTCTCTCTCTCTCTCTCTCTCTCTCTCTCTCAGGTCAGTTTTTTGTGGTGGAGGAGGACCTGCGTGACCTGGCTCATCTGAAGGTGGATAAGCGCTTTGTGGGCATGTTGAACATGCTGAGGCACTGCCAGCGGCTTAAGGAGCTCCGTGGAGGCGGCCTGACGCGATACGTTCTGTTGTGATGTCCCCTGAGGTCCTCATCCCTGTTTGCAAGACACCAGCCCATTCTTCATTCAGAGCGACGGTTCCCAAAATCCTATTCTAAACCTCCATTTGGTCTTGATCTCAACTCTAGTCGTTGTGTGTTTCAAAAACAAATTGGTTTTCTGCGGAAAATCCACAGGAGACTGTCCAAATGAAGTGTGGGCAGTATTTTTACACTTGACCAGTTCTGTAAATATATTTATATCTCCTCAGTGTAGTTGTCTTTTTTTGTACTAAACAATAAATGAATCCTCGTTTGTTTTTGTCTTTGCAATTTATATAATAAAAAAAAACAAAACATTTTATTATGTATTCACAGCCTTTACTCAATACTTTGTTGAAGTTCAGCAGGAATTACAGCCACAGGTCTTTCTGAGTTGGATGCTGTAAGCATGGCACCTGTATTTGGGAAGTTTCTCTCATTCTTCTTTGCAGAACCTCTCAAGCTCCATCAATTGGATGGGGAGCATCAGTGCACAGCTGATTTTAGATATCTCCAGAGATGTTCAATTGGGTTCAAGTCTGGGCTCTGGCTGAGTCACTCAAGGACATTCACAGAGTTGTCCCAAAGTCACTCCTTATCTTGGCTGCGTGCTCAGGGTCGTTGTCCTTTTGGAAGATAAGCGTTCGCCCCAGTCTGAGGTCCTGAATGGTCTGGAGCAGGTTAAGAATGTCTCTGTACAGCTGCAGTCCTCTTTCCCTCAACCCTGACAAGTCTCCCAGTTCCTGCTGCAGATGCTTCACTTTAAAAATGGTATCGGTTAACTCTTCACACAATGCCTGGTTTCCTCTAGACATGATGCTTGGCATTAAGTCCATGAAGTTCAATGTTTTTGTTTCTCATGGTCTGAGAGTCCATTAGATGCCTTCAGAAAACTCCAGATGTGCTGTCATGTGCCTTTTACTGAGGAGTGGCTTCAATCTGACCTTCCTAATGTAAGGGTCTGCTTTCTTCACAGAGCAACATTGGAGCTATGTCAGAGTGACCACTGGGTTCTCGGTCACCTCCCTGACTACTTCAATCATTCATAGAAATGTCTCTGTCCCCTTGCCCAGATCTGTGTCTCAATACAATCCTGGCTCTGGGCTCTTAGACTTCATGTCTTGGTTTGTGCTGACATGCTCTGTCTCCTGTGGGACCTTATATAAACAGGTGTGTCTTTCCAAATCATGTCCAATTGACTGAATTGACCACAGGTTTCCAATCAAGCTGTAGAAACATCTGAAGGATGATCAGTGGAAACACCTGCACCTGAACTCAATGTTGAGTGTCTGGGCAAAGCTGTGAATATTTATCTACATTATATTTTTGTGTTTAATAAATTTGCAAACTTTTCTCACTGTGTCATCGTGGGGTTTTGTGTGTAGAATCTTGAGGGGAAACTTGAATACAATGACTAAAAGACCGTGCCAACCACCATCGCACTCCGTGAGATGTGGGCAGAGACCCCCATCTACCCACCCAGAGAGACAGTTTTGCTCTCGGACTCCGGCTGCCGATGGCTAGCAGCATCAACCCGGGATTCATCCCGGGATTTCTTGCATCATAGTACTAACTGAGGTGGGGTGGTGATGTATCAACATCCTACCCTCACTAACATTTGTTGCTGAATGCAATCAAATCCTCATAGCAATGCTTCAAAATCAAGTAGAAAGGCTTCCCCGGACAGTAGAGACAGTTACTCCAACAAAAGCACGAGCAACTCTGAATGAGCAGGTGTCCCAATACTTTTGTCCATGCGATGCATCTGTCATTTATCTACTATGTTTGTAATTATGCAATCAGATGCAAACCTGCAAACTTTGCTCAGGGTGACCAGTTTTCTCACCCGAAGTTCAACCGTTTCTCAGTTATATTTCAACATGGTCAGTTAGACATTTAGAGGTTTACTGGGTCATCTGGTCATTCACGAAGAAAGCCACACCACCCAGTAGACGAGCCACACCACGAGCCATGACACATGCCTTCAGGCTGCTGGTAAGTTTTCAGTTTTCAGTGTGTTTATAATAAACATGCTGTGATTTAAGGTGTTCCCAACATTTCTCTTTAGCTGGAGAGTCCCGTGCTTGTCGCGGTGGTTTTAATTGCAGGCATCGGAGGAACGTTCCAGTATGGGTTCCACATCTCCGTCCTCACCTCACCATCAGTCGTGAGTAATGGTTTACTATGTGCGAATGCACATCATTTGAAATTGAAACATTTTTATTGGCACCAAGACTAATGTAACTAACAGAGCCTTAAAGTCATTGTTCCACAAGTCCAGTTCTAGAACTCCAACAAGGTTGGTAGAAGGCCTACTTGCTAAGGCAGAGGTCACTGACCCTGCTACTGGAGAGCTACCTTCCTGCTGCTTTCAACTTCAATCTATTCAACCAATCAGGAACTTCTGAAGGCAGTAATTAGTTGGATCAGGTGGGATGGATTAGGGTTGAATCTAAAGTCTGCCAGAAGGTAAGCTCTCCAGGAGCAGGGTTGGTGACCCCTGCACTAGGGCAACCACTGGCCTCCCCCTCCTCTAAGACTTGGGCACCCAGACCCCATCACCAGTCCACCAATTGTCCTTCCTTGGAACACTTTTAGTTGGTATTGACCATTACACACAATACCTTCCTATTGCTTTGGAGAAGTTCGGACCCAGTTGTCTAGAACAGTGTATCTCAATCCTGGTCCTCCTGGGCCTCTAGCAAAAGGCCTGTCAATTAGTTCATTAGTGGGATCAAGTGTATTGGAATTATGGGAAACACTAAAAGCAGTGGTACTCCAGGACCAGGGCTGGGAACCACTGGTCTAGAACATCCACTCCTGGACAGGAGCCACTGGAACCAGTGATTTGTTAAGGGATTATAAACGGCTGCTGATCAAATGAATGTCTGTTCCTGTGTTATCAGTATATCAAAGAGCTGGTCAACAGGACATGTGTCCAGCGCTATGGTCACTCTCTGGAGGCCTGGCAGCTGTCCCTCATTTGGTCCTTTATCATCTCCACGTACTGCATCGGGGGTCTGTTTGGGGCTCTGGGGTGTGGACATCTCGCTGCTGCATATGGAAGGTAGGAATGACCTACTAGGAACTAGGATGACCTCTGCAATCAGAAAACCTGCTGAGGTGGAGAAATGAAATGACCACAGTTCCCACAATACCATTCAGATCCTTATTATACTTGCTACCAGTTTAAGCTTAAGGGTTCTGTGTAGAACTCACGCTTGTGGGTGCTTCATCCATAGCTGACAATTACTCTTAATTTTAGTGATTCTCATCCCTGGGATTGGTGTCCACTGTTCTACACATTTTAGTGGAGTCCCTGCTTTAATACTGTCTGTGCAACTGCTGTGTCTGATCCACTCGTACCAGAACAACACACACTGACACACCACCACCATGACAGGGTCACTGCAGTGCTGAGAATGACCCACCACCCACATAATAGCTGCTCTGTGGTGGTCCTGTGGGGTCCTGATCATTGAAGATCATGTCATGTGTAGAATATAATTGTATAAAATTAAACCTTTTTAATTTGACATGTCCCTACATCCTACACCGATGCATCCATCTCAAGATAAGCATAAATGGGGGCAGCAGCGCTTTTCTGATTCGTTGGAATAATCGAGGAAAAGGATAAAACGTTCCCACTGGTCAGAAATGTTTATTTAAAGCAACTGGACCTGCAGAAGTAGTCTGTTAGGAAAAGGCCTGGCTGAGTGATGATGGAGATAATGATTAAGTGAAGGCTGTTAATTTGTGACCCCCTCACTCCAGGATTACGTTTTCTGCAGTTTGGTCGTTGCTATCGGACAAGTGTGGATCAATTGAGATTGATTGGATTCAGGTAATTCAATGAGTGACTTATCGACTTCTCGAGAGACTCGGTGCCAATTAATTGCAGAATTGACTCGAATATTAGCTGAATAACACAGGAAAAATTCCCACCAGCTGCTGGACCTTCCTCGGGCCAGTCTGAGCCAGCTGAAAGGAGTGGAATTTGCCTGATCTGAGCATTTTTCTTTCCTGACACTTTTACTCTCTCAATTCCTGATGTGTACCTGTCTTTTCTAGGTTACTGGTTCTCTCCCTAATTTTATTTCCAACTGACTTTTGGACAGTTTTCTGTACCAAAGACTGACCATTGTCTAAGCTATGTTAGACAGTGCCATTAAAACAGATTCATTTATAACGATTAAACAGTGGCGATTAGAGCTCAGATGTTGCACAGATGTTGGCACATGTGAGCTTGTACTGTATGTTCACAGTCCTAGACGATTTATCTAGAACTGCCAGAAGGCCTAGATTGATGATCATCAAACCCTGATTGGTTGATTTCTCATTTCTAATTAAGTTGGAGGTTGATCTGATAAATTTGTGGATCATTTTCTGTTTGCCAATTAAACACTGAATCGCTTTGTTGACAAAAAAAATGTATCACATTACAAGCTTGTTATGATACAGCCATCTTGTACAAAATATATTTTGATATATCGATATTTACGATATATTGCCCAGCCCTAGTTGACAGTTGATATTCCTTCATGTAAGTGAACTGTTATTGTCTTTAGTGTGAAGGAATCTGTCCCTCAAATGGCATACATGAACAAATTCATATGTTTATGCACATCACCTCCACAAAGACGTTAAAAATGAGGAAACCAGGCCCTGGTTCAAACTCGCCCTTCAACAACCCTGAAAAAAATCAGATCTGGGTCAATTAAGGCAAAAAATCTGATTTCAGTCACTTCAGTTTGGTAATGCAAATGTGCTCTAATTTCATTAGAACCCAATTCTAGGTATGATTCTCCCAGAAAACCGTTCTAGATATTAATTTTATTAGAACCTCATTCTGGGTATACAATGTAATGTCCTACACTAGGTGAGTGTGACCAATCAATGTAATGTAACTGTCTCAGCATTCTGTTCACTTCGCTGAATCCTGCAGGGACACAATGTTGCGTTTTATGCATCTCCTTCTGTTCATCTCTAATTAGGAAGAGATGTCTTCTGCTGAACAATGTTCTGGCCATCTGTGGAGCCCTGCTGATGCTGCTGAGTAAAACTGCCCATTCGTTCGAGATGATCATGGCAGCACGATTCATCTATGGCATCAACGCAGGTTTGCTGCAAAAATGAGTCATTGGCAGACAAAAAAAAAAAAATCACCCATATTTGGGTTTTGTAAGCGTGTGTAGATTAGGTAGGTTTCAGATCTTATCATATACAGTAGGTACTTAAAGATATACAATATATATATATATATATATATATATACAGATATTCACTTATATAATACATGTGGGATATATATGATAATATGTATAAACTATAAATACAAATAAACTGTTCCTTCAGTTTAATAAACCGTCCTTTAGTTTAGAGCAGCCGTGGTCTGGTGGCTGGGGAACTGAAGTGCCCTTGAGCAAGGCACTGAACTCCCCAGCTGCTCCCCGGATGCCCACCGCTCTGGGCATGTGTGCTCACTGCCCCCTGGTGTGTGAAATCACTGTGTGCGGCTGGGTTAAATGTGGTGGAGGATTAATTCCTGTGTGTGCAAAACACAGTGGATTAAAATAAAGTATAATTAATTAAAACTTGGTGCGTTATATTTTGTCAATGCATGTACATATAGGCACTTATATATACACAATACATATGGGACCCATTACATATGTGACCTTACATAAGTATAGTATATACAGGACATATTAAAGGTAATTGCTTATATGTCGGTGAGGCATATCATGTAATTATAAACTGCATAGGTACAGTGTCATATATATATATATATATATATATATATATATATATATATATATATATATATATATATATATATAGGCAATATGGACCCCACATCCTCACATGCTATTAAAATTTGCATGCAACTCTCTGTGCAGGTGTGGCCCTGACAGTCCACACCATGTATGTTGTGGAATGCGCCCCCAGGAGGCTTAGAGGGATGGTTGGCGTGTCTATTGCTGGCTTTGTGTCACTCGGCAAGTTTTTTGGTCAGCTGCTTGGCATCAGGTGGGTGAGGTGATCTGATTAATGTGACATCATCTGTATTGATTGACCAAATATATTCACTACTGGTCAAACGTTTTAGGACGTCCCCATTGTTTACAGGAGTCCACTGACCAGCAGGTCCAAGACTTCTCTTCACAGCTGAAACTGAGACCTGCTCCAGTGTTCAGCTGGATTACAAGGTGTCATCATGTGAGTCGTCTGACACACGGGACGTTAACTGTCTGATGCTGGTGTGGATCTTTACGTGGTGCCCAAATGTTAATACAGACTTGGGAAATTGGGGTGTTCTAAAACTTTTGACCAGTAGTGTATGTCCAAACCAAAACCAGAAAAAATGGTGTATGTTTGATGTGTGTGATTGTATTTATAGTGAGGTGATGGGGACAGAAGACCGCTGGCCCTTTTTGCTGGCCTTCAGTGGGTTTATTGGTTTTCTGCAGCTGTCCACTCTGCCCTTCCTACCAGAGTCTCCTCGTTATCTGCTGCTGGACCGGGGGAACAGACCAGGCTGTGAGAAGGGTGAGGAAAACATGCAGATGCATACAAACACTAATATGGTGCTTCCTAATATGCTCCACAGACCTCTGAAGATTCCCTGTCGTATCTGCCAACAAGAAGTTCCAGCAGATCCTTTATGTCCTGTTATGTCCCACACTGTTTGACTGTACTTGACTAAACACTGTTTGGTAGCTACCTGGTTTATTTTCCACTGCCACAGTGCCCCCAAAAGGCAGTGGATTTGAAATGGTTATTTTCTTTTATATACGGTGTATTGTCTGTCTGTGTATAGCTTTGCGACAGCTGCTGGGAGCCAGTTGGAACCTGACTATGGAGGTGGAGGAGATACAGGCAGAACGCACAGCACTGCAGGGTGTCAGGAGTCATGGCGTATTGGAGCTGCTCCTGATGCGCTCCGTCCGCTGGCAACTGTTCACCATCCTCGTCACCTTCACCACACTGCAACTGTGCGGCATCAACGCTGTGAGTCCAACACACAGACTTTTGCGGCACTTCAAGCAAGATTATGTAACAGTGTAACAGATATATATTAAAACAGCAGATACAGGGGCTCTGAATCAGGACCTCAGAGGTCTAATGCACTAGAATCCCTGGATCACAGGTTTGAATGCTGCTTGCCATCAACAGCGGGAGTCCAATAGAGCAAAATTCCCAGGTCCCCAGCTCTGATACAATGACTAACAGACGCCTGTGCCGACCAGCTCTCCCTTGTCTTGAAGTAATCGATTTTGTAGTTTAGTTATTCTAACCTAACGTATTTGAGTTGGTAAGTATATTAACTATATTCAACCTAAAAATTCTAATCTGTCCAACAAAGCTTAACTTAAAACAAAATTGAAGCAACTCATTGTCTTAAATAATTGAAGTTAGATGAACTCATCCTGATTTACAGTGTGGATGAAATGGTGTGTCCTGTATATAAGTACAGCAGGATGCCCATTCTCAAAGCCAGATTTGTGGCTGTACCTTTGTCCACTTGTGTCCACTGGCTGGATATCTCTGCTTTTCTCATTGCTTTAATTTGTGAGTATGGACATCGGCTTTCATCAGGCAACAGGAAATGTGCTTCTATAGTGATTATTAAATTTAATGCAGACTTGCTCATTTTTGGCAGCAAACAGAAAATCCATCCCATCTAAGAGCATCAAATATTCATTTTGTGTTTGACTTTGGTTCTTAGGAGAGTTTGCTTTTCCGAGTCTAATATTTGTAGTAGATTCGACTCATTCAACTGATATTTATAGTGAGTAACCTGTGTGTGTGTGTGTGTGTGTGTGTGTGTGAGTGTGTTTCTGCAGGTCTATCTGTACTCATCTGATGTTTTCAGAGCTGCAGGTATCCCAGCCCACAACCTGCGTTATGCAGCTCTGGGGACGGGGTTGTGTGAAATCTCCACCACCATCGCCTGTGTAAGCTTTCCCTCTTTACTTTCTCTCTCTCTCACTCACACACACACTCACACACACACACACACACACACACACACACACACACACACACACACACACACACACACACACACACAGCAGTACTTCATGGGTGTTACTATCATCTTAACCATAAACCTAATCAACTGTATCTGATATTACAGAATATATATGAATTATATATTATATTATATTATATTATATTATATTATATTATATTATATTTATATTATATTATATTATTTATCCCAGGACAAAAAGCATTATTGGATCATGCAGATACTGCTTTCATTAGCGCCATTTACCAAATTATTGGGTCCACTAGTAGGTCACACTCATAACTACAGAACAGGGATAATACTGTGGTAGGTATTTTAGGTATTCAGTAATAAATAAGCCTGTGTGTGTGTGTGTGTGTGTGTGTGTGTGTGTGTAATGTGTGTGTGTATTTAATGGCCTCGTGTGTGTGTAGGGGATGGTAATTGAGACCACAGGGAAGAGGGTGTTGCTGATTAGGGGGTATCTGGGAATGGCCACTACACTGCTCATCCTGACGCTCACACTCTACCTGCAGGTCAGTTACACACTCCTCACACCGCTGTGCTGAAAAATATTAAACAACAGTGACCATTAACACTAACCTCAGTGACTCTCAGTCACTAATACAACTGAGCAAACCGACAGTATCCAAATTAAAAGTCCCTAAAACCATGAATAATTGGTTAGTTGTATCAAATACATAAATATATTTGACTATTTCAGTACTATTGAGTTGTATTTGAAACTGTGACTGATGCCGTCAGATGCCGTGTTCAGAGAACCAGTCTTGTGACCGAGGAAGGTGCTGGTTGAATCCTGAATTGATATTTATATTAGTGTTTATGGGTTTCTTGCGAATCTGATGTTTTAGACATATGTGTCATGGATGCCATACTGCAGCATGGTCCTCATCTTCATCTTCATCTTCTTCTTCTCCAGTGGACCAGGTGATGCACTGCTCAATAATTATCATGGTATCACTGTCATCAGTGGTCTGCATGCTTCTGATTTGTTGTTTTGTCTGTGTGCTGTGTTTACAATCTGCTCTCTCTCTCTCTCTCTCTCTCTCTCTCTCTCTCTCTCTCTCTCTCTCTCTCTCTTTCTCTCTCTCTCTCTCAGCTGGTGTGACCGCACCCCTCCCTGGTGAGATTTTTGCTCAGTCGTTTAAAGCAGCAGCGTTTGTGGTGGCGTGCACGCTGAACTGGGTGGGACTGTTCTTTGTTGGGATGGTCTTCCCTCTTATCGTGGTGAGTCCCTTATGAACACTGATGTCATCGTGCTCTTGTCTGGGAGGATCATGGGTTTGGCTGAACATCTGCATGAAAAACAACTGGTGTACAGGACCAGTGTCAGCTGCACAGTGACCAGTAGCCTTCGTGTGTTTCTTGCTGTTTCCTTTTTTAAAAGACAAAAACAAAATCAAATACGATAAAAAGCCAAATGGGGCATCAATATGTACATTGATCATGAAGTGGAGTTATCACAGTGGATGGTTTGGGAACTCCTACATCTGTATGAATTGAACTCAGCCAGATGTGCTTTCAGGACGCTGTTGGCTGGATAGTTCTGGTTGGTGGACTGTTCTCAGATCCGCAGTGACACTGAGGGGTTTAAACACTCCAGCAGCACTGCTGACTGATCCACTCGTACCAGCACAACACACACTAACACACCAGCACCATGTCAGTGTGACTGCAGTGCTGAGAATGACCCACCACCCACATCATAGCTGCTCTCTGGTGGTCCTGTGGGGTACATTTGTTGGAACACTGGTCACCCCATTCTCTTTTTTCTTCTCAGGAGCATCTGGGCTACTTCTGCTTCCTCATCTTCTTCTTCTTCTGCTTCAGCTCGGGTGTGTTTGTGTGGTACGCTGTGCCTGAGACGCGGAACAGGAGCGTCTTGGAGATCAGCGCCGAGTTTGACAAAATGCACAGCAAAAGCAAAACCACACCAGAGAGCAAACTCAACACTGTATGTCTCTCTCACACACTGACGGGAAAGACCACCAAACTGTGATTCACTGGGAGACCCCATTGTGACCACCTGGAGTACCATAGCAACCAGCTGGCAACCACCTAGCAACACACAACACAAGCACTTAGTCTGTATGTTTAGATAAATAAATAATGCCATGTTGTCATTAAAACATCTCCAAAGCTCTTCTCTTCGGAGTTCTTCAGAAACTGTGCAGTAGAGTGGAAGCCCACGGTGGGTGTTTCCAGTAAAGTGGCCGCTGAGTGGAAGCAAAGGTGGGTGTTTCCAATAAAGTGGCCAGTGAATAGAAGCCCAAGGTGTGTGTTTGCAATAAAGTGGCCAGTGTAGGTGTTTCCAATAAAGTGGCCACTGAATGGAAGCCCAAGGTGTGCGTTTCCAATAAAGTGGCCACTGTAGGTGTTTCCAATAAAGTGGCCACTGAATGGAAGCCCAATGTGGGTGTTTCCAATAAAGTGGCCAATGTAGGTGTTTAAAATAAAGTGGCCACTGAATGGAAGCCCAAGGTAGGTGTTTCCAATAAAGTGGCCAGTGAGTGGAAGCCCAAGGTGGGTGTTTCCGATAAAGTGGCCAATGCTATGTAAACAGTCACTATGTGACTCCTGATTAGGCGCACGCGCAGTGTGAGTCCTCTGCTGGTCAGTGATAAGTGTGTGTCCCTGCACTGATAACGGTCCTCCCTGATAATCACCCTCTCGTGCGTAAAGCGCGCCCTGGCGCTCCTGCGCGCTCCGCGTTACGCACGGGGGCGCAGGAGGGTCCACGCGCGCGCGCTGTTTGCCTTTGAAAAGCGCTGATCTGAGAGTCGCGAGCGGCTGAGCGAGCAGATCAGAGGCGATGGAGGGAGCGCCGCAGCGCGAGACCTCGGGGGAGAGGGACATCCACCACCGGTGAGCTGCACTGGGATGCTCTGAGTCCAGCTTCCGCTCCTCAGTGGTTACACAGGGTCCAAACTGGTCGTGGGTGGCCAGGGCGGTGGGAAATATAACCAGTACTGGTAAGCAAGCTGGTTAAACTGGTTGACCTGCAGAGCTTGATGCTTTACCAGGTCTGCCAGCATGACCAGCTTGTCCAAGCTCAATGTTTTTGTCAAACCGGTCCTACTGGTCTACCAGCTTAATCAAACTGGTCCTACAGGTCTACCTGTTTGATCATGTTGGTCCACCACCTTGGTCAGACTGTTCCTACTGGTCTACCAGCTTGATCAAACTGTTCATACTGGTCTACCAATTTAATCATGTTGGCTGACCACCTTGGTCAGACTGTTCATACTGGTCTACCAGTTTGAGCACATTGGCTGACCACCTTGGTCAGACCGTTCATACTGGTCCACCAGTTTGATCACATTGGACGACCACCTCGGTTAAACTGGTTATACTAGTCAACCAGCTGGTAGTGTTTTTTATGAGCAGGGTGCATCAGCAGATGATTATTACTGTACACAACAATTATCTTTGTACAGCAGCTGTATTTCAAGAGTCTCAGAATACAGGAGTGTGATTTCGATCTCAGTGCTTCACGCCAAATGAATCTGTGAGAAAATAAATACATAAACAAACAACAAACAAATGCTTATAAGACTAGACAGTGATTTTACAGCTTATTTCTTTATTATTTCTCATTTTTATTAATAATAAACAGCAAATTCGGGCAAAATGAAATGTTCAGATTTCAAATTTAAGTAAAGGGCTGAATATACTGCTATCTTTAGTACATTACAGTCATATTAATGTGTTATTACTAATACTATAGCTGTGAGGTTTGTTCCTTGTTAAAACAATATTATAAAATTTATATATATATATATATATATATATATATTGCAGATTTCAGTAATAGTCAGTAATTAGTCATTCAGGTTAAGTGTCCTAATTTAAAAGTTCTGAAGCAGTGGAGTTGTTTGCTCTCACTACCCTGATCTTTATCACCTACCCTGATGTTCATATCTGGTGCAGAAGGCTTGGCGTGAAAGTTAACCGTCCAGCTTCCAGGATGAATCCTGCTTTGATGTGAATTCTGAAGTGTACGCTGGTCCTGACTGGGTGACCAGACCATGTGTCCAACCCTGTGTTGTTTATCTGTAGTGAGGCCTACTGATTAAGGGCTTATGATGGATTTGCATACTTTTTCAAGGTCTTTAAGGTTAAAGCTCACACGTTATATGAAAATGTGTGTGTGTGTGTGTGTGTGTGTGTGTGTGTGTGTGTGTGTGTGTGTGTGTGTGTGTGTGTGTGTGCTGAAGCCAGAATAGCTTTTATTATTGTTGCTTTAGTATGAATTTCAGTTTGTCCGTAAATAATAATAATAATAATAATAATAATAATAATACAGATATAGACAGTGTAGATATGACAAGATATCACGAAATATTGATGCACACACACACACACACACACACACACACACACACACACACACACACACACACATATACATATCATATAGCTGAAACAATACAGCATCAATAATACAACACATTCAAGACTGGGTTTCCCAAAAGGGTTCTAGCAGAAGATCTGAAGTGGTGAAGTGAGAATCATACTGAACACTCTCTCTACCAGTTAAGATGATCTTAACTCTAATTTGACTTTTGGAAACTGGGTCCTGGTTGGCATAAATGCAGTCAGTGATAGTAAAGGTAGATCATTTAAGTCCAAAGAAGACTATGTTTTTAGTCCTTCTCCTGTTAGACAGGCTTGACTTTCTGCTTATCTGCACTACACTCACTAGAGATTAGAGGGATGATAAATTGAGAACAATAAATGATTAATAATAGACTGATATAGGCAATATTTATTGATCTACACATGCAGAGGTAGTGTCTCTCAGTACGAAGTTGGGTTTAACACTCCATGCCAGACCTGATCCTAAACCTACCCCTAAACATAACCTCAGTGTAGAATGTGAAATTCTTACTGTTTCTGCAGAGGTTGTCCCTTCATTTCTTTTTAAATCCCTTGTGTAATGGAGCTGGTTTGTGTGTGTTTGGCAAAAGAATTGATTAAAGGAATTCCATCGAATTCCCAAAGTATTCCCAATTTACTTGGAGCGTTTGTCTAAGGAAACGAAGGGAACTAGGCGTTACTCACAATTGGCTGAAATTGGGGAACCAATCAGTAAATCAATACCACAATAAATGCATCATCACATATCAGCAAAGAACACTGAACATCAAATGTGAACATCTGAGTGGGCTTCCTGAAAGCATTATAGCATAAAGTTCTGGATGGGCGGGCGAGCGAGCTTCACAATGGACACTCTCTCTCCCAGCTATGACGATCTTAACTTTAAAATATGGGTCCCATTTTATCCCTTGTCTGCAACAGGACATGAATGATCATATAAGAAAAGAAACGTGGTTAATAAGCAACAACGAGTATTTATCAGAATGTTTACAGCAAGTTTTTGATCATATTTTCCATTAAAAGATCAAAAAAAATTTAAATATTACTTGACTCTTGAGTTAATTCTATATAACATCAGAATAAACCCAAATAAACGTAAAGTCAGTGTTTATTGACAGTGTCTACCTGTAATTAACTCTATATAACATCAGAATAAACCCAAATAAACGTAAAGTCAGTGTTTATTGACAGTGTCTACCTGTAATTAACTCTATATAACATCAGAATAAACGCAAATCAGTTATTTATGTGGCATTTGACTCACAGTTAAAAGTAATATCAATCAGAAAATGGATGAAATATGATCTGTGTTACAGTGATACTGGTGTGCTGAGAGAATGCTTCACCTTAAGTTTGCATATTCATCTCTCTCGACAGCAAACTATTGGATATGAACCTGAATTGTTGCTGAGGGCTCTTCTAGGCATTTGATAAACAAAGCTGGTGAGGGTGGGGGGGGGGGGGGGACACAGGAGCCGCCTGCTTAAATATTAACTGCAACGTTAGATCCTGTAAGAGAGAGAGTCTGGACCTGGCACACAGATCTGTTTTACACTCAGAGATATCATGATAGCCTGCTTTAATTGATTGATGAACTCATCATCCGCATATCAGATGTTGTCATTTGCATATCTGCAGTATTTGCAGTAATGTGTAGCACTGATTGTTGACAGAGGGGTCAATGGTCAATAGTCACTGAGAGTGTACCTACCCGTAAAACTTGATAGTGTTGGAATAAACCCAAATTAACATAAAGTCAGTGGTCAATGAGTCCATGACCTGTAATTAACTCTATACATAATCTCTATATAATTTCATATTATTATGTATTATTGTGTATATATAAATATATTTTGCAAGTTATACATTGTTAGTGTTTGTCATGCAATCTTTGTGTTTTACTTTTTGACATCAGTGTGACATTTCTTCTTCACATCATCTCCAAAATTCAGAAAGAGTGGACCAATCAAAGTGTTCCAAAATGACCTAGAAGCCTTTCCTTCCTTTCCTTTCCTTGGAAGTGGACAATATGAATAATTTTCTAAAGAACTTTAATCCAAAATCAGACATAGTGAGATCATTTACACCCCTGTTCAGTGATTGATCAGTAAATTGGGCCCCGTCACTCAGGTCAGTGGAGGACCAGGCAGAGGACAGCTAATGTCACACACTGACCTCATTAAATGTAAAGATTTCAGCCCCAGGAATAGCCCACCACTCTGAAGTGCCACCCCTCCAGAATAGCTTACTTTTCCTGGTAGTGTTTCCATTAAAGTGTCCACGCACTGTGTTTCGTGATTGGTCGTCACTCTGTTCTGATCTAATCAGTAAAACTACGCCATTGCCAAGAGTGACGCGTGCCACAGAGATGACGTGACCACCCCAGCACCCACCGCACGTGCGCTGAGGTGATGTCAGAGTGTGTGAGGGAGCTGATAAGGAGAGTTACACACCCTGCACTCTCTGATACTGACACCCACAGCAGACTGAGAGGGTCTTTAAAGCAGGGAATGGTTCTGTGAGGTGTCCTTCAGTCAGCTTCAGAGCACAGCTGCCCACTTTACCGATGTAACACCCCCTTTATTTTATGAACCCCCATATTTTATACATACAAAAATGTATTATTATTATTATTATTATTATTATTATTATTATTATTATTATTATTATTATTATTATTATAGTAGTAGTTGTTGTTGTTGTTATTATAGTTACAGTAATAGTAGTAGCAGTTGTTGTTGTAGAAGTAGCAGTAGTAGTAGCAGTAGTAGTAGTAGTAGTAGTAGTAGTAGTAGAAGTAGTACTAGTAGTAGTAGCAGTAGTAGTAGTAGAGGTATTATGTCATAGTAATAGGTGTAGGAATAGTATTATTAGTTGTAGTAGAAGTAGTAGCAGTAATATAAGTAGTAGTAGTAGTAATAATAATACAGTAGTAGTAGTAGTAGTAGAAGAAGTAGTAGTAGAAGTAGTAGTAGTAGAAGTAGTAGTAGTAGTAGAAGTAGTAGTAGTAGTAGAAGTAGTAGTAATAATAATACAGTAGTAGTAGTAGTAGTAGAAGTAGTAGTAGTACTAGAAGTAGTAGAAGTAGTAGTAGAAGTAGTAGTAGAAGTAGAAGTAGTAGTAGAAGTAGTAGTAGAAGTAGTAGAAGTAGTAGTATTCAGATTACATGCATGTTATGGAAGATCTGACCAAAGATCTCTGGTCTATCAGCTATGAGAATGTTGGTCTGCTGTGGTGTGTGACCATCTCTATTTCTGTGTTTTGTTTGCAGAGTGTTCGTCAACAAGAGTGTGACGCTGGAGAACATCAAGTGTTATGGCTTCGACATGGACTACACACTGGCCAGTGAGATAGCTCACTCTCGAGATATAGATGCCCTTTATACTGATCAAATTTATACTGATTAACTTCATACTGTTAAAGCCAAGCAGATTTATTCGTTTTTTAATGGCATTTTCAAACTTATATAACATCAACAATGCAGACTAGTTCAGACCCGACACGCCAGAAGATACATTCATCAAGAATCGTTTATTGATGGTGCTGATTATTGGCAATGATTAATGCAGCTGATTTGACAGCCTCATCGTACAGCTCTCTGTTCATTCTTCAGTGTACAAATCACCTGAATACGAGGGGCTGAGCTTCGAATTGCTGAGGGACAGACTGGTGTCCATCGGATATCCACACGAACTGCTCCGCTACACATACGACTCCACCTACCCCACACGGTGAGCGCTGCTGCAGATTACAGTCTGGCGAGGAATATATATAAATATATAAATGTGCCTTTTATTACTATTAATAGTACATTCAAAACAACACAGAGCTGAGTTACCCCTAAAAAACAGGGACCAATGGCGGTTCAATGTTATTTAATTGTTCATTTTTCATAAATAAAACATTTATAACAGTAATAACATGCTATATGGTTTACATTTGTTTTATTTTATAATAAAAAATCTATATATTATATAATATAATTATATAAATATAATAAAATCACTAATCACTGCTGGGCCTGACTGTTGGAGGCTGCAGTGTTTATAGGTTTCTGACCACTGAATATCTGAGCACTGACCAATCCCACATTAGTCACACACACACACACACACACACACACACACACACACGCACGCACAACCCAATCAAGTGATTTCCTCCCACAGGCCTCCTGAGCAGTGAAAGGTCAAGCTAAAGTCCAGCATTCAGGCGGAGGCTCCAGCCACAGGGGGAGGGGCTATAAATATAATTCACAAATAGATTAGCTCTCCTAAGGGGGGATATTTCCTCTTCCACATTTCACCATCCATCATCAAAGCTCCAGTGAGTAACGAAGGAAGATGAGCTGTGAGTTTACTGGCCCGAATGGAGCCTTCGCTGCTGGAAAGGCTTTTGTTGCTGCAGTATTAAAAACTGGCCCACAGGCTCCAGCTATTCTTAACTGAAGCTCACGTTTATATAACATATATGTATCACATATTATAGATGTAGGATATATAATTGTCACAAATAAGCCACACAAACTCACTTTCCATTTCTATTGGTCCATTCAGCACGGGATTCTACACATTATTGACATGATCTCAAATAGAATATTGACATTCACCCTTTTTTAATTTATTCTATAAAACTTTGACAACAATAAATGACAACATCTGTTTAAGGGGCAGCCGTGTCGCTGAGACTGAGTGTGTGACAGTGTGTGTTCTTCTCGCTTGCAGTGGTTTGGTGTACGACTCGACCTACGGCAACCTGCTGAAGGTGGACTCGCTGGGAAACATCCTGGTGTGCACACATGGCTTCATCTACCTGACAGGGTCAGTGTTTGTGTGTGTGTGTGTGTATGTGTGTGTGTGTGTGTGTGTGTGTGTGTGTGTGTGTGTGTGTGTGTGTGTGTTTGTACACTGGCTGATTCACACTTCACACATTTCACTAGAGGAGGCCAAACTTTCACATAAGACTGTATAAATAATATATATATATATATATAATACATTGCATATGATACATATAATACATTATAAACATTCACATGAAGCCGATTCATCAGTGGTTGTATCTTGCAGCTCAATATGTATCACCATATGTCCTGACGAGGTATAAAAACAAATGTATAAGAGAGTGTGTGTCGGGCGAGCGTGAGTGTGTGTGCAAATATGTTCTCATAAAGCCTCTGAAGCGTCTGCTGAAGACTTCAGTGGAGAGTGTGCTGTGTGGGAGGTGTGAGCGCGAGCAGGAGCAGTAAAGCAAGAGTGATGGATTGGGTGATGCTGAGGGAGGAGATGATGAATGATGGAGGTTTGAGGGAGAAGATGATGTCACAGGGGTGTGTGTGTGTCCTGTATCACTTTCCCATAAATAGTTTTTATTACATCTTTCAGGTGGTATGAGGTCTATAAACTGTGTGTACGTATAAATACACGTGTGTGTGTGTGTGTGTGTGTGTGTGTGTGTGTGTGTGTATACAGACCACACACACACACACACACACACACACACACACACACTGCCTGGAAGTGCTGCCTGGACGTGATCCATCATACGCGTGCACTCGGGGCTGAATTCGGACATAGATGTTTGGGAATAATCCCGCGGCTCTATTATAAACCAGTCTATATCCTCTCTGGGTCAGATGTGGATGATGTGACCAAGGGCAAGACACGCTGCAGGCTCCAGTGGGCTGCAGCGGGATTAGAGAGAGAGGCCGGGTGTGTATTTTCTGTTTGTGAGTGTTCGGTTAGGTGTAGGAGGAGGTGTTGGGTTTGTTAGATGAGGGCAGGTGTCCTTGGGGCCTATTTAGATTTTCACTGTGAGCTAAAAGTACAGTGAACGTTTACAAAAAATGTTAATAATTATAAAAATAAAATAAAATTATATATATATATAAATACATGTGCACAATAGTACTGGAACATCATTTGCACACAAGCTTGTTTGACTGTTATCAACATAACAGGCATTTAAAGCAACATTACGTCGCTGTTGTGCCTCAAAACATCAGCTTCAGAGTCACTTTGATGCTCCACTGACTGTAACAGGGAGAATGTTGTCTCTGTCGTTGCCGCGGTAAAACTGCAGAAACACGTTGTCGTTGTTGTTTGCAGAAACTGCCTGAAGTCATTAAGTTTGCTTTGGAGTTCATTAATTAGTACAAGATACACAAATGCGTTAATTAGTCAGTCATTTGGCTAATTATGGCAGCTTGATCGGCCCATTAGACACAGCGTCTTCAGAGTATGAGAGAATCTAGCCAGTGGCATTTAACAAAAACTGAACTTCAAATGGAACCTGTCCCTGCTGGAGGACTTTATAATAGGGACGTCAAGCCGAGTATCTGATCTTGGTGTTTGTATTAATAATAAGTTTTGATGATAAGATATGATGCTGATTAACTTTATTTTAGTAACATTCTGAACTCGGAGCTAAAGCCTGATTCATTAAAATATGCCTTTAAAAATATCTCTAAATGCATTATTATTATTATTATTATTATTATTATTATTATTATTATTATTATTATTATTATTATTATTATTATTATTATTGATAGTAGTAGTAGTACCTTTTATACATACAGTACCTTTATTACATACACCACTGACATGGTGGTGGTGTGTTAGTGTGTGTTCTCTAGTACGAGTGGATCAGACACAGCAGTGCTGCTGGAGTGTTTAAACAAGGTGTCCACTCACTGTCCACTCTATTAGACGCTCCTACCGAGTGTCCCCACCTTGTAGATGTAAAGTCAGAGACAGAAGCTCATCTGTTTCTGCACAGTCTGTGTTGGTCGTCCTCTAGTCCTTCATCAGTGCTCTGGTGGACTGTTCTCGGTCCAGCAGTGACACTGAGGTGTTTAAACACTCCAGCAGCACTGCTGTGTCTGATCCACTCGTACAGCGCAACACACACTAACACACCACCACCATGTCAGTGTGACTGCAGTGCTGAGAATGACCCACCACCCACATCATAGCTGCTCTGCGGTGCTGCTGTGGAGTTATATCTTAATGAATATTGATATATGATGTACGTTCTGAGCCTTTGGTTGTTTTGTAGTCGTCTAATGTGTTTGTCCATCACAGAGACAGATCGGGCTAATAGAGTGTGAATGGCATGTGTATACAATGGATTCCTCCTAATGAGGCAGTGTGGTGGTGTGTTCAGGGCTCGGAGTGTGTGTGGGTGTGCGAGTGTGAGCACTGTGTGTTTGGCTTCATTTAACAGGTGATTAGCTGGGGGAGTGTGAAGTGGTCTGCTGTGGTCTACACATTCAGAGGAGAACTGCAACTGTGTGTAATAATGCTGGTGTGTGTGTGTGTGTGTGTATGTGTGTGTGTTTGCAGTGGAGAGATTCAGGAGTACTACCCCAACAGATTCATCCAGAGAGACGACACAGAGCGGTTCTACATCCTCAACACTCTCTTCAATCTCACAGGTACCAGAAAAGGCCCTCTAAGAGATAACACACCCTATTCCACATGTACACTACATGGGCAAAAGTATTGGGACACTCGTTCCTTGATAGTTTCTTCTGAAATCAGGGGTATTAAAAAGATTTTACCCTGCTTTTGATGGGGTAACTGTGTCTACTGTCCTGGGAAGGCCTTCTACTAGATTTTGGAGCATTGCCGTGAGGATTTGATTGCATTTAGTGGCAAGAGTGATAGTGTGGTTAGGATGTTGGATGATCACCACCCCAAATTCATCGAGAAGTACTGGATGCAGCTCCATCATTCCAGAGAACACAGTTCCACTGCTCCACAGCTCAGTGCTGGGGGGCTTTATACCCCTCTAGGCATGGCACCAATAGGTTCATGTTTATCTTTTAGTGGCAGTACTTCTTTTCAAGCTGCATGTGCATTTGCACATCTGTGTCAGCAATCGGTGCAATGTAAAGTAACTGAATGCTTTCATTAGAAGTGTCCACAAACATTTGGACATATAAGTGTATGTCAAGCCAGGATAAGCTCAGGATAAAGAGATGGAGAACTCTGTTATATCTGAGGATTTTGAACTACCTACAGCCGAATAGCAGAAGAATATATGAACTCAGCGTCACTGCAGTCCCTGAGCTTAAATTTCGTAACTGGATCAGGAACTGGTTTTACCAGAACCGAGCCCTGCCTCACTGACCTGTAATCAGACACGGTTCTGTAAAGTCTAAACTGCAGTTCTGAATTTGTTCTGTGAAGCTCAATCTGTTTTTTCGCTCTGTCAGCAGAAACCTACCTGTACGCCTGCCTGGTCGACTTCTTCACTGGCTGCTCCAGATACAGAAAGTGAGTGATAGAAGCATCAGCAGCTCAGGAACAATATTTTACTGTAATCTTAAATGTTTATTAATATATAAAATATGATAAAATATTAATAAAGATTAAGATTTTTATTAGCGAGCCAATGTACAATGTTCCTGAGTTTCTACGGTGATCTACTGATATTCCACATGTCTCTCTCTCTCTCTCTCTCTCTCTCTCTCTCTCTCTCTTGCACTCTCTCTCTCTCTCTCTCTTATTGTCTCTCTTTCTCATTCTCTCTCTGTCTCCCTCTCTCACTAGTTGTCTAAAGGGCTTTAAGCATGGTGATCTTTTTATGTCGTACAAAAGCATGTTCCAGGATGTGCGAGACGCCATGGATTACATCCATGACACAGTAAGCTCACACACACACACACACACACACACACACACACACACTTATTTGATCATTGTCATTTCACTACAGATATTAAAGGTTTTTCAGTCCTGTTTGTGTCCTGCACATATCAGTGACCTTCAACTAAATGACCATCGTGCTTCTCTTGGTCCAATTATTCGCCCCATCTCAAGCTCTGTCAGCTGGGCCAAATGTGTCTGAGTGTATCATACAGGCATGTCAAGCAGTTTATCTCTCACCAAGAAGTACACTACCCAAGAGTGGCTTCTGAGAGGCTTTTTATAGGGCAGTGGTGGAAGCACTTCACGCGCTCTCGTGCCAAAACCCAGTTTGTCTAATCAGACCACACCCCTAATCATTTACATATCTGCCTAAGACAGAAATGCGTCCTGATCCAACCTGTCGGTGTGCATTATTTTTCTCATCACTGAGGGTTTTTATTTAATGAATATTATTGAAACCTCAGACACTCGTTTGGTTTGCACTTCACGGAGTTTGATCGCGATGGTAAGATCCAAAGACCTCTCTGATGCTTTCAGAAAGTCGATCATAGATGCAGATGAGTCTGGGGAGGGATTTAAAACATCGTACAACAGTCAGACTGAATGGAAATTTGCTATTGAACTAAGTAATTTCAATATCATGATGTTGCCCAGTCATTGTTTTTGCCTGCAGAGTCAAAGACTGGTGAATGTTTGTTTCTCACGCTGCCTTCTTCTCCTCGCAGGGCAGCCTGAAGGAGAGAACACTGAAGAATCTGGAGAAATATGTGGTCAGAGATGTAAGTGAGGATGAGCTCACACATGATGGCCCCTTTATTAGAAACACCTATTTTGTGCTGTTTGGGTGGGGAACCATTCACAGCAGTGTCTGTGGTTCCTGCTCAAACAAAACCATCATGTAGGGCTGCAGTTGGGCTTCCCAAATGGCTCCTAACATTACAGCCCAACTTAATCTCACATGGGTGCCATCTAGGCCCTATATGCAGTGTACATCCTGCTGGGGCCCATGTTTACCCCCTCCTTGTCCTGTCAGTGATCCTGGTGGGCCATTATGGAACCTGTGGTCAAAACGTACTGTTTCCCAGTTGGGCTACCCATACAGACCTGTCATGGGTGTGACTTTGTTCCTGGAGCACCACCTGCCTTGCATGTTAGAGGTTTCCTGCTCTAACACAGGGGCAAGTCAGGTAAACACTGAAACATCCAGGGCAGGTGGTCCTCTAGGATCAGGGTTTGGAACCACTGGTGTGTGTGTGTGTGTGTGTGTGTGTGTGGTTCTGGTACAAGCTGTATTCTGTTATAATTTCATAATTTCTAACATTTGTATCTTCAGCCTCGTATTCCTGAGATGCTGAATCGGGTAAAGAGTGTTGCAAAAGTGTTTCTAGCAACCAACAGTGACTACAACTACACAGAGGCAAGTGATTTGGAAATGCACTACTGGAACCTGCTCTGATATATTATCACGGTTACTCTTTTATTCATGTTGTTCTACTGTACATTCAGTTTACATCATTAATTCTACACAGTCGAGTCACATTATTATGACCTCCAGCTAATATCCAGAGTAACTGCCGTGTGCAGCACAAGAGAGCAGCTAGACAGGCTGGGATTGACTCTGAAAGTTCCTGGTAGGTTGTTACAGGTATCTGGAGCCATGCTGACTGCAGTGCATCCCACAGCTGCTGGATGGTGCATGCAGGAGGATCCATAAAGCATGACGTGGTCTCATAGATGCTCAGTTGGGTTCAAGCCTGGGTAGTTCTTGGAAGTCTTGGTTATGCTCTTCAAACCGATATCGGACATTTCTAACCATGGCTCAGTGGAATATCCCACCTTCCCCTGGGAAGACAGTAAGCATGTATGAGATCTGCAAGGATGGATTCATGCACAGATTGGTTGCGAGTGCCTTCCACATGAATGAGTGGGTCCTGAGAACATTTCCCAGACCATAACGGTGCCAACACCAGCTTGTGTTCTTCCAGCAGTGGCTGTAGGATTCACTGATGTTCCTCCCCTGACACACCAGCATCCATCTGTTCGATGAAGCAGAAACGTAATTAATCAGAGAAGGTCCAGTTCAGTGGAGGTCCAATTCTGTTACTGCTGTGATAATTAAAACCCCTTTTTTCGATGCAACTTCGTTAGCAGAGGTGCAGTGATTATTCGTCTGCTCTGGAGCTCCGTACACAGTAGGGTTCGCTGAACTGTTGTTTTAAACAGACCTCTGGTTGCCTCCTGATTCATTTTGAGCTGCTCCACTGTAATATGTCGGTGCACTCTCATGCACTTCATTAGGCAGCTGTGGCCTGGTGGTTGGGCAGCCAGCCTTGTGACTGGAAGGTTGCCAGTTCAATTCCATGAACTGGCAGGACAGGACTGAAGTGCCCTTGAGCAAGACACTGCTGCCCTGCCCCATGGTTAGGGATGCCCACTGCTCCAGGCATGTGTGTGTATTCCCTAGTGTGTATGTACACGTGTATTTTAGGTGTTTATAGCTGGCATTCAGCGCTCACATCAGTTTTCACATCACTTCCTCACTGTGATGTGTGATACTAGCTGTAGTTGCAGCACTGATGAATCATCCCTTTTACCCATGACAGCAATATGTGTGCACACAGCCTATCACACACTTTATATACCCACCAAGCCTTTATGAGCTACAAGCTACCATCACTGGAGGTACCAGGCGGTCATAATATTGGGACTTGATTGTGTATGTAATTACATATGTACAAACAATTACATAGTACCAAAAATCAATTACATTTTCAGCTTTAACATTTTATGGACAGACACAAGTCCTGGAGCATTTCTGACTTTTAATGTCCAAAAAAAACCAGTATCCACTGGGTTTCTACTTACAGCCACTGATGAGGTCTGTGATAGTTCAGAACCTGTACTTTCCACCCTATTTCTTTACTTCTTCCAATGAGAATTTTCGAGAGAGAATTTGTTGAATAAAAGATTAGAAGAAGTGTTTTAAAGGTTGTGAAATCTGGGTGCCGGTTAAGAGGGAGTAACCGATCAAAGCTCTCGTTGAACATACACTGTATGAATGTGTGTTGGGATGCAAAAGCAAAGACTGATCCTGGATCCGTATTTCATTCATATGTTGAGGAATTAACTTTGTTTTTTTTTCCTATACAGGGCATCATGAAATACTTATTAGATTCCCCACCTGGGTCAAAGGTGAGCAACCTGAATCCCTCCGATGGTTATGTGTGTGTGTGTGTGTGTGTGTGTGTGTGTGTGTGTGTGTGTGTGTGTGTGTGTGTGTGTATATATATATATATATATATATATATATATATATATATATATATATTAAAGAAGACACAAATTCCACAAATTCACTCTTGTGCAAGTACATTTGAGAATCCGATGTGCTTACAAACTTACAAATTATGAAATAAATCAGCCCTGAGCTGCATAGAATAATAATAATAACATATGGTAACATATTAGACAATAGACATGAGGCCAAAATATGCAATAATGACATTCACATAATTCACGGTTTATAGCTGTGATTCTTAGTTGATATATTATGTAAAAGACGTGTGAGACCCGGAAGCAGCATATGTTTTAATATTCCATGAGTTTCATAAGTGCCCTAGGCCTCTCAACACATTTTCGATCCAACGGGATGTCGTAATGAGTTTAACTCCCTAGAGATTAAGGCCTGCATGATGACACTTATTGGATATTTAAGGCTGGATTATTAGAAAGAGACTGAGTTGGTCTGTTTCTGTATTTTTGGAGGTAACTGTTTCTTTACCCCAATCATGAGGAGCTTTGGGGGGGTTATGCATGTGTTCACTGTTAAAGCATCTGCCCCTCAGAACCCGAAGAAGTCATGGCGGTCCTACTTTGACCTTGTGGTGGTGGACACACGGAAGCCGCTGTTTTTCGCTGAGGGGACGGTGTTAAGACAGGTGGATACGGTATGTCTCTCTCTTACACCTGTTCTGAATCCACAATGTGTGTGTGTGTGTGTGTGTGTGTACTCAGTGCTTAACCCTCTTGTTCTCTTCACCCAGAACACAGGAAAGCTGAGGATCGGAACCTACACAGGAGACCTGCAGCATGGAACTGTCTACTCTGGAGGTACAATCATCTCTTCATTGTAATTCATTAGTGTATCAAAGTATGGCCAATGTTGCCAGGGACCACCCGTATGGAAATCTGATATATGGCAAGCAGGTTTGGAACTCTGCAGTTACTGAATCAGCCAAGCTCTGGAGACTTTTATAACACTGTGCTACTTCTGTCTCAGGGTCATCAGATATCATCTGTGACCTTCTGGACGTCAGGGGCAAAGACATTCTCTATGTAGGAGACCACATATTTGGAGACATTCTGAAGTCTAAGAAGCGTCAGGGATGGAAAACCTTCCTGGTGGTGCCGGAGCTCACCAAAGAGTTGCAAGTGTGGACGGACAACAATGGTGAGCACTCTATCAAAGTCTGATCTTCATGGCACGAATGAATGAGGTTTCTGAGAAGTTGTTGATGCTCATCAGGATGGAAAGGTTATTAAACCATCTCTACAATTTGGACAGATTGTGTACAAATGGAGGAAATTTAAGACCAATATTACCTTTTGGGCCTGTTTTGCTGAAGAATGGCTTGTTATACTTGTTGAAACAAAGAATTTTGAATTATCTGTTCATGAGCTTAGTCTCTAGAGAATGTGGGTCATGCATCAAGACAATGACCCTAAGCATAGGAATTGTTCTACCAAAGAATATTTAAAGAAGAGGAAAGTTAATGTTTTGGAAAGGCCAAGTCCTGACCTTAATCCAGTATAAATGTTCACACGAAGAAACCCAGCTACATTACAGAGCTGAAGCTGTTTTGTTCTGAGGAATGGGCTTAAATTCCTCCAAGCTGATGTGCAGAACTGATCAACGGTTTGTGGAAATGTTTCATTGTTTATTGCTTCAGAAGGGGAGTCACATTAGATACTGAAAGCAAAGGTTCGCATATTTTTGCCCCTCACAGATATGTAATATTGGATCAGTTTCCTTCATCAAGAGTTAAATTCTGATCTCAGAGCTGACGAGAATTTAAAACTGTATGCTTTTTGCAGGCATGTTTCAGGAGCTGAGGCAGCTTGATGTTTACCTCGGTGAGCTTCATAAGTAAGTATGAGTTAGTCGTTGCAGTGACTGCATTTCTGCTACACTTGCCTCAGTGAAAGATGCAGTTGCAGTACATGAAATGGACTGCAGATGGCATTAGAGTGTAACAAATTCACTCAGTAACTAATCCATGTGATTACTGTCATTGCAGGTATTTAGACAGTGGTGTTCTTGGGACTCCAGATATTAATTTGATCCACAGCAAGATTAAGGTGAGACCTTCTGTGCTGTTCTTCAGTGAATCAGATTTATGTGATAATGGTTTGTTTACCGACATATTCATTCTTTATGAATAGAGAATTTTTCTTTGAGGAGCTCTGTGTGTGTGTGTGTGTGTGTGTGTTTGTGTGTGTGAATTGCAGAAGGTGACGTACAGTTTGGATCTGTGTTATGGAAAGATGGGGAGTCTCCTCCGTTATGGTTCCACGAAAACTCTGTTTGCCAGCCAGCTGCTGCGATACGCTGACCTGTATGCGGCGTCCTGCCTCAACTTACTGAACTACCCCATCACTTACCTCTTCAGAGCCCCGTCTGTCCTGGTAAAAAAAATAAATAACACAAATATATTTTTATTATTTATATTTGTCGAGATGAATTGCCAAAAAGCTACAAGGCTTTGGCATGACGGAGGTCATAAGTGTCTTCATTGCTAACCTGAATTCAACTTCCTCTGTTATTTTTCCTCCAGATGCCCCATGAGCTTGCTGTAAGTCCTCAATTCAGCCGAGAACCACCCACCCCCGACCTGTCAGCCAATAACATGTTCATAACCCCACCACTTAAGGTGGGACATATTCAAACCTTGGCTGATGGATACATTTACCTAATTTTAATTTACTTACCTTAACAGCAGAAGTGCTAGTTTGTATCTCATTTAACTGTGTATTTTGGTCTTCCTCTACAGAGGCAGTGTCAGTGTGATGGCGATAACTGTGGGCAGAACAACTGCGCTCAGAATAACACGTCCATCAGAGTGGAGACATGAGAGAGTGGGAGAGTGTTTTTCCATTGTATGTCTGTAAATATAAACTGTTCTCTTACAGTCGAGTTAATCGGCTGCTCAGGCCAGGGAACCAAAGCAATAAACCCCCCACCTCGTTTTCCCCAGAGTTACAGGAACAGTTCACCCAAATATGCTAAATAACGAAAGTTTGACCCTGTCCACACATATCCAGATATTTTTAAAACCATTGTTTCCTAGCTCAGCTATGGCCAGAGGGTCGTGAGTTCCAAATCCGGGTCACGCTGCTTTGCCATCATGAGCCAGAGTCTGAGACAGCACACATGGCAATGCTTTCTCTGGGTGTGTAGATGTTGTTCTCTTCCACTTCCACTGTGATGCTGGCTGTTGGCTGATGTATCAGAGCTGAAGATCTGGTGCTTTACTCAGAGCGCCCTGGCTGCCTGGTGATGCTGTTTGAAAAGAGGAGCAATGGGAGGGTTTACCAGCTTTACCAAATTCAGAGAAAAAGGATAAATTCAAAAATCAAATTCTGATTAAGGGCTCAGAGTGCGCTACCACTATGAACCTGAAGACTGCAGGTTCAAATCGGCAGCCGGAGTCTGAGAGTGTTAAATTGGCCATGCTCTCTCCCCCACATAATAATATCTAAATAATGTTAACATTAACAATAGTTATTTACATAAATAAGAAATTAATGAACTAAAAATAAAGACAATCCAAGTTTTTAAAATATCCGGCTCTGTGTGGACGTGGCCAGTAGAATGGACTGATTTGAATAGTGCTGTTGTAAGTAGCTGCTAATGACTGGTGGTGATGATTAGCAGCATTTCTGGGAAAACTGTTCCTTCAAGTGTTTTTGGAAATGTGATATAGTATCGTATCTGCTTGAGTTATTTTATGTTTTTGGTAAACAATCACTTATCTGTGTGTTTTTCAGAAGTCCAATTTCTAATTGCTTTAGTTATGATATAGGGAAGAGCGGGGCACGCCCTAATACAGTAGAAGTTGAGTTTTTTCTAAATAATTCAAAAGTATTTTAGTAAAATGTATATTTTCATAAAGGATTGCCACACATCTCTGCTACTAAAGAATGCACACTGTTCAGCTGAAAGCAGAGTGCAAACAATCAGTAAACTATCGATGCAATTCTATACAATTTGAAGCAGAGCTCCTTTCACATCAAACACATCAAAATATCTACACCCAGAAAATTGTGAGTGAACTTAGGCTATTAACATTGGAGTCTACAGTTCACTTCTGTGCATCTGTTAATAAAAATGTGACAAAAAATGTATAGTTAAAAAAATTCAACTGATAATTTAACCACTTTTATCAGCTCAGGTAAATCATTTGAACCGGTGAGGGACAGGGTGGGCAATTCCAGTCCGGGGGGTCTGATTCCTGTAGTTTGTTATGTTAATTGTCAGATGTAGCAGGTCTCATAGATCAGGGAAATCCATAAACTATGCAGGAATCCAGTCCCCATTACCCTTCCCTGGTGTGGGTATAATTTTCTACCATTGGGTGCATGTACATGGACTCAGGAATCTAATATTAATTGGATTTCTGCTGTTATCTGATTATTCAAGTACGAAAGCACTTTGAATTTTTAGATCAGAGTAAGATCTAGAAATTGGATTAAGAAATTAAGATCTGGATTTTCACCCACTAATCAGACTTATCAGTGCATGTACACTCTTAAACCGGAATTCTCTGGGAGCAAGCAGCATTTTTGTGGCTCAGTGTGTAAAATTAGCCCATGGCATGGAAGTATATGTCACATCTTACTCTGAGATTATTGGTTGGTTGCCAGTAAAGTCAAAATCTGATTTTCTGATTTTATCAGATTATTGACTGCATGTAAACACACTTATTGTATTTCCACTATGTTTGGAAGCTGTACTCTATTACAGCAACAGGAGATTCGTAATAATATAGGAGTGAATTGTGGGACTTCTATAGACAACTCAGCCATCAAACACACTGACCAGTACAACATACAGTGTTATGGTACAGAAGGTCTTCCAGAGGATTGCTATTGGATATGATGACCAAAAGGAAGTTCTACTGGAGCTTCTTAAACTACATTAACTATCTCTGTTCCAGTTGATCAGATTGTGCCCAGCTCTCCCCTAGAAGTGATTGTAGTCCACGATAGACCTAAGAATAGTTATATGCCATGACAATGTGTTTTAGTACCATACGTTTAGAACAAGCGCTTAATCTGTGCTGTGCTGAGAGGAGCTGTGAACTTCTTTCTGCTTTCACTTCATTTTTCACACCAAATTGCCAGGTTTTTGGCCATTTTATTAGAAACTCAATTTTATTACTTACTGAACTGCAACTATCAGCCCCCAGTGGGAAATACTGCCAATAGAATAGGACTCTCTGTAACAGATAAACAATCATGAACCTATTGGCACAATGTCTAATGCCATGTGTGGTCTAGAGGGGTATAAAGCCACTCAGAGTTGAGTTGTCGAACAGTGGAACTGTGTTCTCTGGAATGATCCATCCAGAGAGTTGGGGTTGAAGGAGGTTGGTTATCATCCAACATCCTGACCTCACAGCAACAGACAGGTGAGACAGTTACTCCACCAAAAGCAAGATAAGCTCTTATAAAACCCTCGATTTCAGAAGAAAGAACAAATAAGCAGGTGTTCCAATCCATGTAGTGTATTTGAGTTATTGTAACCTCTGTAACTTCAGTGTGATAATTCAATAATGAACCATATTAATACCATATTAATATTAATAACCATAATACCATATTATTATAAACATAATGATTGCAATACATTAAATAAATAATGTAAAATATCATCAGATTCAGTCTGAATTTAGTTTTTTTGGGGCAAAAACACACTTTAAATTGCTTTAAATTGAACTGAATCTGGTGTCCTGGAGCAGGAAAACCCTTGCGATGTGTTTGAGATCTGGTGTCAGCAGTATATCTGCAGGTCATTTATATCCCATGTACCTGCTTTAGTGTAATGCTCAACACCTTGTGTACTTTATATTCTTATAACTGAAAGAAACAGAATCACAGTGCAGGGTTCGTGACTGTGTGCTTTGAAACCCACCCAACCGGTTCCCTCACCTTCTGCATTTTTTGCTGTTGTGCCTTGTTTTTGAGATATAAGCCAGTCAGGTTTTGAACTTCTGTCTGTTTTTATTCGCTGCGTCTTATAAAATAAACCTGATAAAACTGAGATTTTAGTCTGTATGATTTGTATCTTTGTATTTTCCAAATATTTGTGTTTATAACTAATAAAAAACACTGCCTTTCTTTGGCTGCCTGTTTTATTTCGCATAACTGTAATTGTTTTCATATTTGAAAAGACAAAATTTAAGGCAAATATACTGGAGCACACTGTTTGTAAAGCCTTAAAGCTCTTGCAGGGTGGTGCACAACTTCATTACTATGATCCTCCTGTTCAGGGAATGGTGTGATGTTGAACAGGCGCCTGTGGTCGGTGGGAAAACGTCAGTAGCACACACTGGCCGCTAGATGTCGCCAAACTCCGTGTTTAAGGCTTCGCTCTGCTGCGAGTGGAAAAATGGCCCCTGTTATAAACAAGCTTCGCCACAATGCTTCGCCACGCGGCCGTTTTCATCTCCAGCGTAAACAGAAGCAGTGGGAAACATTAATTTCACAAATAAAATGGCCAAATGGACACATTTGGTTCACTTGTGGAGTGTGAGGCCTCTGTAACAGCACTAATAGTAGTAGATTCATTTCCCACTTAACCTACGAAAATTAAAATTAGAATTAAAAATAAAGCTGTTCTCTTTCACTGCATCACTTTTCCACAACCTAAAATGTTGATTAATAAAGATAATGTTTAATGAACCCCCTGTGATGTGGTTTAATATGCATATTCCCAGCTCGGGGGTTTCTACGGCTGCTGTGGAAGTGTTTGTTTACTGGATGTTTGTGTATAATTACTCGTTTTTAATAAACGTTTCGGGCCGTCATGCATTTCAAGCAAACACGAGAAGCATTGTGCTGCGAAAACGATGGGATGTCCACCCCAAACACGCTTTCTAAACCAAATCTCAGTGAAAACAAGGCCGTGTGCAGGTCTGCTTAACCAAGCTCAGGCCTAATTTCTAAAACAGAGTATTAGAGATTAAAATTAGACTCCTCTGTCATTAATGAAGAATTTCAGTTAGTACTGCTATTATATAAATGTAACAAAATACACCTTTCAGTTATGATCGCAATGAACCATCTTTCAGAATCAGCTTGTTATCTGACTAGTCTAGAAAGGCAGCCGTTGTCTTTAGAAATACTTTTAAATACAGGAAAATACCCTAATCCACTCCCTTGTCCTTTACAGTGGTCAAGTCTGCTGCTGTTAAACCTGACCACCAGCACTGCTCTCAGCAGACCACAGACACACACACTTAACTCTTTTTAATATAACATAATGTGCAACATTTCTTCTATCAATCTCCACATTTACCTGTAAATAAAATAACTTTTATTATTTACAGTGTTTATACTGTATATTGTATAAACTACACTGTATTTATCCATTATGTATTTTCTTGTACAAACTACCTTGCTCTCCCTTTTCTGCTGTAATAAGGTGAATTTCCCCACTGTGGGACTAATTATTTGTATTGTAAAAACACTGATTGAAATTGGAAAGTATGCATAGAGAACAATATTTGGCCACATTCACCAAAGAAAAGTCCTAACAAACGTCTATGTCCGAGTCATGGTGTTTTGAAAACTAAGAATTGAGAAAAAGAATAATATTTTTTTCTCATTTTATTCAAAAAAGTAAACATATTTACGACCCACTGATGGCAAAGTTTGGAGTTAAGATCATAACTGAAAGTTTGCAGTGTGTGTGTGTGTGTGTGTGTGTGTGTGTGTGTGTGTGTGAGTGTGAACTTTCCCATGATTTTGTATGCTTTTTAAGAATGGTTGGTAAATGCTATTTGCTTGCGATCCATGACCATTGTTTTCTTTCTTTCTTTGAAGAAGCAGCAACAATTTGGCCCTGAAGTGTATTTTAAGGATTTGGTAAGAAATTAGACGTTTATACAGATGGTTTGTGACCATAGGTTATTTGCTTTATCTAAGAGGTGTTTGGGCAATGCACCCTGCCCCAGCAATTCTGCAGACACCAAACATCATCATCACCCATTCCTCACATTCCACAATTTCCCAGCAGCCATTTCAAACACGCCCCAACAAGCTGCATTCTTTGCCAAAGTGGCTGAGGGTGCTGGCCTCCCTCTCTGCCCTATAGATAAGCAGGGTTAACGTTTAACCTGACACATATTCCACAGCCATGCCTTACAATCCCATTCCACTCCACGCTGTAAATAATCAGATTATGGAGGAAGAAAAAAAACAACAACGGTGTCCAGATTGTGTTTCAGTGGTCTTGCACAACACATTCATATCAACAACAAAGCGATGATTGAGCACAGGCTTGGTTACAGTAGTCAGTGGATCAGAAATAATAATGAAGAATGCAAAATCATGCTTTTCACGTGTCTACATGGCTTCAGCTGAAACTTTGGATCTTAACAAGTTTAAATGCCACAGATGTTGAGGTACAGGGCATGTACAGACTTGGAACACCTTTTCTAGTAACTGCATTAACCAAATGGCCCTCTAGCATTTTGACTCACATGGACTTTAGAGCTTTGTATTGTAGTGTAGAGTGGATTCAGGCAGTCAGCGATGCAGAGAGAGGCATTTAGCAGTCCTGGGCCCCTGTCCTGACCCCCCTCCCCCATCCCTTCACACAACTGGACTTGCCTTCCCACATTCCTCTGAAAACACCCCAGCACCACCACCACCACCACCTCCACTGCACCCCACCTCCCCAGGGGCTGACCTGCGACACAAGAGGATCATACATACTCGCCTATGCACCTCTGTCTTGGCCCTGCTATTCTCCGCTTTACCTACAAACGGCAGCCGTGATGACACGACATGGCGGATAAGGGAATGGAGGGGGTGGGAGTGTTAGAAACCTCCTTCCCCGTAAAGTGTTTTATGCTGTAGGTTATTTAGTCACACTGTTTAGATTGTTGCCATTAGATTATCTACAGATGCTTTGTCAACAAAATATTTGGGGAATTTAGCTGATAATGCTTTAGGTTTTGGGTTGAAGTTAAATTACTACTCTGCAAACCTGCTTATTTCAACACTAAAAAGTCTAAAATTCTATAGAATAAACTCAAATGGTCATAAAGTCAGTTGTAACCGGCAATTAACTCTATATTACTTTAGAATAATCCCAAATAAATGGAATGTGCTGTTGTTTGGTAAAGGTATTGATCATGTGGTTAGAAGAACTCAGTTATAGAACACAGGTTTGGGTTCTGATCTCTGTGAACTCCAGTCACTGTATGGATTAGATCAATTCCACCAGCATCTCTCCTACTTTAATGAAGGAATAATTAGAAAAACTAGGGGTTGGGCAAGAACTGGAAACGGGTCATCTTAAAAACAGCAATCACAATGGAGCGTTTATTTATTTATTATTTATTTAAATTTATTCTAATGATGGTGTTTAAGGCTTTACTCAGAAACAGAACCTTCCACAGTTTGGACGAACCCCCCCCCCCCCCCCCACCAAAAAAACAACAACAACAACAACAACAACAACAAAAAACAGACATTCAGTTTGATCAAAATCAACCAGCATTAATATGTTCTTTAGCGATCCACAGAAACTAATGCAAAACACAAGCAGACCCTTGTCTAAACTCAAAACGTCACCACCTGTCCTTGGCCCCTGGCCCTTGTTGGTGCAAAGTGGGCGGAGGCTAAATGCTATGACAATACTATTGCACTGCTAGAATGGATGTTACAGTAGTGCAACATCGTCAGAGCAGCTGACCTCAGCACATCAGCATGTGGACACAGGGACAGCCATCTTCTCTGGCCAAAAAGGGCACAAGCCCACCCCTCACTGAAACATTTCTGACAGCAAGAGTTTCACACTCTTCACTTCAACATGCTACGAGTGGCATTCGGCCTCAACATGCATGAAAAAGATTAAAAACCCTGAAATAAACAACTCTCTAACAGAATGCTAGTGTTCATCATCTCATCCTGACCAATCCCTCAAAGCAAGAGTACATTTTCAACAAATATGAAGCACTCTAAAAACAAACCCTTTCTACATTCTTAGTTTTACAGCTAATATACACAAATACAAGTGTAGAAAGTGTTTTTGTGGCCCACAGTGACAATTTTATTATGTGCAATCAAAACTTTGATTAAAAACCTTAATTTTAAAGTGCAAATAATCACAGAAATATGTACATATGAACTTTTCGTTAACAGGTAAAGTCAGCCCTTATACATTTGCCCAAAATTCCGTTAATGTCATTGAACGTTCAGGTTTGTCCTTATACTGTAAAGCTGAACACTTTGATGATTTTTATATCATATATTAAATATATGAATAACATACATATGTTTAAATATGGCTGAAATATTTGTCCCATATTTGATAATTCAAATAAGTAAATTTCAATATTTGGCAAATATATGCTGAAAATAAGTATTGTTGCAACTGTTTTGGACACACCATGGTATTAAAATTGATGGTTGTAATATCATGTACATGTGATAAATATTGCTGTAAAAATGCAACTGAACAAATAAATCCATCAACTCTTTTCAGACAAAACCAATTAATTTACGGTGAAAATAATCAGTGGATTAATCAAATTATTAGCCGAAAACAATTGTTTAAAAATACCTGTGAGTTCTTTTGCAGCTTATTTATTTTTTATTTTTAAGTTTATTTCAAAAGATATTTTTTAGATCTACTTCATTAAAAATTGGTAAAAGAAAGATTTATCAAGAGTAAAGTGTTTGTTCAACCAAAATAACCTTTTTTTAATTCATTTAAGGGTCAGTTTAACTTATAACAGGCTTTGTGAAATATTGTGGTGTGACACTATATAACATACCAAAAAACATGATATTTTGAGATGGTTATAATACTGTGAAAATCTTACACTGCTGCAACTCTACATATGATAATTCCTCGTGGTTAGATTTAATGTTTTTCTCTCTTTTCTTGTATTTCAGAAGGTTTTTTTATGGCAGCTCATGTTGTTCTGTTAATCAAAACTACAGTTAAAAACTGGTCCAAACAGAGTCTCAGATTACATAAACTAGGTGTTGGATAGGAAGTGGAAATACTGGCTTTCCTCTAGAGGACCACTGGAAATGGTTAAAGTATGTAAATATCAGCTGTTTCGAATGTTTTCTTAGAACGGATTTGTTTTTCAATTTTACAAAACCGCCACATAAACATTTTCAAATACTTCATTTGATTTGATTTAAATTGTGAAACATTAACTATAGAAACAAGCAGAAATTAATGTCTTAAATTGTCCTGAAACGAATGCATCTTACTGAGTACAGGATGTTTTTGTGGCTCATAGAAATAACCAGAAACACTGTCATACACCAAATCTAATCAGCCCCCAACATTTAACCAAGGCAAAACCGTTCCTATATCTAATAAACATGCTTACAAATGTACTTATTACCTGTGCAAATTACATTTGAATGCAAACATAAGCATCCAATCCACAAAAGGTGGATTCAGATAAAAAGGGGACAGTTGGTTATGTACTATTTGTTGTACATCTTTAATGGCAAAGCCGTTATTTTACTCTAATTTTTTGCTCATTTATATTATAGACTTAATTTTTATACATGTTTTTAATGTGTTCTGCAGCCATTATGGAACTACATCCCTTTAAAACATAAAGGCCCAACACCTCAATTCCTCCTCTAATCAGACAAATCACATTTTGATTCATAACTAAAATAATTTCAACTTTAAAACAGAAGAAGCCCCGGGGTTAACAAACAGGTAAAAAAAGAGTCCCTGTGACCCCTGAACCAACCCAAACAGTACCCGTGCAGAAGTACATCTCAGAGTTGGTGGCCTAACAGGTGTCCCCCCCTCTTGAACACCCACTGTACTTCCACATGTCCAAGCATGTCAAATCAGCAGAGAGGTGAGGGGTTAAGGCAATAGCAAGAAGTGGAGGTCTCTGATCTTCCAGCCAATGCCCTTTTAATATTGCACTGCTCTTCTGAATGTTCACAGTAGTACAACAGAAAAAGGGCAATGGACAAAAACACGGTCAACATCGGCGTGCTCTGACACCACTTCTCCAGCCAATCCTTCTCCTCCGTCTTGTCACGTTTATCAGACCTCAACCAATCCACTTGGTTCATATAGATTTTCTCGAGCTGGATTCAATCACTGGGACTTTAAGAGACATGGGTTTTAGGGCTGAGCTGAAAGCATGCAACCTTTCAATACATTTGAGTTTTACAGGTGATATATAACGAGAACTCCTCGACCTGCATCGAAATACAACACAATAAAATGAAATGGTAAACACATTAAAACAAGACCACACAGTTGCTAGAACACACACACACACACACACACACACACACACACACAAACAAGTTGCACTGGATTCTTTGCTTTCGGAACCAAATGCATCAAAAACCAACTCTGGTCGTTCAAAGTTGTTTTTAAGAGCAAAAAAGCAAGTCTTTCTAAACTGCTTCTGGAAGTTGCAAGACAACTTTCACATCCTCACTCTGAACACAGTGTTCCTCTTCAGTGTTGCTGAGCACTGCAACAGACCTGGAGGTGTTTCAGCAGGATTTGAGCTCATAAAACAAAGAAAATGCATTCAAGACAAAACCCCAAACCTGAGATTAAAATGTTAGAACAACAAAAAGAGCCGGAACACTGTGCAACATGTGGGATTTATGAACTGGCTCTTAGTTTGTGCAGAATCTAAGCACAACCCAATGCAATCAGAATGACGTGTTTGTGTGAAAGGGGCATGAAAGTGACATAAAAACGAAAAGGCTGGATTCACCCCACTCTGGATGTGCACGTGCACTGCTGGTGCACAGGGGGCAAAACAAATAGGCTGCACGCGCTGCCCAAAACACCCCTGAACGCCGTTTGCACGCAAACACGCGTCGTTTGGAGACGACAGACGGCTGTAAAGGAGAGAATAAACAGAGAAACGAGCGCAGGACGAGAACCAGGCTTCAGCTCGAGCTCGCGCAGCCTCGAGGACAACAAACAGAGGGCAGGGGGGCCGAGCAGGGGCAGATCCTAACGTTGCCCGCATGCATGCATCTTCATCTGCTTCCTAACACGCATATTTTGCATGCACATAAAAAGGCACCGAGTTGGGAGTGTGTGTGTGTGCGCGCGCGCATACGAGTGCATCTCCAGAGCAGCTCGCTCGAGCGCTCGTGCGATGACAGTCCTGCGCACGAAGCCTTTCAGAGCCTTTCTTCGCACCCAGTCCTGTCGAGGCATGGTCCCGGCGTGCTCATCCCGTCGACAGCCTTTTCTCCTTTCATCACAATCTGTCCATCTCCCCCTTCTCCTGCCCCCTCCTAAAAAAAAAAACATCCATGCATGCATCCACCCCAACTTCTCCCGCCATCTGGCCTCCAACCATCCACCAACGAGCTCATGAATGGCACCAACAGCCAAAAGGAGGGACAGCCTGTCAAGGAAAAAATGAAGAAAGGGGCAAAAAGAGAGAGCGAGGGAGAGAGAGAGAGAGGGAGTGTCAGGGTTGCCAGGTCCAGTAAAATTCTCCACCCCATTCCATGCTCAAAGCCCGCCCACCAGCAGCTCAGACCGGCCCCAAATGGGCCTGTGTCCAAAGTCTTCAGTTGCTGATCAAAGTGTGAAACTGCAAACTGCATTTATAAGTTCCTTGTTTACAAATATCACAGGGTGCACGTGCAACCACAGGGGCAAAGGCATGCATCCATTGCATATGCAATCACAAGAAAAGACCCTGGAAATAATAAACACAGATTTCATACTGCTTATAAACAATACATACTGACTGATGAATCACCATAATGAACACAACTGGATCGGTTTGTATTTCAGTGCATATTAAAGTGACATTATGTGAAACATTGGCCATCAGCTGTCTGATTACCGGTATCATAAATCCCTGAACCCCTTAGTCTGGTTTCGCCATCGTTAACAGCGAGGCCGTCTGCAGTCTGTTATCAATTTAGGTACATGCACACAATTCCCTACTGGATATTAATATGGATATATTTTGCACAACTACACAGCACTTGTTTATCTAATCATTAAATAAAACAAAATCAGATGAGCTGCTGATGGAAACAAACAAATCCGATTCAAACTATTTTTAATCATTTTTAAAACTGAAAAATTATTAAATGTAATATATTTATTTAAAACATGTCTCAGTTACAGTTACTAATTCAAGCACTTTTTCTTGAACAAACTCCCCTCTCTTTCGGTTTTCCTATACTGTCGGGTTGCCAGATCTCCTGCTGTTCAAACATTCATTAGACTTTTCATTTCCACGTTCTACCGTCTAATCAGTCTTTTCGGTGGTCGTACATTTTGAGAGCCGTAAGCCCCGCCCCCTCGACTTACAAAACCCCCTCAATTTTACACAAGCCCAACGGAGTGAAAAGCGCGACTTGGCAACCCTGTGGAGGGTGGGAGGGGGGAGGGTGATGGAGAAGGGGAAAAGTTCATCCGTAAAGCTTTGTTTTTTACTTTTACTGCTTAAACGTGCTTCAGTAAAGCCATTTTAATAGTAAACATCGTTAATAAACGGCCGATAAATGAATAAAGAGGAGAAACGCGGCCCTTAAGCCCGTTTAAGACTCCATCTTTGACTAGTTGACATTCAGCACGTTGTGTTTTATTACCCACCCGTTTTCAGCACAGACTCCGCCTCCCGCATCCTCTCTGATTGGCTGAAATCTGAACACGTAGGCGCTGTGCCCGCCCCCGGGTGGTCAAGAAGTACTGTGATTGGCCCTCTCTCCCCCATTCCGACCGGGTCGCTCGTTCGTTGTTCCAGAATGAGATTCCCCCGCCCCCCCAACTCACAAGCCAATCACAGCCCATCATGCGCAGCATTGGCAGCCAATCATCTGCCTCTGTCTGAATGCAGGCGTTAATAAAAAAAATACACCGCTCGAAGTGAATGCCTTATTTGCATGCGTGTCGCGGATTGGCCACTTCATGCGCCATCGTGGCAGAGCGCCGCGCTATTGGTTAACGTGCTGGTGACGTCACCGCGGAGAAGTTTAATTGAACAATAAACACACGAGAGGTTTTTCTTCTTCATTCACAAAAATCCTCTGATTGACGAGTTTCATTCATTCAGGTTTGAATATTAATATTTTGCAGTTTCTTTGTGTTAATTGACATTTGATCTGATTTATGCTAAATAAGGCAAAAATTAGAGTTTCTATTTTTATTATTATTATTATTATTATTATTATTATTATTATTATTATTATTATTATTATTATTATTATTATTGTCATTAATGATGATGATGATGATGATAATAATAATAATAATAATAATAATAATAATAATAGTAATAATAATAGTAATAGTAATGATAATAGTAGTAGCAGCAGTATCTTTATTAATAAATTTAATAGTTTTATTTTTCAGCTGTAAACATTAAAATAAATGCAGCTTAAACCAATACAAACAGAGCTTCTATTCAGGATAGTCACCAACTACTAAAAATATAAAGGAATATTTTTAAATATTATTTTTATATTAATTTTAGATGTACCAATGACAATAAAACTGGACTTGATATTATTCTCCTCTTCAGGTTTACAGAATTAGAGGTAGTAATATTATAACTCACAAAACTCAGTTTTAGGTCTAAGTCCAGTTTAGGTCCTAAGATTAGATTTAATCTAACATTAATTTCAGACCTCACATAGATAGTCCACAGTTTAAGACTTAGTCTCGGTAATATACACCATATATTGTTAGTACAGATTAGAAAATTAGAAAACCCACTTTTAATCTTAATATTAAAGCTAATCCACAGCTTCAACTAAAATGAACAAATGTACAAAATCTTAACCTTTTAATTCTCCATAAATCCACCAAAAATAGTCTTAATCTTAAAATCAACCTTCATAGTTTATATAAAGCAGAGGCTGATTCTGTTACAAAACTATATTTAGTCTTAACACTAAAGCTAATCTACATTTTAAATTGAACTCAAAAACGTAACATTTTAAACCCTACAAGGTCTAAAAACAGTCTTAATCTTAGTACAGTGTTAAAAGTGCATAGCCTGTAAGATTTGTGATCTCTGAACATTAGTGCCACAACATTTACAAATGCAGATTTAATGAGTGTACAAAACTCTTATTTCATTTCTAATGCTGTATCTTCTATAAACTCTAGTCTTAATCTAGGTGCCATCTTAGTCTGAGACCCCAAATCAATAATTAAGTCAACACTTAAAAAATCCACAAAAACCTTTAAACCAAAGAAGAGCAGAAGAATGGATTTAACTGTAATCTCAGAGCTTTTAATTTCTTCTTCTATAAAGACTATATTTAGTCTTAATCTTAGACCCTACAACGGAACCAGTGTTTATACTGAATAAGTGCACAAAAACATTTTTTTACAAAATGTAATTTAATTATAATCTCAGACTCTGTAACTAAACTTAACTTTTAAACCTTTCAAAGTCTGCAAAATTAGTCTTAATCTTGATTTTAGACCCAAAAAGTCTGTCAAATTGACTTCATCTGAATATGAATAAATACTGTGTAAACTTAAGTAAAAAAAAACCCAATTCCATTTCAAACCCAACAAAGTCTAATATTATCATGAAACTCTTTAAACCTCTTAAACTCAACAAAACTAGTCTTAATCCTAATCTCAGACCTTACACTCTACTATATAAAACCCACTTCACCACTCTACAAAACCTCACGGAGTCCAGCCCTGACCAGTCCAAACTCGTGCTCTTCATTGTCCCTGATGGTCATTGTATCCGTATCAGCAGAGGAAACACACATTGGATGATGTGGTCTTGTCCACTTGAGTGGGGGGTCTGTGGGCTCCAAGGTGGGCTGAGTTGGAGGGGGTGGACATTGGGAGGCGCCCGATGGCCTCACGGTGCTCTGATTGACATCTGGAGGAGGGTAGTGGGCTGTGAAATCTGGCATTCCTGGCCAAGGGAGCTGAAATAATGGTATTGTCTGTTGGGAAAGAGCCTGTGGCCCCCCATCCCACCAACCCTCCATTGCTCCATCCTTCCGTCCATCTCCCTCTTCTTCATTCTGAAGGGATCTGATTGTGCAGTTAATCAGTGAAAAGTGTTTGATGTTGAGGCTGGAGTGTGAATGCCATAGGCTTAAAAAAAGAGGAGGGATGTCCTACACCCCCCCCACCCATGATCAGAGGCTCTATTTCCACTCTGAAATAAACAATCGATGGGACCTGACATGTTATAATAATAACTGCACAACTTTAGTAAGGCCACCCTGAATAATAATACACAATTAATACAGCTTTAATAAAGCATTAATAAAGCTTTAATAAGCATTAAAACGTGTACATTTAGAAACCTGGGAATGTCGCTAAACGAATCAGTTAAAGTAAAGTTTTTACAGCTGATAAAAGTTAGTTTTAAACTCTATGTTCACACCAACCAGACATGATATTAATCTAATATTAATCCTAGAGATTTAAACTTAATCTTCATCTCAAACCACAGAACATTAACTACACACTCATCAGCTCCACAAACACTAAACCCTTCAGCTCAATAAAAGAGGTTTAATATCAATATCTGATTTGGTAACGTCAAGATTTACACAAAAAACCTACAAAAACCTACAAAGTTTACAAAAATACTTCTTCTTTGTGTTAATGTTTATATATTTTTATATTTTAACTTTATAAACTCTATATAATATAGACTTAATCTCAAATCTCAAACCTCAAATCCATGTCTATTTCAGTTTTTTTGTCAGTTTTCATTTGCTGCAACCATGACTCTCTCTCTCTCTCTCTCTCTCTCTCTCTCTCTCTCTCTCATAGATATATATATATGTGTGTGTGTGTGTGTGTGTGTGTGTGTGTGTGTGTATAAACAATCAATAGGAGCCCAAATCTTATGCACTCTGATACAAAGACATGGAATTTAAATCTTGTTAAACTGAGCTGATAAACCTGTAACCTGTGTTTCACACACGCTCAGCTGCAGTAAGGCCAGTATTACCACTTCCCCCAGCACAGAGTTTATTTAATCAGTCCTTCATTAAAGTAAGTCATATAAGCTGCTGATGGATCTGAACTAAATCCATACCGGGCCTGGAGTTCAAAGAGAAGATCAACAACCAAACCTGCGTTCCACCAGCTTTGTTCTTCTAACTGTGCTCTTCTAAACTGTGCTTTCCTGTGTTCTTCTATCCGTGCAGTTCTGTGCTCTTCTAAACTGTGCTGTTCTGTCTTCCTCTCACTGTGTCCTTCTAACCGTTGTTCTAACTTTTGTTCTGACTGTGCTCTTATAATGGTTGTTCTAACTGTTCTCTAAACTGTGTTCTTCAAACTGTGCTCTTCTAACAGTTGTTCTAACTATTGTTCTAACTGTGCCCTTTTAACTGTATTCTTCTTACTGTGTAATTCTAACTGTGCTCTTCTAACCGGGTCAATCTGAAACACCAGAATGATGATCAGAGCTGTGTATTTTACTAAACTGATGAAGAAACTGTAGAAAGTCCCAAATGAAATTCTAATTAATTTAACTGGTCTAATAATTACAGTGTGTTATTTCTATTTTATTCAATTATTTAAAAAAAATAATAAAAAAACAGAAAATGCCTTTTTTGGGACATGTTTATGGAATCTAAACAAACCTATTACTGTTCGATATTCACATTCTGAACAACATTACAGCTTAAAAACAACAACAAAAAAGGAAAAAAGGAAAAAAAAATAAAAAAAAGAAAGAAATCAGACTTTTTTTTTACTAGATTTTTTTGCGAAATCCTGCTCAAGTCAAACTGACCAGACTGTGAACTGGAACTGTATGTGGAACTGGTTGGTCAGTTGGGTCAGTGTGTTGGAGCTGCTGGTGTTTCAGATTTACCATCAGGCTCTGACCAAGCATGAACACACACCTCCAGACCAGTCCAGCAGAGACATCTGTATACAGGTTTATAAAGGTGGTTCTAATGGTTCTTGAAGTGATACAATATAAGAACCACCTTTATTCCATGAAGAATTGTGTTTGTAATAAAGAAATGTGAGCGTGAAGAACTTTTAGAAGTTCATTAATCTTTAATGAAACCGTTAATCTTCCCTTAATGTAACTGATGTTTGCCAATTCACAAGGTTCTCTGCATCTCCATTACAAACATGGTTCTTGGTGGAAAAAAGTGGTTCTTCTATGGCATCAGAGTTTTTTTATGTGCAGATAAAATTTCCTGTAATTTAAAGACTCGTTTTGAAATGAATCATCTGTTCAACTAAAGGTTTTGCTGTTTTAACTGAAACAAAACGAATATAATACAAAGGTTTATGAATAAATTAGACCAACAAAAATGATATTTAACAAATTAAACCCTCAAAAACCTTCTCTTAATCCTTGTTCTCTAAACCAACCTGTCACATTTATAATCCTATTAACTTTAATTACATAAATAAAAAAGAAATGATCCAAACTGTTATTAATGATTTTATTATTAATAATGAAGACGAAACTTTACCGAAATCTGACAAAACAACAAAAACAAACCACAACAATAAACTGCTTTCATTTATAAATTGATCGATTGATGCTTTAATAGATTCTCAGATAAATTTTCACCTGATTGAATTTAGATCATTTCTAATTGATTCAACTGTGAAATAAATTAAAAAATCAGATTGATTTTGCATTAAAAAACAAATACACAAGCAACTGAATTTCTAATGGAAAGACAAAAGTGTGTTAAATGATTTCTGCTGAAATAGTTTCTGAAAATGAAAAATGAACATTTTTATGTGTTTTAGTGAAAAATCTGACTTCACTGTAAAATCTCACCGTTTTCACATTTAAATGTTTGCACATTATAATTTTACAAGCTGTCCAGAACTCTTAGAAACAAAGAACTCAGAGTCATATTCTGATCCCTGAAGAACGATTCAGTGGTTCATTGAGGAATAATGTGTGTGATGAACTTTATTTTTAAGAGTGTAAAAATGCTTGATTGGCCTGCTGATTGAGAAGGTTATAACTTTGTCTTTTTGATCTTCTTTTAAAATCTAGAACTATTGGTTTGTAACGTACCATCATGATCTGTTCCCAGCCTGGACCACATTGACCACCGCTTAATTTATACACCAGGGTTTTATCTGAAGGGGTGGAAGGTGTTTGGAGGACTTGATTTAAATGAACAGCAGGAGCATTTTCAAATCTGCATTTTAGTCTCAATTTTATCAAAACAAAATGCAGTTTATATTTACTTCATGTGAAAGTTTGGCCACTGCAGTGTATAATGAGTTTAACCTATTAATCTATTGGATTTAAGAGATTAAAACGTTACCTCTCCATCAATATCTCCTTAAACTTCATTCACAGAATAAGGTCATAATACCAATTTTAATAACTGAAGAACATAATCAGATCAGAGGGACAGTAGACTTCCATTCTCGGAGCTCCAGCTCTGCTCTGCTCCATCTCCTGTTCTTCTCAGTTCTGCATGTGCAGTAAAGGAGTGAAAGAGACCTTTGAGGGCAGGTTTCTCCCTGTTGTTTTTGCTCTTCTCTCTACCCCCACCAAATCCCTTCCTCCAAAATATTCCTCCCTTCTTCCTCTGCCCTCTGACCTCTCCTCTCCCCACCCTGCCCCACTGTATCTCCCTCCACGTCCTCACGTTTCCCCTTCATCCCTCCAGGAACAAACAGCAGCTGAAGATGGACACTGATCACTTTCCCACCTAAAGACATGAAAGGAACACTTTAATCCTGGTCTGTTTCTGCCATATCTGCAGCGTAGAGTCACTTAAAACACACTTTCAGTTTAACACACCTCCCTGATTTTATACATCAGTGGACCCCCGACTGAAAACACACTGATGAAAGACGTCAGTGTGGGAAGATGCTTTGGCACATCACTAAGCCGGAATAATTTATTATTATTCTTTATTTATTTAACCTTTGATTTAACCAGGCACGTCATAAAGAACACGTTCTTATTCACAACGGCAGCCTGGCAGCAAAAAAATGAATAAACGAATAAATAAATAAACAGAAATAAAATAAAAATAAATGACATAAAATCACAAAACATTAAACTCAGCACTAGTTAGTAGATTAACAGTTACAGGAAGTGATAACTTATTACATGTAAATCATATAATCATAATAATTTAATTCATCAGCAACTGTAACTTTTACAATTACAAATTAGTTGTAAATAAATCATTTTAAGTATATTTTACTTATTAAAATGTTATTTCATTATTTCATAACAATTATTGACTTAAACTTAGATTTGACTTCATTTTAAGCTTTTAACTGAATCAAATCATTTAAACTAATTTGAATAATTTTCACTTCATTTTCAACTTAATTCTATTTGTTTTAATGTAAAGGCTTCAAGTTTCCAATCACTGTCCTTTAGAATCTGACTTTTAATAAAGTTATTATTGTACTTTTATCATTTTATCTATTTATCTACTTTTTAACTGAGGTGACGTTTATGTCTCATGTACATTTAAAATGAAGGTCACCCTCCAGAATTATATAAAGTAAAATAACAAAATGTTTTTTATTCAAGAGCTGTGAAGAGTTTGTCTTTCCAAATTCATATCATATATTAGTTCTATATATAATATATTATATATAATATAATACAATTGTCAAAAAAGGTTCAATATATAATATTGTAACAAAGGTTTTCTTGGTTCATAACTGAATTAAATTGGTAAATTGTCATATTTTATAGGCATTATATTTAAAGTGACATATTTCAAGTCTTTCTTGTTGTGATGTTGATACTGTCTGATCAATAATTTATTCCAGCTCAACAAGAAAGGTTTGCAATATTTCACTTTACATATAAAATATAAATCAATACATATAAAATGTCAGTTTACTTTTTGAATGAAATTATGAGCATTAATGGACTTTTCCCCACAATATTACTTAAATACAAGGGTTTCAAATATATGTTTCACATTTACAAAAGTCCCATCTATTCACAGGTACTCGTTTGGTTCATCCATAACAAACGCACGTTCAGGGTTGTCTTGTGTGATTGTGAAAAATGTCTAAAATATTAACAAACAGGCTGATAAAGAAGGAGCTGACAGCCCTCCTACAGCAGACTGGTGGGTGTATTTAGGTGGAGGGTCAGGTGCTCACTGTTTGTGCAGTAGATGATGATGTGGGTGGGAAATAAACTCCTGAACCCCTCTGACACCCCCTCCCCCTTCTGTTTTTCTAAGATTTAGAAACACCACCTCCTGGACTTTTGCAGAATCGGGGGCTACTGAGCACATGGCCCCACATTCCAGCCGAGTGGGTGGCACCAACTTCAATGGGGGTGCAGAATCCTTACGCAATCCAAACGTGACTGAAAACATCTCCCAGTCTGGAAACAAACAGCTTAAAATAGCCTATATATATATATATATATACACACATACACACACACACACACACACACACACACACACAGAGCTGTTGTGTATTGTTTGCAGCTTTTATGCAATTAATCACTGATTTTCACAAGGGTTCTCTTATTTTCAAAGACAGACAGACAGACAGACAGACAGACAGACAGACAGACAGACAGACAGATAGATAGATAGATAGATAGATAGATAGATAGATAGATAGATAGATAGATAGATAGATTGCCTGTGTTTTTAAGCTTATACTGGAAGTGTTTAGAGTGAGAGAAAATATTGTCTTCTAAAGAAAATATATAACATTACAGTGTAAAGTGAATGTGTTTGTGTGTGTGTGTGTGTGTGTGTGTGTGTGTGAGTGTGTGTGTGTGTCTTAGGAACAATTAGTGATGTTTATTTGGCAGCTTCACAATAAAACACAGCAACCTAAACAGCTTAAGTGCAGTAAAAACACAGCACAGCAATAGAGTGTGAAATGTGTGAAATGCATCGCATAGAGTAATGATTAATTCTTATTATTCTGTTCTTGGCAATGTTTTAGTCCCTGTTCAGCTCGATTAGATAGAAGAAGAAGAAGAAGAAGAAGAAGAAGAAGAAGAAGAAGAAGAAGAAGAAGAAGAAGAAGAAGAAGAAGGTACTAAACAATAAGTTGAACGTTACAGAGAAAAGAACTACAAAAGAATATTTTTTACTCCAACGAAGGTATTTTTTTTAACAATAAAACTGATACAAATATGCAATTATATCATATAATAATCATAATATTACATTTTAGTTATTTATAGGTTTACAGTGGATAAATGTTTTTTATTTGGATCATTAAACATCAGGGAATTTTGTAAAGTTGTAGTTTTGTTTGTAGTTTTGTTAAATGTGAATTGTTTACAAAAATGCTGTATTTTCTCACATTTCACACGCTATCCTATTATGTGAGGTGCTGGTTGTTACTGGATTTTTCTGTGGCCATCAAACAAAGGTGGCCTGTTTTTTCTGTTATTATGGGATGTGGGAATTCAGATTTATAGTCTGGAAACCTGCTATTTTCCCTTTTTAATAAACAAAATGTAGTAAATATGCACAAAAAATACACTTATTTTTAGACCCACCCCATCTAATATTTGATGTGTACATATATGTGCTTATATCTTGTAGCTCTTTTATGAGATATGCACAAAAAAGGCCAGATATGTTAGATTTTCCTATGGATTCATTACTTATTTACACAAAATATAAACAGATCCGGACACTAATGGATTATTCAATAAAGAGGCAAGACGAAAAGAGCCCTTTGTAAAAGTAGAAAGCAGAACGGAGCACAACAAAGTAGTGTCAGTGTAAATGCAGAGGTCTAAGGACTAAAGCTATCTGAAAGCTCTCAGGGACGTTTTTAACCCAGAGCTCTTCCTCAGGAGAGAGAAAAGAGGCCAGCCCATTAAGCAGACTTCAGAGGAATTCCTCATGTCACCTCACAGTCTACACACAGAATGCTCCAGGGGTTAAAGGGCAATCAGCTAGAGGGGGAACCAGTCCTACAGCAGGGGCTAGAAGGCCTTATTCAAACACACCCAGAAAGCTGTGGGAGGAGCCTGAGACAGTTGTACAGAAGCTACAGTGCACTAGCAGGTAAAGGTCATACCTGTACTATAATGTTCTAAAATGATCTAGCTGAACTAGAGAGAACCACTGATTTCCCACATATATATGGACTAGATAAAAATAGTCCTGGAGCTTAGTTTTGGACATAGCAGTTAAAACAAGGGCCCACATTTAAGTCCTACTTTGCATTGTAGAATAATTTATTAACCATATAAATCTGGTTTTATCTACAAAAAGAACTTAATTATGTGATTTCATGTGATTTCATCGGTCAAGTTCCTGAAAATGCAGCAAAAAGCAGTCTGGTAGCTGGTTGTGTGTTCATTTGATAGTGTTTGACTTTATATACAAATAATATCTGCTTGCCAGAGATTCTCAAGACAAAAAGTCTCAGGATAACGTTACATTTAATCCACGCAATGTGGCATGAATGTGAACAAGGCATCTTCCAGTCAAAATGCACCAGGTTACGGGTTTGATTCCCTGAACTGGCAGGACATGACTGAAGTCCCCTTGAGCAATGCACATAACTCCCCAGCTGCTCCCTGGGTGCTGTGGATAGGACCGTCCACTGCTCCGGGCATGTGTGCTCACTGCCCCCTACAAGGTGAACTCACTAGTGTGTATTTGCATGTTTCACTAGCCCGTCCAAATCAAATGAAAACGTACACTATGCTGGTCTGAAACGGCTGGTATACCAACACAGGTTAAAGGGCACAGGACTTCCCTTGGATGACCAACTTTCCAACCTCCTTGACCATCAAAGTCTACCTTCGACCATCTGGAACCAGCTACCTTGTGCTGGTTTTAAGCTGGACAGTAATTTCTTGAAACAAATAAACTCGTACAGCCCCAATAAACAGCTTTACAGATCATTTTTGAGACTTTTGAACGGTACTGTATGCTCAGTGCTGCAAAGGGCAAACATTGTGATAATCATTAACAAACCATACATTGCGCTGCTCCAACTGCAGAGCCTTGTATTTGTCCTGTTGTACAGAAGCATTCTGCAGTAACGTGGTATTTACTGCTTAGAAAGGCAGGCTGCACATTCCCATTCCCAATCAACACCATACTGCCACTCAAAGTGTTTTTTTCCTCAATAGGTAACAAACTGCAGTGCTGCAGTTCCACATGGCCTCTGTGAATTCCTGTACATTTATCCACCCAATAGCTGTGAAGTGCTTGGATGCTCTGGCCAATAAGTGACTGGGGCGGACCTCAGAAATTCCACAGTCCTAGTGTCTCTGTAATGCTGGGCTGACCTCAGCGACCCTTACCCACCCTAGCTCTGATATTCTGGCCCCTGAGCTTCTGGTTGTGTTGCCAAGTCCATCGGTTTCCCACAGAATTGGAAAAGGCAAAAGAGCCAGGTCTGCAATTTTCATAGACGAATATTCATCTTTATTCAAGATCATTGCAGTTATTATATTTATTCATATACAAATATAATCCCTGTAATGTTCATGCAATCCTACAAAAAGGTTGCAAAATAAGCGCAAAAGTTATCTAAAAGAGACCCCAAATAACATGTCCATGTGCAGCCTAGATGGGTAGCCCAACTGGGAACCATAAAGTTTTGTTCATGATGGGACCAGGGGTTAAACATGGGCCTCAGCTAGGCTGTACACAGCACATGGGGTCTAGATTAAGGAAGGCTTGTAATGATGAGGCCCTTTGGAGAAGCCCAACCAGGTCCGAATAACAACACATGTACAAACCCACTCAGAGCCCATATCCACCTAGAACCCTCCTAACACTCGTTATTCTTTCAGCCTCAATGGCAGACTGACTTTAAAGAGCAACAACATCCTTTTAGCACTGCCTCCTCTCTCCATGCTCTACGGGGTTCAGGAGGAGGCGCCGCTGATCGTTGTCATGTAATCTGACAGTAATCATGACAGCCCTCATCCAAAATTGCTATCATGATGAAGAAATGAATACGTTTGATGTTCTATATTTAAGAATTTTATTTAATCCAATATTTAAATGTCTATGAAAACATAATAATATGGTACATCCATATCCTGATATTAACATTTTTCCATTCCACCTTAAATTACACTACATGTTTCATTTGGCCTTCTTCTTCTGTACAGTGTAATGGAACCACTGCACCATATAAGGTGGAACACATTGATTAAGACTAATTCTCCAGGATGGGCTGCACTTTACTATTGCCGTGTAATTGCTTATATACTGGTGACTTAAAAAGGTTTGTGAATTCTATCGTGCTTCTGTTCCTTCAGGCCTGTGGATAGTTTAGTTTAGGCAGAGGTGGGTGATCCAGGTCAAAAGGGCAAAAATCCTGGGCTGGACTCTATATTTAGGCCCCAAGTGCCTCTAAATGAGCTGTGCTATTCTGCTGATTCAAAATGTTTATTCTGCTTATTATTTCTATTACTCTGTTATTGTTATTTTATTATTCTATTTTTATATTTTATAGTTTATATAGATGGGTGCAGATGAAGAATATAATTCTGATTCTGTTAGACTAGAAAAAACAATCCAGGTAGTGAATATAGACTAAAAATTCATGACCAGTAGTTTTAAACTATGTGTAGTAAAGCACAAGGATATAAAAGTGAATGTACTACCTTTATTAAAATGTATTTATATTTTATTTATTGTAAGTAGCTTTAAAAAGAGTGTTAAAACTTATGCTTCTAAACATTTACAAACAGGCAAAGGCATTAGATTTACCTAGACAACACTGACACCCCGTGGCCGCTGCTGGAATTACAGTTGATATTAAGAATACTGTAGTTATTATATTTATAGTACACTGCAATAACTATGAATAACTTGATGAGTATTAATATGCACAGCAAACTATTGGGATGCTATGTGGGATCATCGGGCGCTAGGCAAGAATACCCCCTAGACAGTGTGCCAGTCCATCACAGGGGTAAAATTACTTCAGTACAAATATTCCAGTAAAAAAACTAAAAGGTCAAACTGATGGGTGTTTATCATTTTTTTTTGCTAAAGTAAAAGTAGGTTAATGAGCGTAAAAATGGTGAAAGTATTTATTTAAAAAGATTTTTTAAATGTATTTTTTTGTCACTGATGTGCACAAATGTTTGTACTAAAATTAAACCTAACATAATTAAAACATTGAATTTAGCAGTTTCATATTCAGATCACAGATGGTAAATGTGTTAAAATCTGGTTCTCAGCTCTGATACCCTGAACACGTGTTTTCAATTAAGCCTTAATTTTTAACTTTTATTTATTTTATTTGATTAAAATTATGTTATTGTCTTTTCTGTTTTGGCATCACAATTATATCAAATCAAAGTCCTTTTTTCAACCAGCAAAATAAAAACAGGTGAATTCATTCATTAATTAATCCCTTCACTCATTGTTTCTTTTTATTTTTTTTTAATGAAGCTCAGAGCAGTGGTATCTGGTTTTTCACAGGGATTAAGAGACTGGTGGTAGAGATATGTATTCAGTAAAGCTGTCAGTACATCTGACAGAGCAGCTTCAGAGACACACATCTGACCCTGTGTTTAACAGGGTAGATATCTGAGAATGATCCGAGTTATATAAAGGTAGAGATTTAAAACGAATTAGTCCCACAGTGGGGAAATTTCCAGTGTTTCAGCATCAAAGGGAGAACAAGGCACTCAGTACAAAAATAGATAATAAAGTATAGGATTGTATATATAGTAGAGTATCTACAACATCATGAATAAGAAACAAATCAAAAATAATTTTTTAAATCAAAATTAAACCTTAGAGCAACAAGATGTTTCGTATGAAATTTAGGGAGTAGATTGAAAAAGTACAGATACTTAAATTAACTCTACTTAATTACAGTAATTAAGTACTTGTACTCTGTTACTTGCTGACATAGAGAAGTGTACAGTCTCTATAAAAATGCTCAATTTCTTTTATTTTTTTATTAAGTCCTCTTACAGTTGAACTGAACATCACAGATCTGGTTACAGTGGCTCTCCATGGGGTATATACTCGGTAGGAGCTCAGATGTTTGAAGACCTTGACCAATGATGGGGCCAATTCCAATTTATACACACAAAAAACATTTGTACCCAGAATGAATCAGACTGCAATGCTGTCACTCAGAAAGGCAGCGGGTCATCTTCAGGCCCATTTTCATCTTGGAGAAGACCAACAATCTGTGTGTGGAGACACTGTGGTCAGCACAGATCAATAGTTGTCACGTCACACGTCCAGAAGGCCTGGTGTCATGATGTGGGGTGCAATTTTATATGAAGTCAGAACACCTTTGGTCTTCATTACAGGCACTTTGACAGCCCAAAATCCAAAGCAACCAGTGGTTCTACCTTTTCTGAACACACACTGCCATGTTTTATTCCAACAGGACGAGGTTCGTCCACACACTGGTGCGATCTCAAGATCCTACAGGACCTTAATGATTTAAGCTGCTGATAACAAAGCGTGTTGGTCAACAGTCTTCACTGAACAAAGCCTTCATGCAAGAGTGACAAAGAGGAAGCTGTTGCATAGACATTCTAAAGTCCTCTACAGGTTTTACGATGAAGAACCAGAATGATCAAGCAAAGCATTACAATCGCTGCAGTCGTCACTTCAGACAGAAATGCTGACTGGCTGGTCTGCTATTAGGGCAGTATTCAAAACCCACCCTTCAAAGGCGTCCCTGAAGTGAAAAGATCGAGTAGAAGAACAAAGGCTATGTTCAGATTAAAGCTGAAGTGACTGAAATCTGATGTGAAATAGCTCAGATGTTTTCAGGAGGTGTGTGGATATCTGATCATAACTGCCAGGCCAAATCTGTTCTATCGGCATATCTAGATCATATACATTGACCTTTGACAGTCTGGACAGAACAAAACCACATGAAATCCAATTCTGGAACATCACATCCAAACCACATTTGGAGATGGTTTGAAATGCGATTAAAATTGGATTTATATAGACGTGTCTCGGTCTGGACAACCTCGCTACATCTCACAACACAGAAAACGACTACATCAAATCCGGAATGTCGGAAAGGATTCACAAGCTTGGCAAAGCTTTGTTATCCAAAAAGCAAAATCCATAATTTGAGATCCAAAAATCCAATTCAAACATTCCTGCAGCTCCAGCTAAGACCAGCCAGTCAGATGGTCTGAACTGGTCTTACAGGGTCACGGTCCAGTTGTGGCTCAGTGGACGGAGCGCTACGTAATTGAAGAAAACAGTTGTGGGTTCACCAAGCTGCCACTGTCGAGCACAGCAAAGGCTGCCTGCTGGGCATGTATGTATTCACACTTAAAACAACACTGTCAAACTAAAAGGGGGGAAAACATCTGATTGATCCAGTGTAGTCCACCTCCTGCTGGCCAAACAGCTCTGACCTGTTGAGGCATGGATTCCACAAGACCTATGAAAGTGTCCTGTGGTATGCAGACACCTTCAGCCAAGCCCTGCTTTTAAATATCTAAAAAGGACTTCCAGAGTAAAAATATACAACAGAACAAACATTTTCCAGTGTAATTATAGACGATTATATATTGATGCAGTTTAATCATAATCACAAGGTGGGGCTACAAGGGAACGTCAGGTCACAGAATGATTTGCAGAAAATTGCAGGATCACACCGTGAATCTGAAGCTATTTTTTATTACAGCTGTTTTTTATTGCAGGATTTAACAATGTGGGGACATTTATAGATGCTAATTCACTGAATCTGACTGATCAAAATGTTTATTGTGGGAATCGACACCAAAGACTTGTGCTTCTCAGAGCATGAAGCTGAAATTCCACCTTAAAATAGTACAGGTTACATTCTGCCTTCTAAAATGTTCTCCACCATTAACAGTTAAGCTGCAGAATAACTCCAGCCTTGGTGCAGCCTCACTTGTTTAAATGTTCAAACCAGGACAGTTTTAATCTGTTTCAGCCAATCACAAAGGAAAGAGATTAGAGGAATGTGCAGAAGACCAAGCTTGAACTAGATCAGAGCTTTCGTTTTAAAAGGGGTTCGAAATGTCATGGCTGACGTCCACAACAAACATCCAGAGAGAACAAGAGGGTGAGACAGAAACCAGGCCGGGTACAGTTAGAGTCACGTTTATTTACAGCAGAATCCTGACTGAATGGAGGGAAGAGGGAGGTTAAAGGAGATGAAATGTTTCAGGTACAGCTCGTCAGGATCCATGTTTTCACTACACAGTTCTTAATTTAGTTTTACTCCACGTTTATACAGAATCCTTTTGGCTGTAATGTGAACACACCAACAGAGCTTAGGGGCTCAGAGCTTCATCAGCCCCCTCTGCTGGCAGGGAGAGAAAAAGGAGAAAGGGAGGGGGAAGAAAAGTATCAAATAAATCTACAGCACTAAGAAAAATTGGGAAAAAAAAAAAAAAAAAAAAAAAAAAAGAAAACAGAAGAATTTGCCATAAAAAATGAAAACATTTATTTTATTTTAAATGCAATCACCATAATCCTTGACTTTATTTCACTTTCTTTTCTCATCAATGTCCGTCAGGGTGACTGGTAGGGAGGGCCTGATGAACTGGAACTGTAGGTAAACTGACGTCCGTAATGCTCTGCAATGTTCCGACTGGCCAGTGTCCGAGAGCCAGGCGGGGGGAAAAAAATTAAACAAAACAAAAACAGCCAGATTGAACGTTGAGACAACGTTGTGACGGCTGTTTTCACTCAGGTCCTTGCGCCTTTGTGCGAGAGCCAGGGCCGAGGGGGAAGCCTCATATCCTCCTGTTCTCTATTTTTTTTTGTGCAACCGTTCATTCTTCCGACCCTGCGTCTGCGTCACTGATGTCCCAGAGTCGTCACACTACTACTGTGGTTACCCTGGAAACGCAGTGTGAAACGCACTATACACTTCACATGCAAGGCCAGACAACTCACAGAATAAAAAAAAAACAAAACAAGTAACAGGTTTAATAATAAAAAAATTAGACCTCAAGACAACCAAACCTGCAAACTGCATTTCTTGCTTTCACACACACACACAAACACACACAACTTTCAATTCCAGTCTCTTTTAACAGCTGAAGATAACGTAATCCACTCTTAAAAATAAACCTGTTGAAGCTTTGAGTGCTACCATAGAAGGGGAAGGTAATCCAGTTCCTGGAGTGATTTCCCTGCTCTCTCACACACTTAATAAACCTGGCAATTAACAGGCGAGTTAAATCAGGTGTACTTGAGCAGGTCAAGCACAAAACTGTGCTGGAGTCTGGCACTACAGGACTGCAACTGCCGTAGAACCATATTTGTTCCATATTTAGATAGAGATCTGAATGCAAAGAACCTTTCAGATTGTAAATAAGATTCACATTCTTTTAACTTTTAAAAGGTTATTCATGCACAAATCTCTAATACATGGTTTGTGATCGAGATTAGTGACAGAGGAACCTTAAAATGTCTCAACATACAAGATTTGCACACGTGTCCATCACTGTTTCTCAACCTTGGTCCCACCACACCTGATTCAACTAATCAGCTCATTAACAAGCCCTTCTGAGGTGCATGGGGGTATGTTGAAGCTAAAACATGCAGGGAAAGGGTGCCTCTAGGACCAAGGGTGAGAAGCGCCATCACAGTTCGGTGCATGCAGTCGCAAGGAGAATACAAGGTGTATGTGCCACTATGGTAATTACGGTAATTTTAAGCGTGCACCCCGCAGAAATCTAAAAGAGTAGAGCCACCCCCAGTATAAGCAGGTCTCCTGACCACTGAAGTTTAAAGATGAGGGGTGTAGTGATGAGTGAGGAGGGGAGAATCGAGCCAGTCTGAGGTTTCTCAGCTTCATACTTTGCCTTGCCAAACGGTCTTTAACATTTGAAATTTCATGTCTAGATTTGGACTTTACGATGGTGCCCTCACTAGATTTGGAACAGCAAAAGTCATTGGATTTGCATTGTACTGTGGGAAATGGAGTTGGTTAAGGGTGTTGCTATGGTAACTCAATTATTTCAGACATTACGGCTTTTTAACATCTCACTTCATGAAAATGGAGTGGATGCCCTCATCCACCAGATTTCCCTGCTGTACCAAACCATGAAGTCCAAACTGAGGGGCAAACCGAACTGTGACGCACGCCGATTCTTTCCCAATGAAAGAATTCTTCCAAATTTGTAGAGATGTGAGAGTGTGAAGAACCTTTTATGGGCCTGAAGTATCTTCACTTGATGTAAAGGGTGGTTATTAAGGGTGTAATGATGTATACTCATACCGACCAATCACAGCACAGGTGTCATGGTTTGGTGTGCTCAGCAGGTTTGTGTGAAGGTTGTTTACACCCAAATGTAAAGGTTCTTCACACCCAAAAATCTCTAAACAAGTGTCTTCACTTGAAGCTTCTTTCCAAAAGGTTCTTCACACTCTCCCATCTTCATTACATGATTAGTTCATGTTTGAAGTGTAGAGATCAGAGAGTGAGCAGCTTTAGAACATTAGAGAGCTTCACTTGATGTACATGTGCTTCTCCAATCACATCTCTATCTAAATATGATTAAAGACAAATGGTTCTATGGTATCAGACAACAAAATCACCTGAAGCACGTTTATTTTTAAGAGTGTGGGAAGAATAACCATAAAATACGAGAGGACCAAACAAGCTTGGAGACCTGTGGCTTGTATACATGAGACTACGGAAAGTGGGAACGTGGTCTTAAAAGGAACATTGCAGCATCTCTCAACCTGATCCCAAAATTTCAACCGCTCTTCCTCTTTTCAGACATCAAAACACTCAACAGAACGCAGTGGCAACTGCCCATTGGCTTGTATTATAAGAGTGTGTTGAGTCAAACAATGGAGATCAGGTTGGAGTTCTCCTTTCAGCAACTACAAAAAGGTCTTTTGAATGCTCCAACCGAACTTTGAGGTAATGGCATACATTAAAGCACACAAACACGAATACTTACACACTTCTCTTCAGCAGCCCTGAAGCCCCTGTCTCTATGCTGGCTCTTTAGAGGTGTGCCATCATTCCTTCCCCTCCTAGTAGTAACCTGTGCCTTAGGGAAGGGAAGCAGCACAAAAGACCAGAGTAAAAGTGCCGCTGACTGACTTCCGGAGTGACCGAGCAAAGTTTTGAGACCCAATTGTCCAAACTCAAATGTGTGTGGGGGGGAGATAGGAAGAAGATGAATTCCTATCAACCCTAGCCGGCCACACGGGAAACATTCCACCATTTCACCTGACTACAATCCCATCTAAAAGAATTTTTTGGGGTGGGGGTGGGGGTAGGGTGAAACCACAATTCTTCCACACACAAAAAAACCCACTCTCTCATACACACTCACGCTTTATAACTGTTCACACGCACACTTGTACACCCCAACATGATAACCCTAATACATGTGTACACATATATACATAGAGCTATGTGCCCAACCAAAAGGAAAGGACACACTCGAATTTTATAACGTATCATTTCTGTATATGCCAAGAATAAAATCTTTCTAAATAAAATACATGTATCTGCAAAGGGGAGGGGGGAAGGGGTCGTTTTTTTTGTTTTTTTTTTTAGACTGGGAAGAGAGGAAGGCCTAGACGGCCAGTGAATTAAGGGACATTACAGGAAAAACAGGAGGAAGAAAAAAGAGGAAACGTGAAGGAGCGTCTGTGGCCTTGTCGTTGTCGTCGTTGTCACTGTCGACGATGTCTGTGCTGGTCCCTATTGGGGTCATCACTGTTCTGTGCTGGGAAATTCTCAGCTTTCATGTCCATGGTTCAAAAAAAAGAAGAAAAAACAAACACACCAACATAATTTTCGTAGTCCATAGATCCATAATGATGCCGAATACGCCAAAGAGTTTATTATGTCCCATTAACACATCCAGTAAGGAGTGGCCTTTCAGTTCAACAGGGACGAAATGGAGGGAAAGGGGGGGGTATGAGAGAGAGGGAGCTGCAGTGAAAGAGGAAGAAAGGGAGGAGGAGACAGAGTAGTGGAATGAGTAAAGAAGTAGGAGGTAGAGAAGAGTGATTTTAAAAGTGTAAATGAGTTCAGTAAAAGCAAAAGGAGAGGAAACGAGAGGAAATGAGGGGAGCAGAGTAATGAGGAAGTAGAATCCATCTGGCAGTGGTGTCCACAAACTTGTTCTTCATCAGAACGACATCAGAACAGATGATGAGAAGACGAGAAAGTGTGGCTCCTCTTTTTCATGCTCTCTCTCTCTCTTTATGGGATGGGGGAGGCTGAAGAGGCTGCCTGTCCGCTGAACTGGAGTGGGGGTTTTCTGGATGGGGGGGCATCATACCTCTAGGAATCGGGAGCTGCTGGACTTGGCGTGGAAGGGCTCAGACCACATGCGCCGCAGGTCCCCCTGAAAGAACACGCAGGTGCAAAAAAAGAAAAAAGAAAAAAAAAGGGAAAGTCAGTAATTAGTATCAGAATTCCACACCCTGTTCCACTTTCCATTCTCAGAGAAGACTAGAACACTAGACCTCAATGTAATGCATTGAGAAAGAACATCCCACTGATGGTTATCAAGTGTGCAAAACTGCTTGACCTGAAGGATATGATTCAACATCATCAGATCCCAGATTTCACTGGACTCTGATTACATAATAGACTCGAGGAACTGTTCACATACGACACTTTTACACCGTACACTGACTCTCGTTTTCATTTTTCCATTAAGCAAATTTGAGACCTGGTACCTGGAGCTGGGTACGGTTTTCTTAGCTGCTGGCTTGTGGTTCCAAAGGAGCTGAGTAGTTATGCATAAACCGTATAAAGCGCCAACCGGCCACAGAGAGAAATAACTCCACGCAACACAATGCAGATATCCAACTCCACTGCTGTGTTATTGTGTTTATGCTGTTTACGTTACTGTGAAGCTGCCATTTGAACATCACAACGTTATGTTTTCTTTAGAAATTATATTTTCTGCTATACAATGTAGAATCGAATATTTTGATGACGAATGTCATGAGTAAACCAGATGTAAACACAAAAACAGCCCTACCTTCAGGTAGGCCATGGTGAGCAGAGGCAACAGGGTAAAGGGCACCAGGTAGAGCAGGGCTGGCTGAGCTGCACGGTGAATCCGAGAGGCCACGGTTGCAGTCAGCAGACCTGAAAGAGGAAGGGAAAGACAACGTCTATTAAAAGGTACAATCTACTCAACGTGCATCTTATGTGTGACCTTGTTCTCGGATACATTGATAACGTGAGGTAATTCAGGCATGTCCTGTCAGTGGAACAGGCAACCTTCCAGTCACATGGACGGTTCCCTTAACCAGGCCACAGCTTCCTTGATGTTCCACTCCTTGGACCAGGGGCTCCTACAGATTTTCAAGAGGACTCTAATCTGGGGATTTTGCGGGTCAGTCCAGTGTGTGAATGATTCTGAATGATGATCGTTCCAAATCAGCCACGTTTGCAGCCCTGTGAATGTGGGAACTGTCATCTTGGAATAGAGTAATAGGAACGTTCTGCTCCTCAGTAGGAGGATGGGGGGGAAGGTAATTCCTGTTTGTCCAGCAGCTCAGCGTAGGCGCGGTCATTCAAATTTACCCTCACCTCAACCAAAAGACCCATTTCTGTATAATTAAAACACCTCCAGAATCCCGTGTTCACTTACCAACAAAGTATCCAATGAGGGTGCAGTGAAAGTAGGAAACCCGCTGCATGCGGCCGGACATGTTGGCTTGCCCAGGTGCCTCTCCACTGGCCTGCTTCTTATAGTTATCGTAGCGGAGCACGAAGCAGAGCAGCAGACCAGGCATGACGATGTCCCCGATGCCCAACATAGAGAAGTGACTGCCTGTGGAGCTGGGAAAAACCAGCTTACCCGGCAGGGAGAGTCGGGGTACATCCCGGCCCATCCCGGGTCCCAGGTGTAGCTTACGAGAGATTACGTCCAGCGGGTTATCGGCTGGCTGTGTGGCCACCTTCACCATGACGTTACTGTTGAAGATGTAGGCTGAAAAGAAGACCTGCAGATGAAAGGAGGAGATATTTTAGGAATGGAATATCAATATAGTTTAACATATTTAAACATGTGAACAATGAAGCTTCATTTCGACTATATTAAGAGATTGGGGTGATATAACCAAACATGACACTGAAGAAATGTCTTTTAAACTTCACTTGCAGAACATAATTATTAAAAATGCAAATTTAGGACGCCCTGTGACCTAAAAGCTGGCATTTCCTCCTCTGGCTCATAACGTCAGCGGTATCCTATGACTGGCTATCAGTTTCTGACATTGGCTGGAATTGTGGAATTCTTTCACCTTTGTGATGTTTCAGCGTCAGACTTGATATAATAAAGACTTCAAAGTGGTTTCTATGAAGAGCTATGATTCTATGAGGTTCTTGTGCTCAAATGCTGTTTGGTTTGTGCAAAACATGTCTTCTGGAACAATGTGCTTTGGACAGATGTTGGACTATTTGGGCACAGTAACAGAAGTTCTTGACAGCAGGGTTTCCTCTTGCATACGCTCCTATACATATAAAACTCGCCCTCCTTTCGGAGTGCTCTTCTGGTTTTGGGGGAAAATCCACTGGACATCATAATGTAATCATGAGCAGATCATTTTACAGAAAGACAGCTACCAGAATGCCTAACAGTGAAACATTGCTGTAGGCATTTTCATGCAACTGAACGTCCATCAAACATCTAAGAGTGCAAACACAACGGGAAGTTCTTGGAGAACATAGTGCAGAGCCATTTCTTAGACAAGCTTTGAATTCAGGTTTTCTGACGGTCTGAAGCTACTCACGGCAACTGATTAGAGAATTATGTGACTTTTGACTCTGAATACGTCCTTTTCCATCATTCTTTCACATTTTGGCTTTAGTGATATTCTTCTTTCATCAATTCGTCCTTTGGTACAAATCTTTTGACGATATTTGGGTGTTTTTCTTTAATTTTGGGTTTTCAAAATTGGTATAAAACTATTGTATTCACAATTCATTACCAGAATCAGAGTAAATGACCGGTTGATGGATAGCTTTGGTTTGGTGAGGGGATGCTGCCGGGGACTTTCTCCATCACCCACAATTTTTGTGATCATTATAGAGCTGTTATCCCAGGCAATTCATGAAAATGTGATAATATGAGGGGCATTTAAACCGAAAGGGAAGCGTATAAGAAACGCATGTTTGCTGATGATGTATTGAGGAACCAGAACAAATGAAATCTTGTGTTCAAGTATTCAAGAGAAGTATTTGTGTATTTAATAATAAACTGGCATTAACAGCAAAACCATAAAGTCTTGCCGAAGCTATTATATTTTTAAATACTGGTAGAAATGAGCAGGACAATCAAAATCTGCAAAAACTCTGTGTGGAAAACCCTCTTCAGTCTGATACTGATTTGACACCTCTGCAATGGAGAGGAACAACAGAGCCAACAGCACACAGAGAGGGGTCTGGCTGACTTGAGATGAGATCAGACAAGATCAGATCATCATCACAGTAGTGGTCTATGGAATTTACATTTTACTCAACCTCAGATGTACCAGATGAGCTTGTGTGTGAGTTCTGATAAGTCAAAGGACCTGTTCCAGTAAAAAGAACCCAGCGTTTGAGCTGACGTTTTCACTTGGAGCCGAAAGCACTGAAAGAGAAAGGAGAGCTATTTCTCTCAGGCCATCAAATGCAACCTTGACATTTCCCCAAATGTTGACGACGGAATTCAGAAATATCTTCACTATTATGATGAATGTGGTGGAAAATGTCATGACACATGGCTGCTTGAGATGTTGCCTCAAGCAATTCCTCATAACGGACCCTATGGAATACACCAGAGCCGAACAAAAAAGAGAAATAAATAAACAAACGAGTAATAATACATTTTTCACATGCCTAAAGGCCAGCTTATACTTCTACGTCGGAGTTACGCTGCAGCCTGATGTGCACCGTCCTTTGGTGTAGAAATGTAACTCCACGTAACAACTGTGATCTGACTGCTCAGTAGCTTCGTATTTCCGCCTTGGCTGTATAACGAATGGGGAAAGGGGGGAAATGCTCCCAGGAGGGAGCTGTCAAGGGCAAGTGCTAAGTACTTGCCAGGTCCTCTATGGAGGGAACACGCAAGAGACAGCCAGTGCGGTCTATTTGGAGACAGTTTATTGGGCATGGGAGCACCCACACTCCACTCATCACAACAGGATAACAGGAGCACGGTACAACATTTAGGTAACAACCCAGAGCTGAACACCCTAAATGTGGATCACACATCTCAAAATCTCCCTCTCTGCCCATCCAAAGACACTTCAAGTGACCTTTACAGCTGCCATTTTTCAATTCAGCTGGACCAGCTCTGACAGCATCTCTCCTTTATATGTTGCAGAAATGTTAGTAAATGTAACTGCTGTTCAACAGTATCAGGATTTGGATGCTTTAATATCTATTTTTATAATTCCAGCATTTATTTTTAATTTTCTTTAGATTCCTATTGTTTTTTAATGCATTTTTATCATTAAATCTTTATTTTTACCTGAGAATTTTATTATCTGTGTATCATTTAGTTATTTTTATGTTTAGTTTCATAACTTACGTTGTGTACAAGAGTACAAAAACACAAGTTAAGACTATACGCAATTACATGATGGTTAAGTACCGTTAACATTGTTGTACAATGATTGTGCAGTTTTATTTTCTTTGTGTAATACTTTTGATTATAGATATAGGCTTCATTTTCAATCCCTTGTGTATAATGCTCAACCCTAACACACCAATGCACAACTATAACGCTCACAATGACAAAGGCTTCTTGTGCAGACTGGAGTGTAGACTCCACATCGGACTGACATGCAGCATAAATCGGCTGCACGTGCAGCTGTATGTGCTCGTTCTTACCCAAAAAACATCATAGATTAGTAGGCCGGACAGCAGCAGGCAGGACACCTTCAGACTGGGCAGACGCACAAAAGCAATCATAGCCACACACAGACCCATGGCCAGAGCTGCAGGAGAGACAACAGCATGAAACAGTCACCAACACAGTTCAAACCTTAAAGCCACTGATAGTTAAAGACCACAAAGTTGACCACTCTTCAATATTTATAACACTTCAAACATAATTAATAACTACAAAAACCTTTTTTTACATTGATTTTTATAAAGTAATAATAAACAACGGCACGGTACAATATGACACTTTAAATTCAATAACGATGCTTAATATTATTGTAGGACCTTAAAGGGAAATGCAGAAAAACATTGCACACAAACTGTAATAGTATGTTTTAATGCTAAATGTCACAAACACACACACACACACACACAACATACCGTCCATGAGCAGCCAGTGTCCTGTGAGCACCCAGATGAGGACGAGCATCACAGACAGTGAGAAGGAGAGAAGCTCTGCTAGAGTGAAGCGCCCACAGCATCCGAAAGAAATCCTACACACAGACACACACACACACACACACAGTGAACACCAGAACAACCTGGATAATGAGAAGTCAATACTGTCACAATACATTAAAAGTGGCATTCTTTTCAGCAGAACACATTAACCACCTCAAAACTCCCAAAATAAACAAATCAATTCTACACGGACACCACGCTGACACCTGATTCTAAAGCACTATCTCCTGGATTTGCAGTTTATTTAAACATGCGAGCATGATGTTGATGCTGGAGCACCAAGCAGAGAGATTTTGATGAGTAACGCACATCGTGCACAAATTTAATAATGTCGATGTTTTCCAGCAATGCCACTGAAAACAAAAACAATATATGAAAGGAAAAACCACTTGGATAATATGACGGGGCATCGTGAGAAAATCAGCCTGCTTGGCTCAGTGCATGTGTCACAAGCAGTATAACAAACCTGCACAGCCGCCCAGGATCAAAAGGACAGTTCAGTGGTTTGGCAGTACAGCTTTCACACCCAATTGCACGGTCTTTGAAAGCAGCCTTCATGCCCAGTGTTCTGCTGAGTTGTGCAAGCTCAAACCGTTCGTCCGCAATTCTGTCCGCAGTACGTATGAACAATTGGACGACCCAAGGTGTCGGGGTCTTGCACAATGAAACTTAATGCCCCCTCAAGCATTTCAGTACCGAGAAATTCCCCATGTATGACACATTTCTACATCATATTTAAACATGCTGTGTTTTTGGACTTATAATAAATGTTTATACTTTATACTTTATCGAGGTGTGTCTGGCTTTGTTATATCGCCCAGCCCTGGTTGTCTTTACAGCAACACTGGCGGAGGAGGCGTCAACAAACATTCGGAGATGAAGCATGAACTGAAGCCTTACTTGTTCTGTGGGGAGCAAGGCCTGGTCAGATACTGGCACATTGGCAACAACAGGAATGCAAACGCAATGGTCGCCAAAACTGGGGAGAGAGAGAGAGAGAGAGAGAGAGAGAGAGAGAGAGAGAGGAGGAGAGAGAGAGAGAGAGAGAGAGAGAGAGAGAGAGAGAGAGAGAGAGAGAGAGTGAAACGGAGAGCTGAATGTCACCATTTCTTTTCAATGTGACACACTGATGCCTGTGATTTTAGTCTGTGTGGGAGAAGCTTGTGAGAGGTCCTGAGTGTGTGTATTTGAGATACGTACCCGCGGTGCAGATGGTGAAGACCACCTGGACCGAGTCGAAAAAGAAGAACATGACGAGCAGAGAGACGGAGGCTCCGATGGGAAGGAAAAGAGCCTGCGTCGAGTCTATGGTCTGAATACCTGGAAAACACAAACACACTGTCATTGCTATATTTGTAAGGACTTCCAGTAACAGTGTACAACCCCAGCCAATACATACCACAGCTTCACAACATTAACCCCAAGAACAAAACACCCATGAAAACACAAGCAGCAAACGAGGTCATGATTCCGGCAGACAAACTCCTGTATCGGGCTCTGGCAGAATCACATCCTGATATATTCTGATACACTGACTCTGCAACGGTCATGTGGTTGCAAGAGTGTTTCTGTGGGTTGTCATCAGCAAGTACACACTCAACATGCTTAAGAATTATTAAATGCCCTTAAATAATCTATATATCAAAAGGTTTTCTAGCTATTGTTTACTATACTATACTTTACAATATCAAAATGTTACAAATATAGATCCTAAAAACATTGTCCATCATTTGTGGCTTCACTACAGTGCTTGGCACCTGGACCCCAATGATTGTTGTTTGAGTGTCTGCAAAGGCTGTGAATTACATTTCAGTGTTTACAGCAATTCAAATAAAACTGTTCAGACAAACCAGACAGAAATGATACTGCTGCTGTGTTATTATAATGAAGTGTGTGGGGGTCCTATTCAACCTAACACACACACACACACACACACAAAATGTGGAAATGCAAAGTGCATCATTCACCTCCGATGGTATTTAATTTGTGTGCTTGTTGGATTTCAAACGAAAGGTATAATTGAACCAATGTTAGCTCGTTATAAATCTGCCTACAGATAGTAAACATTATTTAGTCCATCAATCAGTAAATTGAATTTCTGCCAACACATTGTAAAGCTTGCTGATGCACAAAATCACAACGATGAAAGTTGATAGAGATCAGCTTGATTACGTTTTAATTGTAATGTTATTGGATGATACAATAAAAAATGTGCTTTGTGTGCCTCAGCACTTTTCACTTATAACCTCATAACAGGATATTTTGTCAATTATCCCAATTATCAGGGTATATCTTGCCACTGAACCTATAAGGTTCTAAGGTTCTATTTAGATTCGGAGTAGTTTTTGGATATTGAGCCTCTTAGTGACTGAGAAAAAAGGCTGTTTTCTAGATAAAGAGTCTAAAATGCATAAAACCTAAACACCTCACCTAATATTAAGATGTTGTCACAGAATAAGAACACGTAAATCAGTAAATTGTGATAAATTGTGTGCATATCTGTGTTGGACTCACTGTTGTTTGAGTTGCTGTTGTTGAAGGAGCCGGTGGCAGTAGGATTTCCATCCTTATCCTTGTCCTGGTTCTCACAGTCCATGTTTAACGATCTGAAGACACACCTCAAATTAGAGCCACACCAAAGCCTGGGCACTGTTTCTATTACTTTTAAAATACCTGAAAACCTCTATTTCAGGAGATGATTAACCAATATTGGCTGCCTTCAAACCAACCCAAGATTAAATTCTTGAAGTTGGTGAAAACCCTGTTTTGTCCAATGTGGAAGAATTCCCTCGTCCATGAGGTTCTTCCTCTTTTTTGTACATCTTTGACACAGACTGGTTGGCGACCAACACTTCATTTGAGGTTTAACTGCATGACTGTAAACGTTCTGCTGTTTAGGAAATCTAACAACTCCCAATCTCATCAGCCGAACACGGTCAAACTAAAACTTTATACCAGTAATAAAATACGATAAAGCAGGAAACGGCCTCGGTTTCAGGCCTTATTTTAAACTCACACTTCAGGCTTTTATCAAACAGTACTGGTGTAAATTAGTGTGAAAAACAAAGACCAGATTTTCCTACAACATACTGCCACTTCAGAATGACTTGCAATATAATAAAGTGGAACTTCGCTGATTTCCTGCATCAACAGATGGTTAACAGTCATTCAGACTGGTTTCTCTATTATACTACATTATTTCCCCCCAAATATCCCTACAAAGTGACTCATCGCCTGCTAGTGTCAAAGCATGGTGAGAAGATTTGTGGTGTATAACGTGGTGGTGGTGGGACAGAATTATGATGGTCAATAAGTCACAGATATGATGTTCAGATATGATGCCATTTTTCAAATCATCAGCACAGTCCAAAACTCAGAAGTCTTGTATAAAATACAAATAGCGTGAAACATCAAACTCCTGCAGATGGTGCTGCGTGAGAATGCTCAGTCCATACATACCTGCGGGGTGTGTGTCGGGATTCACAGATTGAGAAGGGGTGGTGTAGTGCAGTGCATGCCCCATTCAATGTGTGGAAAATGGGTCTCAAAGCAGATGTTAATGATTGGCTAAAGAGAGTGATTGAAGGAGGGTGAAGGAAGGAAGCGTACTCTCATACTGGTCTACCAGCAGTGGCAGAAATACCCGTCTACAGGAAACGGTCGTAACTCGTAACTGTGGCCAAAAGACAAAACTAACAGCACAGCTGGTGAATGAATATTCAGTTCTAGACAAGAATTGGTTCTAGAAGTCAACGCAGGTCTTCCGGAACATTCTAAAGTGAACTGCAGAAGATCAACATACGGAGCAGAGTGGAAACGTAAGAGGCCTTCGCTCAGTTTCGTCTTTCAGCCACAATTCTGAGAATTGTAGCTTTTAACCAATGATTAACATCTGCTCTGTGCCCCGTTCTCCACACATCGAACAAGAGAGTCGCTGCGCTGTACCACGTCTTCTCCATCTAGGAATCCCGCTGCACACCCACAGATATTTACAGCCATCTTATATTCCCATCTTGATCTAATTTTTGAATACTGTACTGTATTTAAATAACTGTAAATATCTGCAGCACAGAAAACATTAAACCCAGTCCAGAACTACACAATATTTTAAATGGGTTTTAATCAGGAAGAGACATTTAGTCCATGACTAGACCCAATCCTAATTGCTGCCCAGGAAACAGGCCCTTAGCGATTGGCAGGAGGCTTATTTACATATCATATCCTTCTGCTATATCAGCAACGCAAAGGCACGTAGTAATTAAAACACTATAATGCACAGAAAGTACATCAGCAAACGCTTGTAAAATGTAAAGTGAGCGCTGAGCATTAGGCAGGTAATTACTTCAAAACAAACAGCCAATATTCTCACTGTTGCAAAACGGGGCTTTTCCAAATTAGAAGTGGCAGGAGGAAGTGAGGGGGTTTATATTTGAATGTGTTTTGTCCCGTTTCTTGGCCTGGACTATGCAGCAGTTGACCAGAGGAGGAGGGGTCCCCCCTAGAGAGGCTTTCCTTGCTCACTCATTCTCAGCACTGCAGTGTCACGGACGTGGTGGTGTGTTTGCGTGTGTTGCACGGGAACAAGTGATCAGCAGTGCTGCTGGAGTGTTTAAACACCGTGTCCACTCAATGAGACACTCTTACCGAGCGTCTCCACCATGTAGATGTAAAGTCAGAGACAGAAGCTCATCAGTTTCTGCACAGTTTGTGTTGGTCAGCTCGCAGGACGCTGATTTAGTGATTTAATGACTCGACGGCAGTGAGATTTCTTAAAGAAGGACATTTAGGTGGGTTGTCGTGGTTGTAGGTCCACAGGACCACCACAGAGCAGCTATTATGTGTGTGATGGTCATTCTCAGCACTGCAGTCACACTGTGCGCAGAGAAACAGATGAACTACAGTCTGTGATTATACAAATATTAAGTGCTCCCGTGTGGTCAGAGGAGCTGATCAAAAGATGTGTGTAACCTTAAGATCAACAGAGCTCCGTGACACAGAAAGATCCTCCAGAACGCTGTCAAAGCAGAGGTTGTAAAAACTCACCTGAAGCTGCCATAGACGATGAGTAAGATGGAGATGAGGAAGGTGGACACCTGGCTGGAGTCAACAAGGGAGTACGCCCTGGAGAGAAAGAAGAGAGAGGAAAAAAAGTCAGAGAGAAGGAAATGAAAAACCTCAGAGCAGATACGGCTGTCCTAAGAGAACGCTCCATGCGTGGAAGGGGGTTGGGGGTCGTTCAGCTTCAGTTCCTTGCATTCAGCTTCTCATATTGTCTTATTTGTATTCTGATATTTCAATAAAATATTTAAACTTCCCAAGAGAGGAGGGGAAATATCAGCAGAGAAGACACACTAAAAGAGACAAAACCAGTAGGACTGCGCCGTACAATGCAACCAGCAGTAAGAGGGTTGTTCAGGTCCACATCCATGTATGATTACTGTATTCACATCTACCCAAACGAATCCAACTGAAGGTGAAAACCAATCAAACACCCTGAAACACTTGGCTTTTTAATGGGACACAGCACTTGAAAGTAGTCCCGTCACAATGATTACGTTATTGATTCATCTTACAGTACATGGACGTGACCGCAATTGAAGTTTGACCTTTTTGACATTTTTTAAACACCCTAAATTAAAAAGAAAAAAGCGTGTTGAGCTCCAGTGGTGTTGGGTTGGACTGAAGATGTGGTGGAGCTTCATGTGTCTGAGCAAACACGTCTGACTCATTTGGTGAGAAACCTGAAAAACATCTAAAGGAAAGTTCTGATTCTGTGCATATTTACTTTATAAAGATGGTTAATAAAAATTTTGCTCTCTCAGTCTCTGGCTGCTGATGGCAGGCAGCCCCGGGATTCAAACCTGTGATCCAAATCAAAGTGCTGCTGCATTAAATCTCTGAGCCACTTGAAGCCCAAGATGGTTAATTTGTTAACGCCAGCGGAGCTGATCCTGATCTACATTAAGGTGGGGAAACGCAAGTGGTCTTAATGCCAAGATGAATGAACAGACTCCGGTTTGTGTGCTGAGCTCTGGGATGTTCATTCTCATACACAGGCTGTGCAAACACACCGGCTTCATGTTCTAGCTTGCCAGGCAGATGAACTGCAGCTTTATAAAGTCTATAGTTGCCTGTGTGTTGAATATATGACATTACAGGATTTAATGAAAGCCCTATCCTACTCAACCATAGTATTACGGCTTCTTCTAGATATCTAACGCTCTGGGAGTGTACCTTAGAGCCGTTTGAGGACAAGTTATGTGATCGGGATCTGGAGCAAACATTTATATTCCATGTGTTAAATTTTCTGTCACTCGGCAAGACCTACATTATAGACGGTTCAGTACACAAACTGTAAATGTGCTAAAAGGACTGAAGTTGAGCGAGACTAAATTTTGTCATGCTCATTTTGTCATGTCTCTGCTTCATCTGAAAGCTGCTTCCTTCAGCTCACCACAGGTTCCTAAACAGCAGCTGTTGTATTACCTAATCAACCAAAGTTAACAAGCTTTCAAAGCTCGTTTAAGCTCTTCAAAACCGTGTGCTAGTGGAAGTTCCTCTTTAAACTCTGTGTTCGAGTGAAAGCTCTCTGAGATTGGGATTGGACTTTAAATCCCCCAAATAAATAAATAAATAAATAAATAAATACTATAAACTCACTACACACTGCTGCTCCTCTTAAGGCCTTTACACACAGCAATTACTTCTAGTGCACAATTACACTATTTAACAACTGGATGGAAATCTGTTTATGTTAAGGGTGTACACACACACACACACACAGACAGACACACACACACAGACACACACACACAGACACACACACACAGACACACACACACAGACACACACACACACACACAGACACACACACACAGACACACACACACAGACACACACACACAGACACACACACACAGACACACACACACAGACACAGACACACAGACACAGACACACAGACACACACACACAGACACACAGGTTTCAACGCCATCCTAAATCTAACACAGCCAAAAACAATAATCAGTATGAATTCAAACAAACTGGAGAAAATGTTTTCCACAGAAAGAAAACAAGAAAACTGGCATGGAGTGATTACTCGAATATGAAAAATAGATTTAGCCTTTTCGTTTTCTTGATTAGGTACTTAAATAAGGCATACAGTGTCTGGAATGAATTGCTGGGACCAGAAAAAGGGAAACTCAATTATTACTGACAAACAAAGCCACAAGAGACATTGTAAATTGCATAAGCACTTTGATTGTCTTAAAATAAGCTCTCCTGAAATAATTGGCCATAATCTCAATATCAGCCAGATCAATTTTACTGGGAAATAAAATATCAACCAAACAATCTACTGTAAAAAGTGAGAGATGGTGATGATCTGTAGTTCTGGGCGGTGTTCAGTCTATGTTCTCACTAAGGCACTTTTGCAAGAACATCTTCAGACAGAGCTACTGCAGGTCCGGGCCTGTGAGCTCACGTTAAACAGTGGACCGACAGTAAAAGGTGAAACAGAGCAGAAAGAAAACAGTGTTTATAGACGCTTTAACGTTTAGCTCAGTCGTGAGGGACTGACCTGAGCACCCGACCTCCAGCCTGTATTCAAAGACACTGTCTGCAGCCCGCGGGTGTGGAATGTATGCAGAGGCTGTGAGGGTCAAACAGCCTTCAACCACTGTAGCTGCCAATTGAATAGGACTCTCTGGAGCAGATTAACATCACCATATTGGTATGGTGCCTAATGCCAGCGTAAGAGTTAGAGGGGTATAAAGCCCCCCAGTATTGAGTTGTGGAGCAAATGCAAATCCTCTAAACATCAAGCCTCACGCTTAAAGCTCCAAACGCTGGTCATTAATAAATGACTGCAGCTGTCCACTGGGAGTCATCCACAGGTACAGTTCCACTCTGAAACTGGACACTTATGTCTGTTTCTTGGAAACCAGCATCAGATCTTCAGCCTCAGGCATTACAAAGCTAGACTGCTGTGTTCCTAGCTCACTGGAGCTCCCAGAGCTCGGCTGGTTGGTTGGTCACATATGTGGAAACACCAAGGCTTTGTGCAGATTCCCCGGAACATTTGTTAACAAGAATGGCAAGAGTCAAGTGTGTATGGGGCCCATTGTACACGCAGTCAATGATGCACTTTAAGAACCGGAGCCTTAGTTGCCATTCCAATGGTAATTTGAGTTTGTGGGCAATTCCTGGACACTGGATGTACAATTCTGCCTTTAAAACAATGTCCAAAATACAGTCAGCTATTGTCAACAGACTGGACTGGGGTTGGCTAGGTAGATTGGCTTCTCGATCATACAATTTCGGAAAGCAGCAATAAGAGGTTTAACAATGCATTTGAAACCCGAGACCTGAACTTCAGGCTCTCTTCTTTCAACGTGCAAAAAAGGGAAGGGTGAAGATTACAGACACAGTCCACTTTCTGAACTTACTTCCGTTTGGTGGGCACACTTTCTAACTGGGCACTTTTCCAGCATCTGAATAGAGTAACTTACAAATAGACCAAGAGATGAGCTGAAGTACCTCAGCTATTGGGAAAGGAAACCCTAGGAGATTGGAGTATTCAGACCACTCTGACCAACTCTGGCCCTTAATTAGCCTGTTAGCATTATCGCTTATTCATAATCATCGTCAAGAAACCCCTGCTTACTGCAAAAGAACTTCAGGTAAATTCGGACTTCCGTGAATATGACCTTCATGGAACGGTCGTCCGAAGAAAACCTTCCCTGCATCCACACCAGACATTCAGCATCACAAGTTTGAAAAAGAACATCTAAACAAGCTTGATGCATTTTGGAAACACATCCTGTGGACCGATGAGTTTAAACAGAACTCTTTGGCTAAAATGAGCAAAGATATATGTTTCAGAAAAAAAGGCATAGGAATTTCATGAAAAGAACACCTTTCCAAATGTTAAGCACAGGGTTGTGTTGCAGCCAATGGCACAGGCGGGTAGAGGGAAGAATGGATTCAATGAAATTCTAGGAAATTCTCAAAGCAAAACGTGACCATCTGTAAAAAAATCTTGAACAGCTGGTTTTAGAAAGATGCACCTCTTCCAGGTCAAACCAACTTACCGCAGACTTCTACTTTCATGATAAAGTGGAGATGCAGCTCTCCCTGATGCTTTCACACTTCACCCTTTAGTCTGGAGTTCTGGACCTTTAGGTTTGTTCATAACCAAAATCACAAGCGTGAAAGCTGCGGACCACAGTCCAGACCAAAGGAACAAAACCTGGTGTGAACTAAAGAGGTGGACACGGTCTGAATCAACTGAACCACGGTCTGGTCCTTTTGCAGTGTGATGAGACTTCTTTGGATGGATTGGACTTTTGGATCAATTACAGAAAGTTGAGGCAGGATATCATCACTCAAAGAACAAAAGTGGAAAATGAACCGGTGCTGTGGTGAACGACCTTTGCCCTTTTTGTGCATGTGCGTTATGCGGCAGTATGGGCGAAATAGACCCCATACCCTATTTATAACCAGAAGCTAAAGGAACCAGAGTGTAATCTGCCAGGCTCACTCTGCCAAGTGACACGAATGCATGGGGAGTCGGATTCTGATAGGAAGGCGGAATTATGCACAACACCTGGCAACTCACCACAAGACAAATGGCTGACACGCACCCCTCTACGGCCAATCAGCAATATTGTAAAGCGAGGCAATATCTGAGTGGCTCAATGGTGTAATGCGCCACCACTATGATCTGAAGATTGACTGTTCGAATCCTGGGTGGCCGAAGCATGAGAGAGCAAAACTGACCAAGCTCTCTCTAGGTGGGCAGCTGGCACTCTTGCACCACATCACAATCAGTTCTAAACTGCTCAGCACAGGCGTCTGTTAGCCTGTATCAGAACTGGGGATCCGGCACTTTCCTCCGAGAGCAACGATGGCACAAGTTAAGAAGTCTTCACATGTCAAAGGAGGCACTCGTCTTCGCCCTCCACCCTCCTAGTGTCTGAAGCATCCTACGAGCACGCAAACATGCTCAAATCCCATATAAATTTTTTTGCTTGTAAGGACAATTAATCATTTGTACTGATTAGACTGAAGGAGATTTACAGTAAGGTCTTCATAATACTTGACAGTAGTTCAAAAATAAAAACCCTGAATGTACTTTCGTTATTTGCGTACTCAGATTTGGTAGACACATCGTAATTGAAGATTACAGTTAAAATATACACCAAGCAGTGCTTTCGGTATTACAATTACCTGCAAATAAGTTAAGAAATTACACTTTGTGAATATTTTCATTTAAACTTTAAAGAGTCTGTGATGTTAAATGTGATCAACACACTTCTATTACATACAAGAATGTCGGTGTCAGCTGATTAAAACTACAACTTGTTTACAAAATCAGCAGAGCATTAAAGTCACCACTGGGTCATGGTCAGAAGCTGTTACAGCTATTTTCTTACTGAATTCAAAAGCACGCATGCAAAATCTGCCAGATCCGAGAAAACCTTCCTTCAAAATACCGTAAAAATCACCTTATGAATGTGAGGATGTTGGATGGAGTGTGTTCATTCCACACAACACAGCCCCATTGCTCCACAGCTCAGTGCTGGGGGGAGGGTTTGCATTATATCGGGGGGAAAAAACTGATAACAGCAACAGTCTCTCTTTTGCAATATAAACCGAAACATTAAGAAGTCTTCAGAAACAAATGACATGTCATGACATTATTAATGTCCTCTGTGGAGCAAAGACTGGAGTTAAATGAATGATACTTGGCAGACAACAATTGGCCTCTGGTAGATCTGTCATGGAAAATGAGAAGTGTGAATTTTCATTTCGCATCAAGCAACAAACATTGACATTTAATTGGCCCAGCATGTCCTGCAAGGTGACCATCATGCATGGACAAATTGTGATGAGAATCCTGAAACTATATATTTATTTATTTACCTCTCTAACATGCTCCTGGCTTTAGGTTCGGTGCCATTAGGGTCGTGTTTATCAGTGTGTGCATTTGCACATCTGTGTCAGCAATGTGTGCCAGTTAAAGTAGCTGAATGCATTCATTACAAACATTTGGACATATAGATGCAGCAGCATCATTACTCTATAAACGGAGAGTCGTAATAATAATATAATAACGTTATTTAGAAAAAGAGACTGTATAATATGGAGAGTGTATGAAAAGTCCAGTAGGTGCACTTGTTTAACTATTATTATACAGAGTCCAGTTGTGTTGTGGTGGTCAGGTTACTGGTTTTGGCTCCCTTAAACCCACTATTCTATAATCCTGTCCTCCGTTTAAGCCAGCGGTTAAAGGAAAGTGTGGTAAAGATGAAGGGTTAACACACTCAGAATTCTTTGGCACCTCCTCAAACAATTCCATTCACTGCTGTCTATTAAACTTTCGTCATGTCGGATCTGGTCACACTGCTCAGATTTCAGTCATTTGCAAAATGACCCTGAAACACCTCAGACACTGAAAAGGTCACTCATATCTGGTTGTCCTTGCCATCGTCTTTAAAGTGCCTCCTACAGAAAAACGCCAAAGGCCTCAAAGGGATACGTTTTTGTAAGAAGTCTCTACCTATATTGGGGACAACTGGTAAAAGGATACAGCTGAAAACCAAAAAATTACATTCTACTGGGGATGTCCCAGTCTGATCCAGTGTATCGGGATCAGGGCTGATCCAGGCATATTTGAATGAACTGTTGGCTGTTTTAAACCATTGCCCATCTTATATCTTTACTGCTGAGTTCAGGGAGGACTCGCTCTGGTGTCCTGGCGTCCAGCATTAACGGACATCATCCCTGACACACGGTTAAGAGCCTGTTGCATGAAACTATGGATACATTCACACAGGAAGTCCAATTTTTTCATGAAATCCAATCTTTTTGGCTGCTTTTCTTCTTTTTAATGCTACATAACTGATGTTTGCACCAACAATTCAAGGTCACATTCAGTGTGTATTTCTGCTGTTCACGCCACACTTTTGACACATCTGGGTCATATATGATAAAAAAAGATACGATATGGGCCACTTTTGTAGTCCAGTAGCTTATTTTACATGGGAAGGTACAAACTCAACGTGATTCTGGAACTTTAACTGCATTTCCCTTCAGGTTTTTCCCCCATTTCGGAATCTGCATAAGCAGGCGTATAATATCTCCCGTTTTGAAACCGAAACCGTAACCAGCGGTTTCTCCGCTCAGAGAGAGCAGAGACAGTACAGAGCACGCCATAGGACATTTCATCCACCCAAAAGTGTTCCATGCAAAATCTGACTGTTGCAGCAAATCTCACTGATCTAACAGAGGAGGACTCAAAGATCCTGCACCTAACAACTGGGGTTACACACAGGGCCCTCCTCATTCCCTTCCCACATACTCTACACAACCACCACACTCAAATATACTCCTCTATTTGGTTCTACACCGGTTCTAAAACAAATCACAGCACACGGACTACAGTTCAAATTACTTATTTCACAACGGAACTCAACAAACAACAGGTATCACTTCAGTGTGTACCACCTTGTGCCCACACACAAACACACACACCCCTGCATTGTTTTTAAAAGAACTGGGAGGTCAGCCAGATCAGATTACAAAGAAAAAATAGATGTCCAACATTTGTAGACACCCCTTGAAATAAATGCACTCAGTCTACCTTACATTGCACCCATTGCTAATGCAGATGTGCAAATGCACAGCTTGTCCAACACCTGTAGAAAGGTAGTGTCAACAGAATACGAGAGACTGGAGCACACAAACATGAACTTACTGGCACCATGCCTAATGCCAGGCATGGGCCAGAACAGTATAAAGCCCCCCAGCATTGAGCTGTGGAGCAGTGGAACTATGTTCTCTGGAATGATGGAACTGAATCCAGTACTTTTGAGATCACGTAGGAAGCTGAGGATGACAGATGTCATTATCAGATGTCATTATCAGACATCCTAACCACACTAATGCTCATCACTGAACGCAATCACATCCTCAAAGCAATGATCCAAACTCTTGCAGAAAGCCTTCCCTGAACAGTGGACAGTTATTTCAACAAAAGCAGGATAAAATCCTTTCCACAGAAGAAACAATGAGTAAACAGGTGTCCAAATATTAGTCATTTTTACCCATTCTTACCTAAACCGTGCCTGTGGTAGTTAAAGAAACACAAAGACCCGATTGGATTGGCTGATATTCAGCATTAAGATACTCAGTTCAGACCTGGATTGAGACTCTTAAGTCCAACCAACCAAACAATCATATACATCACTGCTTCTTCACAGGCTGCCTGCATAGGAAACCGACTGCATCAGTCCTAAAGAGCGCAGACAGCTTATTCAGACATTTGAAGTGGCGTCTGCTTAGCTAAGCATTTGGCCTAATTTCCAGGGTGTCAACCTTAAAGAGAAGATCATCCTTCTAGACTGCAGGAATGCAAAGTACAACCCAAGAGCCAAACCAGACAACCTAATAATAAACAGGCCTTATCTTCAGCAGTCCGCACCAGCATCAGAGAACAGGTAAAGTGAAGGACTTGCCACTTTATTTCTAGATAAGTGGTTAAAGAAGAACTGGAAAAAAAGTTCAAGGCACTTCAGCTCAGCTTCGCCAATTGAGGGAAACAGCGATTTAATCTAAAAGCCTCTTAAACACTTAGAATATCAGTGAAGACATTCTGACAACTTTGGAGTTATTCTGCTCTCTGCTGGGATGCAAACAAGACTACAGTTACCATTGCAAATCTCCTATAAACACCACACTTCCCACAATACCATGCAAATCTAACAGCTAAAAAAGGGTGATGCCAGTAGTTACTGAAAAACATCTGGTAGCTGGTTGTGTGTCTAAACGGTGTATGATATTACACAAAAATGTTTGCTTGCTCAGAATCTCAGGAAAAGTCTGGACACCATTATATTTAGCTTGTTTTAATGACCTCTTGCTTAAAAAAGTGTTAACGAGGCCCATAGTGAAAATGCTAATGCAGGGGTGGCAATTGTGGAGGAGGGTTGTAGCCAGCTTGATAACACTGCAGTAGCAAAATTTTGACCTGTTAAGTCAAGGAAAACAAAGTTTTAATGCAGGTTAATGTAAATAAATTGCTGATTGTTTTCTTCATTTATGATGAAATACTGTCACAATGCATAGAAATTGAGAACAGAACTGAGAACAGTCCACCAACCAGGAACATCCAGCTGACAGCATCCTGTGAGCACTGATGAAGGACTAGATGACCATTGAAAACTGCAGAAACAGATCTACAAGGTGGAGCAACTAGGTAGGAGTGTGTAATAGAGTGGACAGTGTTTAAGTCCATATAACACCTGCTATGGTGGTCATGTTGGGTCCTGATCATTGAAGATCAGGGTGAAAGGAGAATTAAGTCTGCAGAGAAAGTCTGTGATTATAGATCTACAAAGTGCTCCTGTATGGTCAGTGGAACCATCTTAATCTTTCTAGTGTTGATGTGGAGCAACAGCCACTGATGAAACTAAGGAACACAGGTCTAGATTACACTGGACGCAGTGAGGTCATTAACTCTGTGGATAAAACTCACTTATTGTCCTTCCACACATTAAGGTCGGTCCTACGTTACACCATGAATTGCCATCAACACCCCCATCAAACACTCGCAGACCAGGATAAGCCAGCCTCCAAACTGAGCCAGGCAAACCGGCTGGTTAACACGGCCATGGAAGCAAGGCATCTCTCCGAGTGAATGGGGGAAGCCGTTCCAGTCCACACGCTGTAATTGATGAGAGTGGAGATAAATACAGACTTCTGCTGGTTTCTAAACAGTGAGGCACGACAGCACACCTTTAGGTGGTGTTTAAAACAAAGGCTATAATTAGAATCATGGCTGCCATGTTCAAACCGAAACTACAAACGAACGCAGGGCTGTGCACGCTGCCCGTGGCCTGCACCACCTGAGAATATGCAAATCTGATTATCTGAACTCATTTGTTTGTAACAGTTTAAAAACTCTAATATTAAAAGCACATAGATTGTGTGGGTGAGTATACATAACAGCAGAACAGCAGCGACTCTGGTGCCAGTTTACTGAACCGGTCTTTCATTGGAGTAAATCAGGTGAGCTGCTGGTGGAACTGAACTAATCCGTACAGTGTCTGGATTTCACAGAGTATCAGCACCCAAACCTGTGCTCTTCTAACAGCTCAATAACTTTACCAACCAACAGCACAAACTGACCACTCAGTCACCGTTTATATGTCTTTATTACAATGTCAGCGGTCAGGGAATGTACCTACCTGTAATTGATTCTATATAACCTTAGAATAAACCCAAATAAAGCCAGTAATCTTTCAGTGTCTACCTGTAATCATCATCATCTTTCGGCTGCTCCATTTAGGGGGTCGCCACAGCGGATCATCGGCCTCCATCTGGCCCTATCCGCTGCCTCCTCTACTGTTACACCAACCATCTCCATGTCCACCTTCACTACATCCATAAACCTTCTCTGAGGTCTTCCTCTTCTCCTTCTTCCCGGGCAGCTCCATCTCCAACATTCTTTGTCCGATATATCCACGATTCCTCCTCAACACATGTCCAAACCATCTCGACCTAATCTCTGGCTTTATCTCCAAACTGCTCCACTTCACTGTCCCTCTGATCTGCTCATTTCAAGTGCCTACCTGTAATCTAACATTAGAATAAAGAAGAAAAGTAGACACTGTTAAATTGCTGACGACGTGCCTTGTTAGTACTGTTTTTAAGCCAGGAACTTCGTCCCTGCTGACATCACAGCACATGAATTAACCTACTAACCTCTTAAGCTCTCCTGAGAAGTTTTTTGAGATTTCCACTAAGCAGACATTATTTGTGTGCAAACTCATAAGCCATCAAAACACGCACAACCAGCTACCAGACTATTTAAATACCTTTTTTTGTGACTTCACTGCTGTTGCTCTTAATATGGTATCCAGCCCCACCCTTGATCACTATCGACAAGCGGCTGAGTGAGCTGAAAGAGGATCTGTGAAGGATATCTACCCCAAAACCACTGATCCGTCCATCTCAACGTGTTACAGAAAGTCCGTCACAACCAGCGCTACTAATGTGTTAGGCCTGGATGTCAGTATACATGCCAACTACAGTTATACATTAAGGAAGTAAAAAGTGAACCCTACACTTTACAGACAAGCTTTGAAAGACAAAAATTGTCACAGTAGCAGAGAACTGTTCTCTGGAGACACGCTGAGTACAATCATCAATTCAACTCGTTACGATCCATATACATACGAGTGCTCAATGAACCATTTATCTGTCTGGGACACAGACCCTTCAGCCAGCAATCAATAACCCTGGCACACATCACTAACGCACTAGCAAACCTAAACGCATGTCAGAATGACATTTATGAAGTCACAAAAACAGTTACGTTCACATGTTCTCCAGCACCCTTGGAGGCTAAAAATCCCTATTAAGGGAACAAGAAGCACATTCTTCTGTTAAAAGGTGATAATTACGGAGTAGACCAGAGCATCCTACCACTTTGGGGAAGAAAAGTGGGCAGAAAAGGAAGAATATGTCTTTGGTCCTAAAATAGGTCTTATTAAGACTTGTATTAAAAACTAGGGCTTGGCGATGTGATAAAAGCATGATATTTTTCCCGATATTTTGATGCACAGTCAAAGTACCCGTCGCCTCAGGTTGTTAAGAACTGCAATTGAAACACTTCCCCTTACTTAGCACAGGAATTTACTCCAAATGGGCTGCACAATATACATTAGCGTAGCCATCGCAATGTGCATATATGCGAGAGTCACACTGCTGGACATGGAAATGAAATTATCACACGTTGCTCATCTATATGAGGCAGTTTCTGTATCATTTATTTTACAATATGAGAAACTGGCATCGTGTATCTACTGATGAAACATATAGGGACCTATAAACTCCAATTCTGTGTAGTGCTTTTCCCCTATTCCTCCACTTTTTCTTTCCTCATTCAGATTTTTAGGCATTTCTTTTTTGGTAAGATTTTTCCATAAACAAATCTTGTCATCAAATATTGCAGAAATTATAGGGTCCTAAACCTGGTGAAAATTCCTGAAACCATCATCATCGCCACACTCGCACAGCTTTATCCCCTACACAATTTAAAAGAACACAATTATACCTTTTGTAATTAAAAGCACAGTTGGTCCATGTTTTTTAAACACTGACAATATCTACAGTATGCTAAAGTGTACTGCGACAGTGGACGATATGGGCAATAAGGCTAAAATACCATGATAATAGGTCCCTATGAAATCTATATTTATATTTAGTTATATTTTGTCTACAAACATTTTTTTCTATTTGAGCTATTGTCTTTGTTCCCCCATTGTCTCCTTTCCTGATTTTGTTTCCAGAAAATGTGTATTAAATGTGAGAATGTGTATTAAATGGCTGTACTATTTGATATTTCTGCCAGTGAAAAGTGAAAAAAAAAGATACTCACTTTAATATTATAATACAATACAGAAAATATACAACTAGTGCCAGATTTTAAACAATATAATAAACAATAACAGTGATTTGTATTCATTCTTCCATTCTGATTCCCATTCTTTGGTGCACATATACGGAAAATTAACGAAGCAGACCTGCAATGAAGGATACAATGAATGTTTGCGGCCACAATACGATTGTAAACACCCAGTGCCACAAATGACAAACAAAGTTAGATACAGGCCAGTGTGGCGACAGGTTTTCCTTCCAGCCAAACAGAAGCTTATGTGATCAGCGGTTTGAAGAGCGATTGATTAAGTGGGGTCTGGTGTTGGTGCTGGTTGTTTAATTTAAACCTGCAGCCAGAACAACCCGGTTCTGACACCCCTGCCCTGTGCAACAGGGTACAATTACATGAAATATATAATTAACTGGAACACCGTTACGATTCGTGTTTCATGTAGAATTTTACAAAACATCTAGTCTGTCAATTACATTAACGATGGATCCTTTGCAGAACTGCGTCCATGTTTTTGAAAACTTGAAGAAAGAGTTTGATGAGGACTGCTTTCATTTCCTGTTTTATCAACAAAGGATGTCTCTTGAATGGCACAAGTGAAGAGGCAGTATCAATAAAACCTCTCTCAAACTCAAACCGAGGATGATTTTATTGGGAGCCGACTCTCCAGGTGCGTTTTGGATTTAACATTGTCGTCACTGTCGTTGTTTGTGTCTTGTCTATAGCATGAGGGAGCAATGCAGCAATGCCGTTGCCCTGGTTCATAAAGATCTAAGTGGCATCACTGTTCTGCTGCGATCAGAATCAATTTAGCTTTTGGATAATAAAGTTTTAATAAAAAAGTAAACAAATAAGACAGAAACAAGAGGAAGAGCTCTTTTTAACCATTTTGTTTCCAGCTAATGATTGTCTTTTACAGAATAATCTTGACTATTTTCTCCATTAAATTACTGTTTTATAAACTTCATTCCATCATGTTTGACACCATCGTATAGCCAAAAGCAGTTCACTGCTGCAACCCAACTCAACTCTAAAGAAAAGCTTTACAAACCTTACAAAAGTCTTAAAGTGAACCCTGATTGTTAAGCTTTAAATGAGTGTACACATCCGGCAGAGCTGGGCAACACAATGATATACATAATTATTATAGTAAACTACACCTCTCTAAGCTTGTGTGAGGCCATCATGGATTGTCAGTTTTGTCAGTATTTAAAGAACCCTGCCGGGACGCATGTTTCCTTACAGAGAGAGCGTAATTAGCTCTGGTTAAGTAATTAGCTCAGGTTAATTGGATTTAAAGGAGGGCGTGAAGCATTCAGTAGCATTCAGTTGTACTCCTTGTTTAAAATTACATTTTACTAAACTACAGAAAAACAAGGGGTTTCCTTATTACAACTCATTAAACCCCAGAAAAATTAAGAAACATTCATTATTATGGCATATTGACTATCATGAATTTTTGGAATACCTATTTTAATTCATCACCCATACCTAACATCCAACTAAAAATCAGACACTGCGCTGCCTGAAGTCATGCATGTATGCAGGTACAACCTTAAAATGTGCAGGTTGACATCTCTGTACCTTACCCTCACCACGGACTAGGGCTCGGCGATGCTGTTTTTCCTCGCTGGCTCCCGCTGGCTTGCTCTAAAGAAACTTGGACCCAGATATCAGTATAGCTGCTTTGTGACGATGCCTTCATTGTAAAAAAAAGCGCTATATAAATAAACTTTGATAAAGATGAGGACCGAGGCGATAATGTTTATAGAATTTATTAAAAGTTTTACTTAAATGTTCTGTTTCAATCTTGCAGAAAACCTTTTTTCTGATCCCTCATTCGGTTCTGCCACCTGCTCTCAGCTCCTCCTCTACTCTGCTCTCTTCCACCCCCGTTCACAGTGGACTTGGAGTGAATAAGGAAGAGATGACAATCAATGAAGGCTCTCAGAGTCTACTTTTGTGTACCGTACCTCTTGGTGAGAGATTGATGACTGCTAGACATGCATCCAAGACACACTCAAAGACATTTTGCCCAGTTCAGACTTTAATGGTCTCTTTGCCAAGAAGGTGAGCAAAAATGGCAATGGTTTCCCAAGAATGCCTCTGCAACAGTTCCTTGGCCTCCCCAGTCACCGGATTGAGCACAAATTGAGGATTTATAGGACCAGCAGGGACACCTGCTTTAGTGTGTAGGATCTACAAGCCAAGCTGAAACATCAGTGGGTAAATGTGCCGCAGGACACCATATGGAACCCGTACGGCTGGTATTTAGATTTCATGTTGAGCCATGGTCCTGAACGAATGGAATTTCACCCCACTTGTAAGAAACACAGATGGAATGACAAAAGCATTTTTACTTGAATAGTAATAATAATATTACAAATCAATATAAATAGTGTGAGACACTACAGATACCACATCCTACTGTCAAGCTCCAGGCCTAATAATTATAATTGGGATTAAACATGGAAATGTAGCTTTTAGCACGTATCCCTGTCCTGTTTGGAATCTTGTTCAAGCATGGAATGCCTTGTGGTGAACACTTCCATCCTACCTTTGCTGTAGAGCGACACACTACCTCAACTACTGGCGTGATGATCTGGGGAGCATCACATGACAGTCGGACAGCCCAGTAGCACCATGAGGGACACTAACAACTCAGCCACGTCAGGACTTCCAACCGGCACTTTCAGCAGGATAATGTTCCCACAAGGGTCACAACAAGGCTCTTGCAGGACCACTCCGCACTTTGTGTAGGTCCTGAAAGAAGCCTCTTTGAGTATCGACAATGAATTGATATCGCAAGACACTACACCAATACCCCATCATGTCATCAAACCCTGGACCCAATTATTTGAGATTAAACCTCTGACAGCAGATATTTGAGTCTGGAGACAGTCACCCCAGTAGTGCCATGAGGGACACTAACAGCTCAGCCATGTCAGGACCTCCAACCAGCACTTTCAGCAGGATAATGCTCCCAAACAACAAAGGTCACCCAGGAGGGTCTATTGCCATGTTTACATGCTGCACTTTATGTAGGTCCTGAAAGAAGCAGATACCTTGAGACACTACACTGATACCCCATCATTTTGTCAAACTCCAGGCCCAATGATTCAGGATTCAACCTCCGACAGCAGATGTTTGAGTCTTGGGACAGGCACCCCAGTAGTGTCATGAGGAACACCAACACCTCAGCCATGTCAGGACCTCCAACCAGCACGTTCAGCAGGATAATGCTCCCAAACAGGGGTCACCACAGGGGTCACCAGCAGCGTCCATCGCACTGTTTACACTCTGCACTTCACACAGGTCCTGAAAGAAGCCTCTTTACTCGACAAATCAACACCACAACGAATCAATCTCGACGCCCTGAGACCCCAGTCTGATACCCCACTGTATCACCGAACCCGGGGCAATAACTCGGGCAGAAACCTGGACATTGACCTTTTCAAAAGGGATTAGAGCCAAACTGCGGTCCCCACAGACGGTCAGAGCCGAGTTTTGCCCCAGCCCGGTGCAACAGTACGGCTCGTTAGCTTGATGCTAACCGCGCTAACGCGGCTCCGTTCAAACCAAAGGGCTTCGTTAGCATGCTAAGCTAACCCGAGCTAACGGGCTTGATTTTAATAAAGACAGCGGGGCAAACCGGGGGCGAGGTGGCTGTTCTACACGTTTTCTGCCCCGGGGAGCGGTGGGTGGGGGTTAGAGGGCGGCCGCGTTCTTTTTTTGAACCTTTTTCGGAGAATAACTGGTAGTTAGCTTAGCATAGGCGGCGTCCGAGTGCCGGAACAACGGCGGGGCTTTGGGGGCTTTAAGGAGGTCGGGGTCGGGGCAACTGCCGTGACAGCGGCCCGGGGGGCATCGGGGGGCACCAGGCTCTGTCTCCGAGGCGGGGAAAATGTCGGACGCCGCCGGACTCACCAGGAGTAGCTCTGCTCCGCCATGTCTCCGCGGAGGACGTCGGTCCGCGTCTCCTGCAGGACGAATCGGGGACAGCGCGAGCTGCGGCTCCTGCTCGGGTCTCGGCTCTCTAACAGCCCCCGTCCGACAGCGGCATGGTCCCGCGTTCGTCCCCAGCAGACTCCGAGACAAAGGACCGAGAGGACGGATCCGCGTCGAAGGCCGTCAGACAAGCCGCGCGTCCATCGCCGGGACACGGGAAGCCGCGCGGCTTTGTTTTGTGTGGCTCGTGGACGCGCAGCGCCGCCTCGGGAACGCGCCTCGGCGGGGAGAATAACAGTCCGACGTCGCCCCGCCTAAACGAGGCGCTGCTGAGGGATTAAAGCCCGTTTAATTCGGGGATCATCAACCCACACCCTGGAAAATGCAGATTACAGGACAGGGGGCGGGGGTTCGCGAGCTGGGAGGGGGGGGACTTAGTGTAGGGGGCGGGGCTAGCGAAGAGGCAGAAAGCAGTCCGTCAGAAGCTTTTCTGCTTCCATACATATGATATATATTAATATATATACCCACACTCTGGAAAATGCACAGGCTAGGGGGCGGGGCTTAGTGGGAACAGAGGCTTTTCTGCAACCATATATATGATATACATGATGGCATCATATGGAAGACCCTGGGGCTGTAATGGGGAGGGAGGTCTGATTGTACCGTGCTCAAGGATGTAGGTTTGGCATGGACGGAGGTGACGAGAGTTGGTGAGACAGACAAAGACCCGTAAAGTTCTCAGCTCACGTTCCCACCCATGTTAAGAGCAACCTACATCCGCGCCCTTGACCCTGTTAACTATACAGTACACTACTGTCCCGTGGTGCGCAGTTAGGTAGCTGAAGAGATGCATCGGGAAGTGGCCAATCAGATGCTTTTTTGCATTAGCCATTGCCACGATATCCACAAAGTTGTCGATTGGAAGCCCACCGATATTTGTGGTTAGAAAGAGGTGATGAAGCTGGATGCACAGCTCAAAAAAATAACATTTGTGCACATAAAATGACCTCAACTAAATAAACTGCTGGATACTTTTGCCCGCCGTGGGCAATGCTGAAATCACAATGGCAAAGAGTACAGTGGGTAAGACTTTTATTGTTTTTCAATTTATCAATTATATTTTAGCAAATAGACTTTCGGGTAGTCAGAGGTGAAATGTGTTTTGTATTTTCTCTTTTTGGATTAAAATCTGGTCATCCCATCAAACATACCCTTTACTGGTGAAACAGCATGACCATAGTACCTGAACTCAATGAGCTACAAGACCATGCTGATCGAGCAATATGACCAGCCACTATAGTTGACCAGCATGACCAAAGCAACATATAATATGTTGGTCAAGAGCTATTTTATCCCATTAGTTTACCAGTCATTCTTGGTCATGCTCATTGTTCGGTCAGGTTGATCATGCTTGCAGACCATCTTAAATATCTTTTAACCAACTTAATGTTGAAAACCTGGGCAAATCTGGGCAAGTCACAGAACCTCTTTGTAGACGTTAGAGAAGAAAAAACAGAATAAATGTGTTTTCATAGTTTCATGCCTACATTCACTATGGGAAATAAAATCAGTCAGTGGTGCGTGAAGCGTGCAATCAAGAGTTCAGATTGTAATGAGAAAAGCCATTAATATAAACACTGTCATTAGGACTGAGGTCCATTGTGGTTCACTGTGGTTGAGTTTTGAGAAGGGAGCTGTAGAGAACATGTCCAGGCCTTATTATATACGTTATTCTTGTAACAAATTCAAACACGGTCTAATTGTGTGCAGTGGCTGATTCACTGCTGCTTTTGTTTCTCAATCATATCAGTCATTCCTGTATACTTAAAAACACATCACTCAAAGGCTTAAACAAACCAGTATGTATTGTTCTTTGTCAGCGACCTGTTCCACTGTGCCTGGGAACTCGAGAACAACAAACAATTGGCCTGATTTTAGTTTGTATATAAAGTTTAACACTCATAAGCATGACTTTATTTTTCCAAATATATGTTTAATATTAAATAATAATACATCCAGTTCAGTTATAGTACTAGCTCTGGTTAAACATCTAATTGCAGGTTGAACCTGTGCTTTCTGGCCTTTGGGCACCACCTCCTTTTTCCACATTCTTCAGGGTTCTGGGGACTTTTCACTGGTCATCTTGAGATAATCCTTCTACAGTAAGACACTACATAAGCAGCATAATAGTAGCTATGCTTCATCGCACATTGTTAACCATACTTTAACCTCTGTGCAACGTTGGGTTTTGATGTTAACCTGATATTTGTTTTCAACTAAAGTCCAACATTTTTCTGCCATTAAATTGATGTCCAGTGCCTCATGGGAAGGAATGTTTCAGCCCTGACTGCATTGTGAACCCGAATAGCCAATCAGAAGGGTGCTCACTTACTTAGATCAGTCTTAAAAGCACAGAAAAAGTCCTGTCTTACTGTTAGTGTTTTAAAGGGACATTAGATTGTTTTGAGGGTATAAAACCCCACACACACCAGAGGAGCCACAATATAATTCAAGGAAATGCACCATATAGGGCGTGTAAATGACAATGTCAATAGAAGAGCCCACATTCACACACAGAAATCAATATATAGTTCAATATCCACTGTGGTGTAATTTCAATAAATTGCTGCCTTGTTAACCACACTAATAATCACGTCTACGACTCTGGATCGTAAAGGCTCTACTGCGGTATGTAAGACGGCAGGGAAATTGGGAATGTGTCTGTTGTTAGAAAGGAAATAATTCAAATTTATTTGTGCAGCACTTTTTAAAACCTAATGAATCCAGAAAAAAAAGAAAGGAAACAAATAAAATGTTACCCCAAGTGATGAAAACAAGAGTAACAAGTGGTCCCATCCTCCTCTGGTCAAACTACAGTCATTTTAAGTCATCTTAACACCACATACATACATTGTTATGTTCAGGTTTAATGATACAATTATTCATTTGCTACATACACTATATCAGCTCCACTGATCACACAGGAGCACTTTGTGGTTCTATAATTACAGACTGTAGTTCATCTGTTTCCCTGCAGACTTTATTCTCCTCCTTTCACCCTGATCTTCAATGATCAGGACCCCACAGGACCACCACAGAGCAGATATTATGTGGGTGGTGGGTCATTCTCAGCACTGCAGTCACACTGACGTGGTGGTGGTGTGTTAGTGTGTGTTGCGCTGGTACGAGTGGATCAGACGCAGCAGTGCTGCTGGAGTGTTTAAACACTGTCCACTCACTGTCCACTCTATTAGACACTCCTACCGAGTGTCTCCACCTTGTAGATGTAAAGTCAGAGACAGAAGCTCATCTGTTTCTGCACAGGTTGTGGTGGTCATCTTCTAGTCCTACATCAGTGTTCGCAGGACGCTGCCCACAGGATGTTGTGGGCTGGATATTTCTGCCACCTGCCATGCCACATCACGTCATGTCACACCACGTCTCACTGTGTCACGTCAAGTCAGGTCAAGTCAAGTCAGGTCACATCATGTCACTCCACGCCTTATCAATAAAGTCATGCAATTCCACATCACATCAAGTCATGTTATGTCTCACCATGAAACATCAAGTCACACCTCGTCACATCAAGTCATGTTTCTTCACGTCACGTCACGTCACGTCACGTCACGTCACGTCACCTGTGCTCCTGACTTTTGGCATGTGGGTACTGCACCCTCTGTACAACAAACATTTGGTTATAGGAACCTGCAATTTTAAGACTGAATGATGAAAACAGTATGAAAGCACTGCTTAAGTCAATGTGCCGTTTAGCAAATGCGTTTAATGTTCTAAGCATTTTCAGTCCCAACATTTGGCCTCACTTACAGAGTCTTGGTTATGCTGGACAGTAGATGTTGGAGATGAATAATAATAATAATAATAATAATAATAATAATAATAATAATAATATTCGTAAAATGTTGTAAACATGATTATGTGTACATTTGTAAATTTGCTGGTGTCTGGGCACCAACTAGAGTCTGCTGCAATGTTTGTAAAAGGCCAGACAGGGGTCAGAAAATCCCCTTTCCAGGACTCTTCAGCTCAGGATTACCAAAATCTTTAAGGACCTGCTGCTCCTGGAGATTAGGACCAATCTGTTACTGCAGCTGAAGGTTTGGAGGAAGCCTCAAAGTCCTCACTATTCCTTCTCTGAACTACTAGTGCGTTTAGCTCATTGCCTGCATTCAACCCCTCACAGTACTTTAACCGCTTGTCACATCCCTGATTTCTTGGAGCTTTTGTTAATTGAGACACATCTTATATGGGAATTATCATGTATAATAATATGTTTTAATGTAGAATAATGTATTTTATAAATGCTGTAATTTATTCAGTATACAGTACTGTATAGAGAGGACCACCGCAGTGAAGTTTACTGAAACTATATCAGAAACACAGACTGGGAGCTGGTGGTGAGTCTGTCACTCACAAATAATGTCAGCTTTAATTCATGTGATGTGATATTTCGAAAGAGGGCCAAAACTGGCACTTTAATGCTGCATTTGCAATGTTGGAGGAGGCCAGTAGCCACCATGCTACAACCCCCAACCCCCCCCCCCCCAACCCACTACTTACAAGTCTAGCAATTTCCTCTGGGATCAATAAAGTGTCTGTGGACTAGTGTGTCTCAAAAATGTGAATACTGTGAAAATGATAATAATGTAATTAAAAAATAACTTATATATGATATATGGTACATTCATAAACCAGCCATTAGGGGTGTACATTGTGTGCTTCTGGTGCCAGTCCCGAGCCCGGATAAATGGTGAGGGATGTGCCAGGAAGGGCATCTGGCGTAAAACTTGTGCCAAAACTATGATGTGGACTGCCATACCGGATCAGTCGAGGTTTACGTGAATATATAACTATACATTGGATTCCGTATTTCTCTTTGCTTGAATTCAGCTTTAAAAATAAAATTTTGGTGCCTAAAAATCTCATATATAATGGTTTTACAGACGACCTGCTAGACTTGTACGTTGAACAGATTGAATGTTGGGGGGATTTGGGGGGGGGGGGTAATTGTGCAGTATCACAATTATCTCGCCACTGGACACTCACAGATGGAAGCGGCTGAAACCCCTCAATCAGGTGAACCGGCATTAGGCCTAATTCCGACTTACTTAAACAGAAGCAAAATTAATCTCTCAGGAATTACAATCCGGATTAATCAGCCTGCTCAGATAAAAGTAAGAGTACATAAGTAATGAATGTGATTGTTAATGTTATGAGCTAAACTGCAGCTCATGAAGAGTAGAATAAGTATCAACTCCTTAGATTGATCACATAGTGCAGTGGTGAGTTAATCCAACCAAAGCAGGACACACACACACACACACACACACACACACACACACACACACACACATACACACAAACACACATATAATAGAGTGGACAGTGAGTGGACACAGTGTTTAAAAACTCCAGCAGCACTGCTGTGTCTGATTAGATGGTGTTTGATTGTGTCTGGTTAGATGAAAGGGTAGTTATCTAGTGGATTCCAGGTAGATGGTGTAAACATATTGCTGACTTTGATTGGTTCTCTGGCTGATCTGATGTCCAATGTGCAAAATGGAGTCTCGCCCAACTTTGAACAGACAAACAGTATGAAAAAAACCCCCAAACTTTATTAAGTTTAAAAATAAAATCATTTCACAGAAAATACTGACATCATATTTTCTATCAGTTCAGAGTAAATTCATCACAAAACAATAGATAACAGATTGAAGAGAAAAAATAAGTAGACAGTGGGCTCTAAACACAATCGCCTCATTTATGTCCAGTCCACGCTTCTTATGTAAGCGTCTGTATCTCTAAAGATGAACTGGAATCGTGATCCCTTCTATTTTTCTTAGAAGCCAACAGTATTCTTTCAGTTAATGATTTGATCTGCCTACTGTTCTGCCAAGTATTTCAGCCCCCACAAGCCTTATGGTTTGAGGCCTCACGAGGCCCTTGGCAATCAGAAGCCCATCGGCACTGGCTCCACTGGCCTGATCCATAATCCATCCCTGCATTTAACATAATAAACAGACTAGTGAGGTTCACTGACTGCTGATGAATATTTAGAAGATGAACTAAGAACAGATGAAATATGAACAAACAGTATGTAGTGTGTTATGTACTGTATAGCAGTATAGTTAAACCTACTAACATATAATATTATACGTGTGTATAATTGTGCACAGGTACATTTTTGAAACAGTAACATCCTATATATACACTCATCACCAAATAAATAGCTGCACCCAGAAAGAAAAGTGTGGGATTGCAATGCAATGGAAAGGAGATAAATGTTTCCATAAATGTAGACTGATATGATCAGTATTTATTGATCTACTCATACAGAAGGCGTGTCTCTCAGTTCGGCGTCGGGTTTAACGCAACATGCCAGACGTCTCTGCATGGAGTTGTAGAGGTTCCTAATGGTGTCCTGTGATGATCCATCCCATGCAGCTTGAATGTTCTCACTCAGTTCTGCAGATGGTGTGGTAGGGGTGGAGTGTTGATAGAGCGTCCAATAGCATCCACACATTTTCAATCAGGGACAGGTCTTGAGATGAGACCGACCACGGGGTAGTATCTGTGTTTTCAAGGCGAGATCTTGAGATGGCAGCAGTGTTGGAATAGAGCACCGGAATGTGTGTTCAGAAAAGGTAGAACCACAGGTTGCAGAACCTCATTAACGTAACGTTGAACTGTCAAAGTGCCTGTGATGAAGACCAAAGGTGAAACTGGGTCATTTTCAGCACTGTAGTAACACTGACATGGTGGTGGTGTGTTAGTGTGTGTTGCATTGATATGAAGGGATCAGACACAGCAGTGCAGCTGGAGTGTTTAAACCCTCAGTGTCACAGCTGCTTCTTCTGTATGATTGGAAATTGAATTTAGCTGTAGTACCAGTCCTCACCACTGGGTGTCAGGCTTGTCCAAAAAAAATTCAGGACACGTTGGTGGCATTACAATTGAGTGTTTTGTGCTGAATAAAGCTTTCAAATGTCTTCATTTCAAACACGACATGAATATGAGGAATGTGGGTGTATTCATTTCCTCCATGAGAGGAAAAGCAGTGTGTGCTTTCTGTGTGTTTTAATTGTAGTAAAGCTCACTGACACCAGCATGTGCTCCCTTGGCCTTTAGACACTGAACACGCTCATGCATCCTGTATATGTGTTTAACAGTGTGAGATGGGGTTGAGAAAGAACAGTGAAAGGGAAAGACTGAGAGAGATAGACTGAGGGAAGGAGGGCAACATGTTCACTGTTGAATGCTATCTAGGTCAAAAATGGGGGGTGGGGGGGTGCTCGCTGTCTTATCCGAGCCTAATTCATTCCAAATCAGGGATGAGTAAGTAGACTAGGAGCTATACCCCTGTATCAGTAAAATGAGTAAGCATGCACTGCTCTGACTCACAGGGATGCTTTACGTCCTCCAGTAAAAAGAATATGGATGGACTCTTGCATCCACAGACCCCTCAACTGCTCATATGAGTCCCCTTCTCCTTTAACCCTTAGAAAGGTTGAGTTTTTTTACTCACACTTTTTTGTTTTGCTTAAATGTAGGGTTTTGATATTTTCCCTGAGCCTTAAAATTCCCTTTGGCCCTCTTTACTTACATTTATGGCATTTAGCTGACATACAAGGCTACTCATATTACAGAGATGGTACAGCGTAGTGTTAAGAGTCTTGTCCAAAGACTCTTATTGGTGTAGCACAGCATAGTTGCCCAGACTGGGAACCAAACCCCAAGTCTCCCACATGGTTTGGTGGCTTGCTGGTGTAAAAGTGTAACAGTGTCTTTGAAATGAATGCTCTGATTGGTCAAAATGTATTCCATCTCATTCATAGTCTAGTTCAGGCTGGACTACACCTTCAAACCTCAGTATGAATGGGTGATTGTACACAGAACAGGCATATATATGAAAATGTGACATCATAAAAACACTGAATACATGAGCAGCCACGAGCAGGTATTCAGCATGTTGAGCCGGCAGACTAATTAGGCAAGCATTCTCTCCCTTGGGCTACTGTAAGGCAGAACATATAAAGGTTAGTGTAGCCCCAACCCAAGTAGTAATTAGTCTGCTGGCTCAACACTCCAGCTCTCTGTCTCAGTTGCAGGTGTCATCAGATCTCGCCCATCTATACTGATCCATACTTGCAGTGGTGCTTGAATGTTTGTGACCCTTTTAGAAGGAGAAGAAAATTTAGACCAGGATATTACACTTTCTTATTTATTTTTTGAAGAAAATACAAAATGACATATCTGGCATATCTGGTATGTGAACTTCAAGGAATAGCAGATCTTCACAACATGTGTGAAGTGCATCACGGCTTGGACAAAGGTCATTTTTGAGGAGCTCAGAAGAAGAATTGTTGCTGCACATTGGGCTGGAAAATGTTACAAAACCATTTCTAAAGAGTTTGGACTCCATCAATCCACAGTCAGACAGATTGTGTACAAATGGAGGAAATTCAAGACCCTCCCCAGGAGTGCTCCACCAACAAAGATCACGCCAAAAGCAAGGCATGTCTGTGAGGTAAAGGAATAAAGGAACCCAAGGGAACTTCTAAGCAACTAAAGGCCTTTCTCACATTGGCTAATGTTTGGCCATCAAGTGAAACCTGGGCAACAATGGTGCGAATAGCAGGGTTGCAAGGAGAAAAATGCTGCTCATTTAGGAAATCTACCATGAATCTCATGAGAATGCGGATCATGAAACAAGACAATGACCCTAATTGCATGGGTTGTTCTATCAATGAATGGTTAAGGAAAAACTTCTTTTGGACTGACCAAGCCTAAATATTCCAACATTCCAATAGAAATGTTGTGGAAAGAACGTGAAGCAAGCATTTCATGCTTGCTTCACCGGATTAGCTACAGGAAATGTTTAGCTGCCATTATTGCTGCACAAGTGGGTCACAACAGATAATTTTTTGCCAATCGCATATATGTAACATTGGGTCATTTTCCACAAAAAAATAAACATGTAATATTTTTTGCTTCATTTATTTGATTTGGTTCTGAAGACATTTTATGGTAAATTTATGGAGAAAATTCTAAAAACCTTCAGGCACTGCTGTGTTTATACTGAAACCATCCACATCTATACCAGTCCATAACCATCCATACTTATATACACCCAACCAACCATGTCAATTTTATTTCTGTATTAATGAAATAATAGATTATACATATATAGTTATGGCTATATATTAATTCAGTTGCTTTCAATTCACATTCTTTAACATAATCAATTACATAGAGGACAGCAGTATCGGCCCTCTGCGCTTCCTGTAGTGTATTACAGTCTGCCAAAATGACAGTGTGGTTGATCTGAAAATTAAAGAGCATTGTAGAGCACCCCCTATCCCTTCTTTAGTGTATTACAGTCAGAGAGAATGAATGTTTAGATCATAGGAACATTAAAGAGAATTACAGAGTACCACATATGCCTTCGGTGGAGCATTACAATCTGTGGATGACTGTGGATCATATAAACACTATAGAGCATTATAAAGCACCGCTACACTTCCGCTAGTGTATTACAGAATGACCACAACGATCAATACAGAGCATTTTACACTGTTGTTAAATGCCAATGTAGAAGCCATATCAACCCCTCTGCTGGCTGTTGTGCATTGCACTCTGTCAGAATGACCTCATGTATCATAAACAGCTGGGTGCTGATTCAAAGCACCTGATTATCAACACAGCTTGGCCGGGATAGACTTTGGTTGAGCTGCAGTCCACAGTTATGTGAGCTGATATAGATGAGCTTTGTGTTTGGTGCTGAAGTTGAATATGCAGTCGTATATATCTGTGTTTGACCACATTATTTCCATGTGCTGACCTCCAGGTGGCCTCTTTGGATCTGCGTCATTAGCAAACATGCATATGTTTCTCAAGTGTGTGGATCATCTGCTTGACATGAAGGGATCTGCACTGCATATAGTACTTTTGGTACATCAGGGAAAAGTGTGGTGGCTAATCGTCCTAGTGTTTTTCCACCAGCAGACCCATTACAGTTCACAGCAGAGTTTCCTGTTCAAAAGCCCAGTTTAACCAATAACAGCCACAAATTATCTTGTAGAACTAAATGAGCTGATACTACATCTTTAAATGAGCTCTGATCTGATTTGCTGCCCTATATGTACGTCATTTACAAATCATACCAAAACACTCTTTATAACTTTAATGGGTGGGGCAGATGGAACAATATAACAGGAATTTAAATGAATCCTTAAATTCAAATATGTGAAATAATAACATTAAGGTTTAGGGTAAGGTTAAGTTTAGGTGTAGATTAAAGTGTAGGTTAAGGTTGGGTTTAGGTGTAGGTGTAGGTTAAGATTAGGTTTAGATGTACATTAAGATGTGGATTAAGATGAGGTTGAGGTGTAGATTAAGTTTATGATTATTCATGTGTAGGTTAAGGTTTGGGAAATTAAGGTGTCCATAGATGGGGCGTGTCATTTTCTTGTTGTTTTGGGGTTCCCTGGAAGTCAGGTTTGCTTTCAATTCGCTGCCAGATCACTAAAGAGGGGATGATTTGGATTCAATTTGCATTCAGTATCAATAAATGTGTCTTAATTCCAATAAAACTATAGCATGCTTTTATTATCGTCAGTGACAGCTGAACCGCTGGGAAAAGAACACGGCATGGGAGATGCAGGTGACCTCAGAAAGGCCTGTGTCTGGTATTGTTGACACCTTTAAGTCTCTCAACAAACCGTAACACAGCTCATGGCTCCAGGGACAGGCTGTCTGGCATGAATCTGCTCGACCTCTCTGGAGTGTAGAGTTTCTGTGCGCGTCGGGTGAAGTTCTCCTGTTGCCAGTGAGGGTTAAGTGACAGCCCCGTGGAGGAAGTGGAAACTGTCCGTCCCCAAGGTGAGTTACACCACACCATGGGGTGCTTCCAACTGTAAATGTGGCGGTACATCTCACTCAAATGATACGTTTAGTGATAAAGCCATCCTTTATTAACATAACCAGAGGATATTAATGCTGGATCTGCAGTATATGTAATATAAACATTATATCACTGTAACAGCCTCTATTATATTGAAATAATGTTGTACAGTCTGCGAGCAACCTCAGGGGATTTGGAGCTCATAAACCCCAGACAATAATTTTATAATACAATACAATAAAAGAATAAAGCTAATTTCTGTTAACATCAGGGTAAGACTGGAGATTCACCCATCCAAAGCAAAGCACACTGGTCCAGAAATCCTGGTCTTGTAGTCTTGTTCTCATGTTTTCTGTTTTTGGACTGCGTATTTGCAAATCTTTGCACATTTTTGGCCTCTTTCTGAAGTTAGACACTGTACTTTAACCTCCTCAGACTCATCTGCATCTACAACCTTATTTCCGAAGGCCTCAGAGAGCTCTTTGGATATGAGCATGGTGATCCTACTCACTTCAACAATCAAGAGCAAACCAGACTAAGGCTACCTCAGCTAGCAGAGTCATCTGAACAATTAATGTATGTGTTGAAGGTCTGTTCCTGGAGCATCACAGGAACTATGAGTTCCAGTGGATGAATGTTATTTGGCCACACTTGTAAATCTGATATTCATTTTCAATCTATAAACCTAAACAACCCATTGCTTTGGTTGCAACCTCACTATCTGTATTTCGGGGGAGCTGTGGTTGAGGAAAACAAAAGATACTGAAAAATAAGTGGAGTAATGTCGGTACCATACAGTATAAAGTGTCATTTGTGGAAAACAAACGGAAAACGCCCCAGACAAATCCCTGAACTCAGTGGAGTTAAATGGGATTTTGATCATTGATGAGTAAAGCTTGTCTGACCTAGCAACAGTAGCTATGAAAGCATGTTTGTGGGTGTGGCCTGTGCACGTTCATTACAGTGTAAGATCAGAAGCATAAAATGAATTCTGATACATGGTATCATGGGGTGGGAGCAGTTGTGGCTGTTGTTGTCGGCGCTCAGGCAGACTGTGTGCGGCACTGCGATCCGGGTGTGGCACTCAGCACCCGGCAGGAGCTGATCAAAGCCGCTCTGCTCCACCAGAGAGATTTCCACAGGATTACGGATTAGAGAGAGTGTATGAGAGAGAGAGTGAGTGAGAGACTTAGAGAGAGAGAGAGGTGTTCTGGAGGCAAATGGGAAGAGTCAACAAGACAATGAGTAAAAGAGTGAAATGGGGTCAAAAGACAAAGAGATATAGAAAAGAAAGTGAGAGAAAGAGAGAGTTAGAGAGAGAGTTACACTATGTATATGCAGTGCATCCGGAAAGTCTTCTCAGAGCTTCACTTTTTGCACATTTTGTTATGTTACAGCCTTATGGATTCAATTCATTTTCCCCCTCAAAAGTCTAAACACAATATCCCAGAATGACAAAGTGAGAAAAGTTCAAATATTACAGGTTCATAAGTATTCACAGGCTTTATTCAATACTTTGTTGAAGCAGTTTTGGCAGCATTTACAACCTCAAGTCTTCCTGAGTTGAGCTTGTCACCTGTATTTGGGAAGTTTCTCCCATTCTTCTTTGCAGAACCGCTCAAGCTCCATTAATTGGATGGGGAGTGTCGGTGCAGGAATCACAAGAGATGTTCAATCAAGTTCAAGTCTGGGCTCTGGCTGAGCCACTCAAGGACAATCACAGAGTTGTCCCGAAGACATTCCTTTGTTATCTTGGCTATGTGCTTAGGGTCCTGTTGAAAGATAAACATTCATCCCAGTCTGAGGTTCTCCTCTCTCCACAGAGCAACATTGGAGCTCTGTCAGAGTGACCAATGGCTTCTTGGTCACCTCCCTCACTAAGACCCTTCTACTACACTTACTCAGTTTGGTCAGGCAGCCAGCTCTATGAAGAGTCCTGATGGTTTCAAACTTCTTCAATTTAGAGATGATGGAGACCACTGTGCTCGCTGGGAACTTCAATGCAGCAGAAATGTTTCTGTACCCAGATCTGTGTCTCGATACCATCCTGCCTCAGAGGTCAACAGACAATACCTTAGACTTCATGACTTGGTTATTGACTGCTTATTAATATCTTCATGAAAGTGGCCAAGTTTTTATCAAAAATAAAATTTGAATTTTTGTTTTGTTTTGAAACTGAGAATATGAGTACCATCAGACTGACTTATTTTTCTTGAAGATCCTGCTTCTGGGTTCAGTGCAGATTTCTAAAACTGCTGGTCATAACAGGCCAAGCCTTGAAGAATGTATCAAAGGCCGTAGTGTGAAGGAAGGAGCTGAATCTGCAGGTTTATGGAAGCGTACGCTTATACTGGTGTACCAGCAGTGGCAGAAATCCCAGTCTACATGAAATTCTCATCACAATTGTAGCTGAAAGATGAAACTGATGGGCACTTCCAGGCAAGATTTGATTCAAGAAGTCAATGCAGGTTCTTTACAACCAATTCCGGAAAGAAAGCTTCACAGATGGAACTCCAGACAATCAACATATGGAGCAGAGTGGATCAAGTGGCCTACGCTCAGTTTGTCTTTTGGAAGAAAGAAAAAAACATGATGAGGTGTGAGAAAGAGAGAGAGAGGAGAGGAAGCACTGTTGAGAAAAATGGACAAAGCCGAAAGGTTTGGTAACGGGGATTTTAGTGAAATCTTTTAAATCTGCTTCCTGTATGATAAAATAAAATCTTGGTAGTGAGTTTCTGATGATGCATCTCCGGCTGATCTTACTAATGTGCTGACAGTGACAGGATGTGTTTTGGGCTGTCCACCGCTATCATTTTTCCTCACTGCACACCATTCGGCAAAAAAGGTTATACCCAGCTGCGTAATATTGTATAGATCCACCTTGTGCCACCAAAAGAGCTCTTCAAGGCATAGATTCCACAAGACATTGGCTGGTGTCCTGTAGTACCTGGCACCAAGAGCAAAGTTAGTAGCAAATCCTTTAAGCCCTGTAAGTTGAGAGGTAGGGCTTTCAGAAGCATAAGTGAGTCTAGGGCATCCATGACCTTGTCCATGACCCAAAAACACCGGTAGTCCTTCCTTGGAGCACTTTTGGTAGGCTGACCACTGTTTACTGGGAACTCCCTAGAAGACCGACTTGATGTTTTGGAGATGAAATCTGATCCAGATGTCTAGAGCATCTTTTGGTTTGGTTTGGTTCTTGTCAAAATGTCCATGTACACTTGTCCATTTTTCCTGCTTCAATAATCAACTTCAATACAAGAACGAACTCTTCACTTGCTGACTGATAAATCCACCCCTGAACCAATGGTATTCACTTCATCTAGAATAGAATAGAAATTTATTGATCCCTTGGGAGGGTTCCCTCAGGGAAATTAACTGCCAGTGAGTTTAATAGTGTTGCCATTCTGGGTACGGGTGCTGTCCAACATCGCTTCCATTGCTGACTACTGGCCTTGTCCAACATCGCTGTGGCACAAAAATCACGAGGGAACTCATGGTACGTGAAAAAAAGATGAAGAAATATTTTTTTAACCTTTATTTCGTATTCGCACTGTAACTGAGGACCGCAAAGGATACATCAGTTAAAATGAATTCCAAAATAGACTGCATTTCTCAGCTGTATACGAAGGGTCTTTCTGTTTTGATATTATTTTTATAAAATTACATTGTGCAACTACAATGAGGGGAAAACTCTATGAGTCTCAGTGGGTTAACAGACATCCTGCAGCTTTGCTGCGTAAGATCTTATCTGACCTGATAGTCTGATAGCTACATGAGTCTGACTCATTTAGTGATTCACAGTTTTTTTTTTTTTGATTGTCTGTGTTTCTCTCCCACGCATTAAACATGCACTCACTCCACATATCATCACACACAGTACAGTACCGTCGCACGTACAGTGAATACATGCAAAATACAATATTATCATGATACTTAAGCCGGTATTTAAATGAAATTCAATAAGGTCCAGTTAGAGGAAGGTCTGGAACTCAAGAGCTCAAGAGCTCGCCTTGAAGACACAGATACTACGCCACCACTATCAGCACTCCAACCCTACCGCACACCACCACTATCAACACTCCACCCCTACCACACCATCTGCAGAACTGAGTGAGAACATTCAAGCTGCATGGGATGGATCATCACAGGACACCATTAGGAACCTCTACACCTCCATGCAGAGACGTCTGGCATGTTGCGTTAAACCCGATGCTGTACTGAGAGACACGCCTTCTGCAGCAGCATTGCAATCCCACACTTCCTTCCAACTATTTGTGCAGCTATTTTTTTATGATAAGTATAGAAATAAAAAATAAATAATTAATAAATAAATAAATATATGGTTTTTTTTTTACCTCATTTCAAACTAAATAAAAAGCTTCAGGAAATAAAACCCTGCATCTTAAAATAAAGTGCTTCACATTAAAAAATAATCTAGTAAACAACACTTATCATAACGCAAAGTTCTGATTGGCTTAGTAGCTGGTCATATTTAAAATGCATGCAACTCTTTACAGTTCTTTGAACGGTGCTTCATATGCAGGGTATTTGAAGCATTTTGTTAGGTGGTTATTTATTTTTGGTAGTGGTTACTTATAGAATAAATTCTACATAGTAATCTGAATAATTCTACATAGTATGAAAACGGTTTCCAATATTGTGATGCAGCAAAGACCCCTTTTTGCTTAGAATACAAGCTTAGATTTTGGATTGAGGTTAAGGTTAGGTTTAGGATTAGGGCCACAGCAGGGTTAGGGAACATTAAGGTGGATTTAATAGATATTTAGTTGAATGGAAGCTAAATGGAAGGTAAACACGCTCACTAATCCGCAATCCTGACAACAACAGATCATTTGAATCAGGTGTGTTTGAACATGGAAATCAACAAAGGGTGCTGAAAGTACAGTGTAAGACCGTCACCTCTGCATGTCTCAACCAATGGCAGAGTGTGTTTAGTGTGTTTAGCTTTGGGGCTAAAATCAACCAGTGGTTCATCTTAGCTCCTCGTGTTTACATAACGTTTATTCAATTATTTGGTGTTGAAATTAGTGTTACATCCTAATAAAAAATGTTATTATGTTTCAACTGCTGTTAATTCATGCAATTATCTGATCAACCTTATTTGCCAAGAGGAGTCGAGGCTATTTTGAGAGCAAAGGAAGTCCCTACCCAGTATCAGGTCAGTCTTCCTAATAAAGCCCTGAAAAAAATAAATAAATGATTACAAGATTAGAGTGAAAGAGATTGGGTTGGGTTGGGCCTCTAGCCTGTATATAAGATGGGATACGGTTGGGCATGGAGCACGGCATCCTGCAGCACATTTACCTGAACACTTGTAAGTTGCCAAAACTTGGCGTCCCTCATAAAAGCTTGATTGGTGATAAATCTGGCAACCAGACAGGACAATGAAGTGCTGCAATCTGGTGGAGATATTCCTGGTAAACCCTTGCTGTGTGGGAACGTTATCCTGCTGAAAAAAGTCCAGTCCGAAGGCCTGCTTTGAGTGGGTGTCCTGTCTTGGCACATGTGAAATGTTAGTGTCCCTTGTATTGCTACTACGGGTGGATGACTGTCATATGCAATGGCTCCAAACAGAACCTGGATTCCTTGGTAAAGATGAAATTGTTCCATTCCATAGCAGTCCAATTTTCTCGTTCATGAGACCAAGTCAAAGGAAGTACTATTAAGTACTCTTGGCCATTCTAAATTCCCCGAGGTGTGTGTGTGTGGAATCCTGCGATGGTCTGGCGCCCTGTCCACGGGGTCTTCGAGGTAGGCTCTGGATCCACTGTGACCCTATTCAGGATGAAGTGGATAAGTTAAGACTGACTGACTCATATCATCAGTGTCATACAAAAACCTTTTATCTCCAAAACAGCAACTTTACAGAAGAAGGAAAAACCTTCATTTAAATGGACGTCAATGTAAAAATGTCAAAAAAATGAAGAACAAATGCTTGAGTTGAGTTTGAGTCCGGCACACTGCTAAGGTTTCAGCTGATGTCACACACCCCGAGCTTGTGCTGTGTGTAGTTTTAGTTTTGTCTCATGTTCTCTTGGATATAGACTTCAGTAAAAAACATCTCGGCTCATCTTACCGTCCTCTCCCCATATACTGTATTGAGCATGATTCTATTGCATGAAGCTGAACTAAAATTAGAACTTTTTTAGTTCATTTCCCACACATTATTAGACCTTCTCTGAAGGCCCAGAGGACCCTCAAAGTTCCAGATTTAATATATATATAAAAGTGCACTACGCTTACATTGTGTCCCTAGTTGTAATATTCATCAACACAGAGAAAGTTTCCTAGCTGAGAATGGACATTAATCAGATCTAAGCTTGTCTTCCTCAGAGCTCTCAGAGGACAGACGGTTGTGGCCACATTTCGGGAAGTTCTGGACCACTGCTTTGGACATCGGGCTTCTCACGCTGGCCAGCACAGATGGTGACATGCAAGGTATGCAGACAAGATCCAGACACTATGGTGGCATGGAGCCGGGCACGGCCTGTGGATTCAGCCTTGGAGATGCTGAGAAGATCTGTGTCAGTGACCTGGGGCAAGTCTGTCATTTCAGCCAGGAGAGAAAGCACTCAGCCATGGCCAGAGTCCAGGCTAGACTCAGCGGTGAAGGATGACTCGTTGGTTCAAGAGGGCTCACCCTTGAGGACGTCCTGTCTGAGGCCGATATCCAAAGTCTCCCTGGCACCATGAGTAGATTCCTCACTCAGGCTTGGCTGAGAGGATTGGCACTGGGAGGTGGACATCCAGTGTGTTCCTAGATTTGAAACCCAAACAGTTTAACCTTGACCTTCAAATGTGGCTTCAGATGGACAAGGAGTTTGGAGTGCCCTTGTTTGAAAGTAGCTATAGAGTGCCTCTTTTTGGGAAAACATGGAGTTGGTCCAAGTCAAACTGGAATTCTGTGGTCTAACATCACCAAGCTAAAACCTCCAACATCGGAACTGATGATTCTGATTCCAAGCAGTCATCCAGTGATTGCAGATTCTGTATCCATTAAGGAGTACTCTGAAGAGCTTCAATCCTCTCTGAAGGTCTTGGAAGCTTTTTTGGACTTGAAAGCTGCCCTCCTCCAGATAAGTCTGTAGCTGCTGCTGGTTGCTACCAACTTTGATAACCAGGTCAGCCACTCTCATTATATAGTATAAATCATCAACTGGATCTTCAGAGTATATAGATGAGAAACACTGGCTGTGGCTGAAATCAATCCCTGCTCGCTCATTAGTATGCACAACATTGGGCAGGACTGGTTCACTAATGGTGCTTTTCCACTGCATGGTACCTACAATACTCTACTCAAATTTTGTTTCTCCACTAGTCAAATCTGGTACCTGGTACCTGGAACCTTTTCATACCTGCTCACTCGTGGTTCCAAGTGAGCTGAATAGGGAGTAAACGTGACCTTGCAGGATGTTGACTGTCCAGAGTAAATTGTCACCATGGCAGAGCTGTAGTCTGATTAGACACTGGATCTTGGCACAAGACGGTGTAAACCGCTTCCCCCACTGCCCTATAAGAATGCTCTCAGAGGCTACTTTTGGGTAGTGTACCTCTTGGAGAGAGATCGTTAACTGCTAGACATGTCTCTATAAAACACTTAAACACTTTCAACAGTAATTACGTAATTATTAGATAATGATTAAGTTTTAGGGTATAATAAGGGTGTGTTCTTATGACGTGTTGCTGAACTCTTCATTTTGATATTCAGTTTTTGCCGTTTTGAAATGCGTCTCTGACCGAGCGTTTGGTGTTCTCTGTTCTGACGCACTTTCTTGCTGCCCTTGGAGCTCAAGTGTACCTTCCTGAGATTTTCTGGTTCTGAGTTTAGAGACCGCCGGCTAACCCGGAATGTATCACACACACAAACACTGCACAGATGGCACTCTCTCTCTCTCTCTCTCTCACACACACACACACACACACACACACACACACACACACACACACACACACTTGGAAGAGCTTCTTCAAAGACTACATATTTGAATTGAAGATTAAAACGAGTTTGGAGAGAAAACTTGTTAACAAAAGGGTTACATGATAAAAGGAAACGTGATAAAGACTGACTTGGTGAAAATGTTCCTTAATTTGCCCTTTTTGTCACAAGTCTTTACTGCGTGGTTTTGTCATACCTGTCAACAATGTCATGTTTACATTTAATTACACAATAAATGTCAATTATTCTGAGAATTTTTGGAGAACAAAAGGCTTTATAAGCTCACCGGACAATAAAGGTCACTTTGTGTGTTCAAAGTGGTAGTAACATCCGGCTCCTGCAGATGGTATTACATGAAGATGATGAGGCTATAAATACCTGTGTGGTGTGCAACAGGATTACGTTTAGCTGACTTGCAAGGTTACTCACATTACAGAGGTAGAGGTAGCCAGAGTACTGTTAGGGGTCTTTCCCAAGGACACTTACTGGTGAAGTCTCCCACATGTGGTGTTCTCTCAATGGTGAACAACATAGATTGCATTTGGGCCAAAGGCCATAGTGTGAAGGAAGGATAAATTTGCAGGTGTATGGAAGCAGACGCTCATACTGGTCTGCCAGCAGTGGTCAAAATCCCAGTCTAGAGGAAATTGTCCTCAGAATTGGGACTGAAAGATTAAACTGATGGAGACTTCCAGGCAAGACATGCTTCTACACAGGTCCTTTCCAACCACTGCAATCACAACAACCAACTGCAGGCCTTTGCTCTGGGACTGGGATTTCTGCCACTGCTGGTAGACCTTCCATACCCCTTCCAAATTCAGCTCCTTTCAGACTGTGGCCTTTGGTCCAATGCAATCTCTCATTTTAGCCAAACAATGCAGGTATTTATGGCCTGATCAGATGCAAGGTGACAATTCTTTTGTCCAGTGATCTTATTTGAAATTCTGAGGTTCCGAATCACATCCAGACCTATTGGAGTTTGTATTTCTTTATTTAAACCCCCAGTGGGGTGAGATCTACTTTTGGACACACTCTGAAAGTGTGTGTGTAATTCAATGTTTCAACTTCCAGAGAAAAAAAAAAATAAAACGCTACCTGAATGAAGCTACAATATCTGACATTAATGAAACTAGATTCATGGATTTTATATAAAATGTTGTTTCTACAGGGCAGCAGTTTGTAACAGTAGAAGTCAAGTCTATTAGGCAAACACTAGAACTAAATCAATACACTGATGCTGGACACTCTGGACACTGATATTTTACCAGTATAAGTATTTCTATACTCTATACTCTCAATTAATACAGTTAGGCTAACATGAACCATGCATGCATGTTTTGCATAGCAAAACTACAACCAGTCAAAAGTTTTCGAACAGAATGGACTGTGTCTCTATAAAACACAGACAGTGCGTTATAATATAACAATTTTCAAAATCATTTCTCCATAGATTTGTTCAAAGGCATTCATACGTATTGTGTGTAGAGCAAATTTACTGCACTAGTGCATCTCAAAATAATGTTCATAATTTTATTTTAAAAAGGTAAACAGGCTTATATTTACATGACATTACATTTAACATGGAATATTTCAAGCTGTGCTTGGTTTTAATGTTGATTTTATGTGATTAGTAAATTATTCAGACTTAAAATCAAATATTCTTATGTCCACATGCTTCTCTCACTTCAGATTCTGCGACTGTAGCAGCCCTTGAGGGGCGCTCAAAGCATGTCTTATATTTATGGCAGCAGTGTAAAAGTGAATTACACTCCCCATCTGTAGGGGGAGACCACGAACAAATCATTCTATTTCTTGCATAAAGTAGTGCTGCTTTACATGATTCAAATGGTTTTCATTTCTTACAGTGGAAGAACTCAGCAATCCGTGACTCCGGGATATCATTTTACAGCCGTGGAGCCATCAGGACACTTCAGGGACAGAACATTCAGAGACCTTCGCTCAAGTGACTTCTTCCCCTCCCAGTAATTAGTTAATTGGCCTTTGTCAGTCACGTGTTTACAGTGTTTAACGGAACTGAGACACCATGTTTGTGGTAACCTGCCAATGATGGGCAGTAAAAGTGTGAGACATGATACCAAAACAATCTTAGCAATGATGACCGAGATTTATCTTTGGATAAATTATTATTAATATTTATGTTAAACTCTTTAGTTTGACCTACTTTTATTTGCTAAAAAGATAGGAGAATGAATAGGAGACAGTCAAACATATCAGATATTGTTATTTTCAGGCGATCATAAACTATTTATTAGTCTTCATTTGAGATGTAAATATTAACAGAATTTTAATATTTGCATGAATTTGACTGATCATGTTTTGATCAAACATTCGCTTGCCCCTAAACTTTTTATGTTTCTTGTTTATAAAGACATAAAACCACTTTACATCTAAGAAATCCTGTGGATAATGAATCATCCAGAGTGATTTTGAGCTGGAAATGCAAGGATTTTGAATTGCTTGCAATGATTAAATTGACAAAGATATTTATAATATGTTAAAAGTGGTTCAAATAAAATTTAAAAACTACTTAAATGTCCTTCATTAATTTAGTTATTTATGGATGTATCAGAATGATCCGGTCTCGGGACTTTTATTCTGTAATTTTCATTTTTGACTCAATATTTGTGTCAGTGACATAATAAGCTCCACCCCCTTTCACTGATCAGTCAGAGTCTGTATGCATGTTGAGAGTGTAAACATGCACCGAGCAGTAAACATGCACTTGCATTTAAATTGAGATTGTACACACGTTCTTACCTGCAAAACAAGACGTAGAAATAATAATTAGTCCTGTATTAATCAGCATGATTATGTTTATTTATTCAGCCGGATTTCTCAGGGTTGAGGTGGTGAGGAGGTATTTAATTTCGTTGTTCAAGGATCAGTTCGCAGCCTGTTTGTTAGGGTGTGTAACGGGTGGTTCAGTCTGTATTGAGTGTATCGTAGTTATTGTCAATTGAAGTTTTCATCACTACATAAAATTTGATTGTTATATTGTTTATCATCCTCTAATACTTTATCAGTGGTCAATCCAGGATTTGAGGGGTTGCCAGCTCTCCCTGAGGCACTCGGGGCAGTCGACTTTAAGACAGAATAACAGCACAACACGCAAGACCATCGTCTCACCTATTAAAGGAAACAAACGAAACGAAGGGAAATCAGTTTGATTACATAACAGCCTTCACAGTGTTTATGAGATACATGTCGCTTAACCTTAAACAACCTTCGCTTCTACATCACCTACCGGTGACCGATTTTCCATCAGTACTGTTTCCCAACATGCCGATGATTGCCTCTGAGGCACTGCCGTCACGTTGCTTGTCAATCACTGCTGATATCTGATTACAAGGCCTTATTACTCAGGCCTTAGGGCCATGTGACCATAATGAAACTGGCCAGATCGGAATTCATGTGTTTTATTATTTCCACTGCGCATACACCTTCCTTCAGCGTTACCGTGGCAGCAGTGCTTAACAGGGAATTAGTGCCAATAAACGCTGAAAGCAATAATGCATTTGACCTTTTTCTCACCTTCATCTCACACTTATAGTGAACAGCTGAGGGCAGTTTAGGACGATTGATCTCTGTGACTGAGGCTTGTGCTGCTGAACGTGATGTTCACTCTCATAACTGTACTGAAAGTTCATGGTAAGGAGAACAAAATCAAACAAACGAGTAAGTGTAATGAGTGGCAAAAGTATGTGAACCTTTAGGATTAGCAGATAATTTGAGCACCTGAAATTAGACTGTCTTCATTCAATAGGAGACAATCAGGTGTGAGTGGACGTCCTGTTTTATTTAAAGAACAGGGATCTATTAAACTCTAATCTTCACAACACGTTTGTGGTAATGTGTCATACACAAACGAAGAAGATTTCCGAGGAGCTCACAAGAAGATGTTGTTGATGCTCATCAGCAAAAACCATCAGGAAATGGTTACAAAACCATCTCTAAAGAGTTTGGACTCCACCGATCCACAGTCAGTTTGTGTAGAAATGGAACAAAATTCACTAAATTCACTAAACCTGGTGTAAACACAGGCTGGTTCCCAAAAAAAACCAAAGGTTCTATAAGACAGAATGGAACCAGTTCAATAACAAGTTATTTTGGTGGAAAATCACTACATATGAGTCTTCATTCTTCTCACTGGTTCTTCCTCATAGAGAGCTCTTCCCTGTGTGTTTCTTCATTCCTCAGTGATTCTTTCTTTGTTCTTGTGGGAGTTCCTCTAAATGAGTCTTGGTTCTTCTCAGTGTTTCTTTATGATGCTCATAAGAAATTCATCTATATAGGTCTTGGTGCTTCTCTTTGGTCTTTCTTCATGTTCTTAGAGTAATCTTTCATATGACTCTTGCGGACACTGATCTATGTCCACAATCTCCAGACATTTCTTCACTATATCCCACAGCCTGTTTAATCTTCCTTGTAAAATGTACTCAACCAGGTGCAGCTCTATGGAGGCTATGTTTTCCTTTTGAGTATTGGTTCCTCTTGCTGGCTCACATTCGTGGTCTTTATAAGTTCCGCCATTGCAGTGTTAGTTCCTCTCAGGTTCTCTTTTTACATCTTGGTCTTTCTCAGTCATTCTTTCTCATGCTGTTAGAGTTCCTTCTTTTGAATCTTGTACTTCCTCATGCTCTGTAACGGTCTACTCCAGGGTTGTTATGCTGGGTTATCCTGTCCGAAGATAAACCTTCATCCCAGTCTGAGGTCCAGAGCTCTGTGGAGAAGGTTATCATCAAGTATGTCTCTGTACATTGCTGCAGTCATCTGAGAAGTGGCTTCCATCTGGCCACTCTACCGTACAGGCCTGATTGGTGCTGCAGAAATCCACAAAGTAACGTTTGAGCTCTGTCAGAGTGACCAGTGGGTTATTGGTGATGTACTTGACTAGAGTCCTCTTACCATGGTCACTCACTTTGGCCGGGTGGCCAGCTATAGGTCCTGGTAAGAAGAACAAGAGTAAGAAGTTGAGCAATGACACTACAGAGCTTTACAAGCTCCTGAAACCCTCAACGTCACATCACACAGTGTGAGTGTGTGCTGTTTCGGGATGAATTCGGGACAAATGTAGGATGAATTGGATCTTAATAGATCTTTCTTCAGGATTCCATCCAGCATGACCTGCTGATGGCAGCCGATATGCCGTCATATTAATGATAATCTGCCTGGTGTGGAGGAGGCCTCACAGTGGGTTCAGCGCAGTCTGGCCTTTACAGGAGTTTAGAGATCTATATTTTATAGCAAATGGTGAAATAGCCACAGTGGGGCAGTTAGACCGCTCTAACCTCCAAACGGATGTGTGTGTGTGTGTGTGTGTGTGTGTGTGTGTGTGTGTGTGTGTGAGTGTGAGTGTGTGTGTGTGTTAGAGTAGAGAAGTGCACTGTTGTTGCAGGAGATTTTTACTAGCAGACGGAGGAACCAGCGCCTGCAAAGGAAGTGCTGCTTCAGATGCAGGACCAGTTGGCACGGAAACAGCGAATTACACCGATATCCAACCCCCGGCCTGCTGTCGTCCACCGTACGCCCTCCCCTTCTCCTTTTCTCATCTTTCCCTTCCCTTTCTCCATCTCTATCTCTACCCCTCTGTTTCTGTCTGTCTCTCTCTCCCTTCCCCATCTATCGCTTTGCCTCTCCATCCCATCCCTATCTCTCTCCATCTTTCTCTTTCCCTTCCCTTTCTTCTTCCCAACTTTTCCCTCCTTCCATTCCTTTTCTATTTCCTCCTCTCTCATTCTCTCTCTCTCTCTCTCTCTCTCTCTCTCTCTCTCTCTCTCTCTCTCTCTCTCTCTCTCTTTCTCTGTCTCTCTCTCCTCTCTCTCTCCCCCATCCATCAATGAACTCACAACCAAGCCTGCCATGGAGGAACAGCAGAGACACCATGCATCTGTAAACACACACACACACACACACACACACACACACACACACACACACACACACACACACTCCTCCATCTTCTCTTTACTCCCATTTCAGGCCTTTCAGCTCCCCACCTCATCTCAGGTTTTCTCATAGCGTCTTCCAGCAGAGCTGTTTCATTCTCTCTCTCTCTCTCTCTCTCTCTCTCTCTCTCTCTCTCTCTCTCTCTCTCTCTCTCTCTTTTTCTCTCTCTCTCTCTCTCTCTCTCTCTCTCTCTCTCTCTCTCTCTCTCTCTCTGTGTTTTTCTCATGGTTTAATCCTGACTTCACCCCCTCCTCTCTATCCCAGCCTGACTCCTCCCTCAGTTTCTCTGCCTCTCTCTCTCTCTCTCTCTCTCTCTCTCTCTCTCTCTCTCACACTCACACACACACACACACACACACACACACACACAGAGCACCACGCACGCGCACACACATTCACACACACACCCTCCTCCTCCTCCTCCCCCCATAGCTGCAGTGTCTCTTAACTGCCTTGGAGCTAACAGGAGAGGAAATAGACCAGGGACTGAAACAGGAGGTGCTCAGAAAAGCACAGAAAGCGAAGAGCGCTTTGTGAATGAGTGTGTGTGTGTGTGTGTGTGTGTGCGTGTGTGTATGTGTGTGTGTGTGCGTGCATGCATGCATGTGTGTGTGTGTGTGAGAGAAAGGCAGATATGAGGATGTTGGCAGTCCGAGGCTTGCTCAGTCCTCCCCTCTGGCTGAAGGCTGGGCTGCACTGCTGCAACTAAATGGACAGAAAACACACCGAAATGGTGAGGCCGCCCTTGTTTTTCACCCTTCTTCTCTACTCACACACACACACACACACACACACTGATGTGGATATACATTCATACACAATCCCCACACGCTTGTTTTCTCTGTGAGGTTAGATGGCGCTCGGATTGTCCTTGGTGCTCCTGGCTGAGGATGGTGGAGGGATTTGCCTCTGTTCAGCATCTGGAGAGGAGGGATGCTGTTTCCCTCCATGGCGATGGAGGTGATGTTCAGAGGCTGGTCTGACAGGGCTGTCGGTATTGATGGTGTTAGTACCACTAGTGGTGATATGTACTGGTGGTGTTATGCAGCGGTGTTGTGTTAGGTGTTGATGGTGTTAGGCTCTTGTGGTATTAATGATTTTAGGTACTGGTGTTATTGAAAGTGTTGGGTATTGGTGGCATAGATGGTGTTAGGCACTGGTGTTGTTTAGGGTGTTAGGTATTGATGGTGTTGAGGGTGTTAGGCACTGGTGGTATTAATGGTTTTAGATATTGGTGGTATTGAAAGTGTTAAGATTTGTTGGTATTGATTTGGTTAGGTATTGGTGGCACTGATGGTGTTAGGCATTGGTACTATTGATGGTGTTAGGTATTGGTAGTATTAAGGGTGTTAGGTATTGTTGACAGTACTGATGATTTTTTATATTAATGGTATTGGTGGTATAAACTAACTGGGGTATGGAAGTTAAGTATTGGTGCTATTTATGATGGTATGTAGTGGTGATATGTACTGGTGGTGTTAGGTACTGATGGTGTTAACTGTTAGTGCTGTTAGTGATGGTGTTTTAGTATTGGGGAAGTTAGGTATTGTTTGTATTGATGGTATTAGATACTGATATTAGGTACTGGTGGTGTTAGACAATGGTGGTGTTAAGTATTTGTGGTGTTATATATCGGTGGTGTTAGGTGTTGATGGTGTTAGGTATTAGTGGTACTGATGGGGAAAGCTCTTTTGTAAGTCACTCTGGATAAGGTCGTCTGCTTAATGCCATACACGTAAATGTAATGGTCTTAGTTATTGATGGTGTTAGGAATGGTGTTAGGCATTGTGGTGTTATTACTTATTTATTATACTATATTATTACTTATTTATTATTATTTATTACTATACCAAATGGTATTTGTTGGTGGTACTGATAGTTTTATGTTAACTACTGTTGATTTTAAATACTGGTGTGTAAATGGTGTTAGGTATTAGTGGTACTGATGATTTTAGGTACTGGTGGCTATTTTAAATTTAGGAAGTGGTGTTGATGGTCTCTGATGGTGGTAGTTTTTAGAAGTGGTATTGATGGCCTCTGACGGTGGTACTTGTTGGAAGTGGTGTTGATGGTGGGAGTTATTAGTTATTTAGTTATTGCTTCCTGTGTTTGTAGGTGATCTAAATCTGCTTAACAGAAAAGAAGTAGGAGGTAGAGAGAGCGAGAGAGAGAGAGAGAGAGTGAGAGTATAGTCACATGACACTGGGTGTTGCATGTTCACTGCCATGGTTTGCTGGCTAATGGGTGTGAATGTAGCTGTGTGAGTGAGGCACACGCCCCACAGAGAGAGAGAGAGAGAGAGAGAGAGAGAGAGAGAGAGAGAGAGAGAGAGACTGCGCCCCCCTTTCAGCCTTTCTTCAACAGTAACATCCACTACCTCAGTATTGATCTGTCACTCCACTGAAATGTGTGTGTGTGCATGAGCCCTGCCCCCTACACACACCCTTGTGGCGGACAGTAAGCCTTGTTAGAGACATTTTTCAGAAAATAAAATTCCTGGAATTGTTAAAAGAGTGGTCTAGTTAGCAGTGTGTGTGTGTGTGTGTGTGTGTGTGTGTGTGTGTGTGTGTGTGTGTGTGTATGTGTGTGTGTGTGTGTGTGTGAACCTGTATGAGGAGGGATGAGGGTGCTGTGGGGGTTTAGTGGAAAAAGAGAGGACAAATGGGTGGAGATTGATGGGGGGTGAGAGATTGAGAGAGAGAGAGAGAGAGAGAGAGAGAGAGAGAGAGAGAGAGAGAGAGAGATGAAAGAGCGATGGAGAGAGAGAGTTAAGAGGAGAGAAAAGAGGCAGGATGGGATTCAGTTGAACTGGTCAGAACCAAACTGAGCTGAATTGAACAGAGGTTTAACTGAACCGAAATGAATTCAACTGAACTGAATCATGTTGGTTTGAATGAAAACAAACTGAACTGAATTAAAAAAACAAGAATTGTATTAAACTGAACTAAGCTTAACTGAACTGAAATGAATCGAATTGTCTGACCTGAACTGGTTTTAGCAGTCTGAACTTAATTGAACTGGATTCAAATAAACTGAATTGTATTAAACTGAACTGAACTGAGGTGATTTGAATTGAACTGAAATGAAATACCTGCTGAAATGAAGGAGTGTTTCGGACCGACTGCTTGTTTTTGGGGCCGGAGCTCTGGGGCCTCCGAGAGTCGGCCAAGATGACAGATCCTGAAGTATAGTAATGTTGGCAAAACACACACACACACACACACACACACACACACACACACACACACACACACACACACACACACACACACACTCTCTCTCTCTCTCTCTCTTGCTCTCTCTCAGCAGGGCCTCTGGGAAGCCCCTTGTGTTGTGCTAGTTGTACTCGTGCTGAAAAACGGTGCTGTCCGTCTGCAGAGAGGCACACAGATGAAGAGATGTCAGATTCCCAGAATTACCGCGGGATCAGCAGCTCTTTGTTAACTCTGCGGTGCTGTGGTCATCTCTCACAGCTTGAGCAGCGTAACTGGATGTGAGGCATGCTGATAATCATCCTGCGTTGTCCCTCACAGTAACAGAAGTGACTGTGATGTTGCTCTCCAGCAGTGGGAGAACCAGTTTATATTTACATACTCGGCACCGTGACTGATCTTAAAGGTCCTGCATCAAACATCACGCATTATCTTCTCTTTTCTTTTTAACAGAAAGGATTTTACTGAGTTTAAAAACACTCCAGTCCACGCAGGGAGCCTAACGTGCTGTCGGATTGTAATTCTATTGGGAAGGAGATTCAAAATGATCCATGCTGGTGATGATCCATCCCATGCAGCTTGAATGTTCTCACTCGGTTCTGCAGATGGTGTGGTAGGGGTGGAGTGTTGACAGAGCATCCAATAGCATCCCACACATTTTCAATCAGGGACAGGTCTGGAGATGAGACCGACCACGGCGTAGTATCTGTGTCTTCAAGGCGAGATCTTGAGACGGCAGCAGTGTGTGGATGTCATGTTTTAAAAGTGATGACCAAACCTTGAAGCAGATCATTTGACAGAAAAATAGAGTTTGATGAATATGTAAATATGTTCTCTTGTTTATATATTTTCCTTATTGTTTATGAATTAGTGGACATATCGATTAAAACGTTGGAACGTGCCTGTAGATGTGTTGTTTATTATGGTGGTCTTCAGGACTCCTCAGAATGCCAACATCTGCTCTCTTCTTGTGCAATGCCACCTGGTTAAGGAGCACTACTCTAATATGTAAATCTGCACTATATTTACATTATTAGTAGTATTTTTGAATATAAAGTAATAAAATAAGATTTCTACAGTTCCAGTGCAGGTGGACTGGTCTGCTCTTTGACCCTCAGTCCTGCTACTTGACTGACCTCAGTGCTGACCTCAGCCAAATTACACATTCAATCCTATTGTTGGCGAAATAATTAATATTCAGCAACTCATGTGACCTTTATGTAAACAGGGTTTATTTTCAGGTCACATTTCAAGTGATGTGCTGAATTTGATTCAGATGTTTACATGATGTTTACAGATGTTTAGAAAGCCCCTCAGCATTGAGCTGTGGAGCAGTGGAACTGTGTTCTCTGCAATGATGGAGCTCCATCCAATGCTTTTGGGATGAAGGGATGAGTTGTGGAGTTGAGGTGGGGTGGTGATCATCCAAACTCATGCAGTAGAACGTCGTCCCTGGTCGGTAGAGACAGTTACTCCAACAAAAGTAGGACGAACACTTTAATACCCTTGAGTGCAATAATGCTAAATGAGCAGGTGTCCCAATACTTTTGTACATTTAGTGTACGTGTGGAGTGTCCTGTAGACAAGAGGCTGCCATCAGTGCTCGCTTGAGGGGTATTGGATTTGTAAATCAATGGGACTCTGATGGTCATTAACGTGATCCATCTTCAGAGTGTAATTTGGAGAAGGAGGAAGCTCGACACACTTCAGCACGTTCGAAAATGAATGGCTTACATGACACTCGGTAATGGGAAGGTTTTTCTCGCACTGGGAAATGGCAACATTTACGCACTCCTAATACAGGGGCAGCGCTCGAGTGCTTCTGGCTCTACACGAGAGCCTGCTTTGGCCAAACACCTCATTAAGGTCCTTGAGAAATCCGGCCGTGGAGCCGAAGCCAGAGAGTGCCGGGTTCCTTCAGTTCCTTTAATGCGTTCTGGCAGGTACTAAGTGATATCATATGGAGCAAATGTTGCAGTATGGAGGTGTGTTACTGAATCTCACTTCAGACTTGCTAACGGGGTGAAAACAGATTGAGCAGAGTGACCTGAAGTTCTGAACCCACCTGCCAGTAAATGTATACTCTTAAAAATACAGGTCCTACAAAGGGTTCTTTGAGGGATACCATAAAGAACCATTGTGTAATCGAGACGTGAGCATTTAGAACTTTCCATTTGGTAAATAACCTTTACGTCAACCTCTTCAAACCTTTAAAAGGCCCTTCACACTTTCACTATAAGGACTAAAGTATTGGGACACCTGCTCATTCATTCTCTGGTCTGAGATCGAGGCTGTTAAAGAGTTTCTTCTGCTTTTATTGGAGTGACTGCCTCTACTGTCAAGGGAAGACTAGATCTACTAGATAACTGTGAAGATTTGATTGCATTCATCAACAAGGCAATGAGTGAGGTCAGGATGTTAGATGATCACCACTCCACCTCATCCCCAACTCCCTAACCTATCCCTTCATCCCAAAAATACTGGAAGGAGCTCCATCATTCCAGAGAAGAAAGCTCCATTGTGCCATTAGGTTCTGGAACATTGCTGTGAGGATTTCAGGATGCGTTCAATCAAAGAATATGACTCTCTGAAGCAGATGAAACATGAACCTATCTATATGTCTAATATAGATATAGGCATATAGATATGGCTAGAGGGATATAAAGCCCCCCAGCATGGAGCTGTGGAGCAATGTAACTCTGTTCTCTGGAGTGATATTTGGTACTCCTTGCAGTACTTTTGGTATGAGTTGGGTGATCCTGGTTGTTGCAATCACATTCTCACAGCAATGCTCCAAAATAAGTGGTGTTTTTTTGTTGTTGTTTGAAATCATTCAGTCTTCATTTGAATGCTCCACATAAAGCCAAGATCAATATTTAACCCTCTGGAGTTGGTGCTTCTGCCAGCAGGAACCCCCCCCAGAAATGTCACCAAAACTCTTTAATAACTCAGTGAAACTTTGTACTAGAAATATTATAAACAGACCCTCAGAAAGACTGAATTATATTTTTTCAGATATACAAAGAATATACAAAGATATTTTTTCAGATATACAAAGAAGAAGATATCTGAAAGAAGCACAAGTAACAAGAGACACACTTGGAGGTGACCCACCCAAATGCAGCTGTTCATATAATAACAGCAGGGTCCGGCAGCTCTTACTGAGGGACTACGAGGTGAGAAATCATGAAAACCCCATTTTACTCCTATAAGAGTCGTTTTCACTCTGATCCAGAGCTTTGAGACACGCATAACGATTCTCAGCTGGAGCCAATAAAGGCTGCCATGCCTCACAACACACCTCCTCACAGCTCAGCATGACTGAATGAATCGATACTGAATTGAATCGGGAATCCAATCCAGTTGAATTGGGATCTTGTGAATTGCAATCGAATGGATCGGGAAATCGGGAAAACAGTGATGATACCCAGCCCTATCCAAAACCAGTGGTTGCTCATGAGGGGGTTGTGTTAGTTCTGTTTAGGATGGATGGGGTGGGTGGGTGGGGTCTCATTATAAAGTTTGGAGCTCATTATAAAATATTTGGTTCTATAGCCCAGCTGGTGCCCCTGTCCAAAATCCAGTAGAAAGTCTTCCCTGGACATTAGAGACAGGTACTCCTTTTAATATCCATGATTTCAGAAGAAGCAGGTGTCCCAATACTTTTGTCAATGCGCTGTATGTGTTAGAAAACAACTCAATTTCAGCTCAAAGTTGGAGAGCGTAGAGATGTCGGGCTGCTTCATGGCCGTAATGATCCACAGTCTCAGTGAGAGCACGGAAAAATCCAACATTCTGACGAGTTGGGGGTCAGCAGGTCAGCAGCCCCCCTGGCTTTATGGAAAACTGCTCCTGTTGAAAGAGGAGGCTTCTGTGCCGCTAATGGACATCAATCTGAAACAAATCATTAGCAGTAATCAAGCAGACTGCTCCTGAAAGCCAGTTCACAATCACACATACGAGAGCAGCAGCGGAGTCTGCAGGTCTCGGTAAGGTACCATTAGTTTGGACGGCAACCAAAGAGGTCTCATGAGAGCGTTTGAAAGGAAGCTAAGCATTTAGACTACAGTCTGCGAGGGGGCAGGAATCTGCTAGGAGGTTCTGAAAGAATTCAGTCTCTGTTCTGCTAATTGGTGGGTTTGGCTCTGGAGGTCAGTCACAGGGCAAGGTCCAATTTTTCAACATTTATCTGATCATTATTTTGCCTTTTCCTTGTTTTCCAAAAATATATCTGATCAGTCGTTGACTTTTCCCTGTTTTCCCAAATGAATCTGATCAGTCTTTAGATTTATTCTGTTTTTCCCTAATGTGTCACATCAGTGTTTAGTTTTTCCCTGTTTTTCCCAAATGAATCTGATCAGTTTTTAGCTTTTCCCTGTTTTTCCCAAACAAATCTGATCAGTTTTTAGTTTTTCTCTGTTTTTCCCAAATGAATCTGATCAGTTTTTAGCCTTTTCCACACTTTTCCTAAATGCATTTATCAGTGTTGTTCCCATTTCCTAAACGTGTCTGATGAGTTTTCTGAAAAAGAATGTGATCGGTCTTTAGATTCGTGACTGGATTAAATCGTGCCGTCTGTCTGTTTTGGCTGATTTGGGGATTTATTGCAATTCAGACGTCAAAATCTGATCCTTTAACATTTGAAACCCGAATCCTAGTTGTGAAAAACAAGAGTTTGACAGCTGGATTCCCTCTTTGTGTAAATGCTGTTTGCTGATCTGTCTCACATCTGTGGGCACACATATGTAATACTACTGCGGTGGATCATCCAGGCTGGTGTTGAACAGTGATAAAAATCGGAATTTGCCCTTCAGCCTTCAGTCCATTTAGAAAACCAAGCATCATGGAGCCTAAAGGTCTGATAGTGCTGAGCAGAGCTCAATACCAGTATTGCCCTTTTCCATCCAATACCCAGTTTATCTAACCAGTCCTTTGGGATTTTTGCTGAAATATCTGATTACTAATGTTTGCGGAGTCTTTAGTTGTAGCTGCTCTGTGTTTAGCTTCTCCCATTTTCCTAAATGTGTCTGATCAGTGTTTTGGGTTTTCCCCTGTTTTCCTAAATATATCAGTTTTTAGGGTTTGCCATTTTCATAAATATATCTGATCAACGTTTAGCATTTCCATGTTGTCCTAAAAATACTGGATCACTATATCATTCTTTAGCTTTTTCCATTTTCATAAATACAGTATGATCAGAGTTTAGTGTTTTCCCAGTTTTTCTAAATATACAGGATCAGTGTTTAGGTTTTTCCTGTATTCCAAAAAAAAATCTAATCAATGTTCAGTTTTCCTAGTTTTTTCTGTGCCTAATCAATGTTTGGATTTTTGCCCCATTTTCCTAAATTTGTCGGATCTGTGTTAGGCTTTTCACATTTTTGGAAGTGTACCTGATCGACGAGTATCTTGTCCCCTGTTTTGGGGATTTTATGCAGTAAATTAATATTATGGCTGTGATTTGGACATTTCTTACACTTGGTTTGAGGGGAAAGATGTGCTAATATCACTTACATGCAGCTCTGCTTTTAATGTTTCTGTAGCTGTTAGTGATGTGGAAACTGAACCCCTGAGTGAAACGAGGTGAAGCCTCCTGGAGCCGGTCCGGAACAGCCACCAGCGACCCACCGTAGACCTCTCATCTTTCCCTCAGAACAATGACCACTGAATGATTAAAAGCCGTTCACCTTGCCCATCTTTGGGCTGGCGTTCCTGTCTGTGTGTCACATTGGGCTCTGCGCGGCTCTGAAGGTGTCCTGTGCAGGAGAAGAGCGCAGTTTTAATCGGACTGGAGCCAGCATTTGTCTTTGTTCCGATCAAAGGTGTTGAGCTCTAGACATGAAAGGCCATATTGCCACCGTCTTTCCTCACTTTGAACGAAAGTTCTAAAAGTCAGCCAACACTGCAGCTAGGTTTGACCTGTTTTAGGGGCAGTGAGGTCAGTGCTGGTAATAATCCTGGTTTTGAAGGACCTTTTCTGAATATGCAAAATTCCATTTGAACAGAATGTGGATGTGTTGCACTGAATCCTGCAGAATGAAATGGTTTAAATGTGAAGTCATTCTGAGTGGGTTGGTGTGAAATGCTCTGGTGTACAAAGTTGGAATTCTTCACATTGCTGGTGAATGGAAGCAGCTCTGAGGAGTTTAATGCCTTGGAAGGTTCCTCATGCAGAGTTATTACAGCAAATGCTTATGAATACATTGCCTGATGCCTCAGACAGAAGATTTGAGCGAAAAACATCATGTTTGTATCTCTTAGAACCCAAGATTTTCTCTTTCCCATTTCCTAGGCTTCATATCTCAGGATCAGAGCAACCTACAGACATGATACAGACATTCCATACATGGTTAGATCCCAATGACCGGTGTCCTCTCCTGTCGGAAGGAGGCAGGCCTAAAAGGCGGCTGGTGTTGCTGCTGTTGCTGTCAGTATGGAGGAAGGTTCAGATGCTGGTATGGTCATTTCATTGGCCTGATTGTGAGGACAGTTGTTTGTCATTTTTAATCCCGGAGATTTTTCACTTTTCCCAAATGACCTGTCTGACTCAGCGAGGGGTCTCTTAACAGGTGTAACACACAGGGTGCAGAACCTGGGCTATGTTGACCACAATGAAGCCCTCCAGTCAACCATGGATTCAGTACACACCCTCTCTCTGTCTCTCTCACTTGCTCTCTCTCTCTCTCTCTCTTTCCTTTTCTATCTGTCACTCTTTCATTCCCTCTCCATCTATCTCACTCTCTCAGTGATCATCCATCACTTCTGCTTGGTTCTCTTTTCTCCATCTTTCTTTCACTCTCCATCTTTCTGAATTGCTCTAACAGATGTCTCTCTCTCTCTCTCTCTCTCTCTCTCTCTCTCTCTCTCTCTCTCTCTCTCTCTGTGTCTGTTTGGCAGAAGGATTGAGATGAGTTCTATGTAGGTCAGCAGGTACGGGAGAGAGTCAGACGTGTGTGTGTGTGTGTGTGTGTGTGTGTGTGTGTGTGTGTGTGTGTGTGTGTGTGTGTGTGTGTGTGTGTCTGAAGCACAACACAGATCCACAGGAGGTGGCTTTAGGAGGCAGAATACATAAGCTGTGTGTGTGTGTGTGTGTTTGTGTATAGCATTATTAAATGAATACATGTGTTTAATTAAAGCGTGTGTTAATGCTGTGTTTCCTGTCAGCGAGCAGTTTGGAGCAGTGGGACGTTGCAGATGTGTCAGATCATCTTTGGGGCCAGCTGATAAACTCCCTCTGAGCGATGAGATCAGATTTGTAGAAGCTGGAGGAGACAGAGAGGATAGGAAGGTATTTTCATACACTGTGGATTAACTTATTTTTTCAGTCTTGTTTTGATCTGCACAGTCTCTGTTTCTTCCCATCACTAATCTGGCCAACTGCTGCGACAACCATCCTGCACAAGTGTGTGTGCGTGTGTGTGTGTGTGTGTGTGTGTGTGTGTGTGTGTGTGTGTGTGTGTGTGTGTGTGTGTGTCTGTTGTATTATATATGCAGGTATTATGTGGGTCATTCTCAGCACAGATGAGCTTCTGTCTCTTTACATCTACAAGGTGGAGCCACTAGGTAAGAGTGTCTAATAGAGTGGACAGTGAGTGGACATAGTATTTAAACACTCCAGCAGCATTGCTGTCTGATCCACTCACATCAGGCCAACACAAACACACCACCACCATGTCAGTGTCACTGCGGTGCTGAGAATGACCCACCACCCACATAATAGCTTCTCTGTGGTGGTCCTGAGGGGTCCTGACCGTTGAAGGTCAGGGTGAAAGGAGGTTTACAAAGTATGCAGAGAAACAGATGGACAGCAGTCTGTAATTATAGAACTACAAAGTGCTCCTGTAAGGTAAAAGACCAATTAACTAAATTAATAATGAAGTGTAACCTCAGGGGGACGGCTTGGGAATGCATACACCTGTATAATTTGTGAGATGTTATCTTGTAAGTGAGGTTGAACACTGGTCAGTGTGCTCATGGCAAGGTTTTTGAATTATTGGAGTTCAAGTGAGGCATGATAGTAGGCGCCAGATGGATGGGACATTCCATTTTCGAAGGTTGTGCGTTCATTTAACATTCCTCACTCTACAGTTTCACGTGTTTACTGGAAATACATCATAGAAGGCATTACCACCCACAGTGGACAGCACAGTAGCCACCAACAGATGCTTAATGACTGTGACCGATGTCTGGCTAGAATTGCCCATGTGAAACGGCGAATCAACAGCGAGCGACACTGGCAGGAAAATGTCCCTCAGGCTCCCTGGAAGAAAGCTTGAAAGGAACCAAAAAAGGGGAATCCATCCTCCTCTGGTCGACACCGGAGAGCACAGACATAAGTTAATAGTGTGAGCAGGCCGAGAATGAGTTATGTGAGAATGTGAGTGACCTTAGGATGTTAATATGGATGTCCATGTTGGTCATAAACTGGCGGTGGAATCTATAATGTGGGATGAGTGAGCCAAAGCAAGGATCCCAATGAGGACAGCATCAGAGGGCAGTGGGGTAGTAGGGAGCTGGGTCAGGTGACATAAGGGTAGATAAGGCAGGATAGGGCATGTCAGTACATGGGAAAGAGACAGAAAGAAACAGATGGAAGAAAAAAGCAAAGGGAAAGGAAGGCTTAAGCAAATATTAGGGAGGGTGGTGGTGGGGGGGTGTCAGGTCATATTACCCAACCATGCATGGATTTGAACCAGCACCAGTCTGGCTGCAGGAGCAGGTCGAGATATTGGAAAGGAAGAGAGAGAGAGAGAGAGAGAGAGAGAGAGAGAGAGAGAGAGAGGTAAGCATAGTTTATCTATAGCCTGTAAAGGAGGAGGTTTAGTAGGAGCGGTTAGGAGCCCTGCATGCATATCCGACAGCTCGGTGCCGCGTTCTTTAGTGTCCATGAGATATGGAAACAGAACACCCAGAGGAGTGCCTCTGTTAACACCATGACACCAGACACAGCACCTCACCTGGGCCTGTGAGGTTGCTAACTGGATCCTAGGGGACTGGCAGTATGTGGCATGGTCTAATGAGTCATAGTGCCAACTGTTTCGAGCTGATGGCATGGTCAGTGTGTGGCACTGACCCCATGAAGCCATGGGATTTCATAACCGTTTGAAGCATTTAATGAACCCCACAATGATGGGATATTGCAGTGCGAGCCTTCGAGTCCAAGCCAGAATGTGTTCTATGATATGTTCCCAGTATACAGCACCATCAGAACACAGTTCCACTGTGCCACAACTCAATTCTGAGAGACTTTATACCCCTCAAGTATGTTATACGTACATTATATTTGATGAGTCGGGCAGTTAGGGATAAGGTGGGGTGGTGATCATCCAACATCCTGACCTTACTAACACTCTTGTCACTTAATCAAATCCTCACAGCAACGCTCCGGAATCCAGTAGAACATCTTCCCTGGACAGGAGAGTTAGTTACTCCAACAAAAGCAGGATAAACTCTTTTAAATACCCTTGATTTCAGAAGAAACAATGAATGAGCAGGTGTCCCAATACTTTTGTCCATGTAGTGTAGATTGAATAAAAGTATGTGTATGAGAGAGAGAGAAAGAAAGGAAGAAAGAGTGAGAGAATGAGTGGACGCTGCTCTCTTCCCTGTACTCCATACCCACAGGCACACAGAGAATCTTTGTGTTCCTCTCCACGGCTCCACCAGTGGTCATATGACAGAGGACGGGGGTTTGTGTGTGTGTGTGTGCGTGTGTGTGTGTGTGCGTGTGTGTGTGTGTGTGTGTGTGCTTGTTTGTGACCAGCCAGTCTCTCATTTCTTACTCCTCTCCTCTTAGTTCTGGCTGAGTCGCTAAAGCCTAACCTTGTGACGGTGTACAGTAACTAATCATTGTAGAGCAAGTTCTCAGTTCCTCCAGAGCAACTGACCATTACAGCCTAAATGTAGGTATTGTGATATACACTCAGGAGGAGGAGCTACAGTCTCTCATTAGGGTGAATATTAATAACTCTAAATGTAGGTATTGTGATATACACTCAGGAGGAGGAGGAGCTACAGTCTCTCATTAGGGTGAATATTAATAACTCTAAATGTAGGTATTGTGATATACACTGAGGAGGAGGAGCTACAGTCTCTCATTAGGGTGAATATTAATAACTTTAAATGTAGGTATTGTGATATACACTGAGGAGGTATGTGATATACAGCATAATAAGAGTTGCTGTGAAAGAATGCATTTGTAGGTGGAGCCTGAGGGGTCAGTTTTGCTGCATACAGTATATTATATATTGGCTTCTGCTCCACACTGATTCTTTCCCCCTCATGTCCATCTTGGCTCCAGACGGGCCGCTGTTGTTCTAACACTCCCTCTCTGAGTCGAGTAATGAAATCGCACCCCCAGCCGAGTGTGACGTTAAGCGTCAGCGCAGAAATGGACATGCTGAAGCCTGCAGCAGATACTCAAACACAACTTGTCCCCTTTTAGAACCTAAATCTGCATATTATAGACAGGTTATAACAATGTAATATAAAAAGTACAGCTTTTATATGAGTGACAGCTGTAAATAGTTGTGATTACAAGCAAATGCAGAATAGTTGCGCTGCTTAAATGGTTGCAGGGATAGGCAGTTGCTGCATGGTTGCTATGGTATTTCAGGTGGTTATTATGGTGCTGCTATGTGGTTGCTATGGTGTTGCTAGGTGGTTGCTATGGTGTCCCAGGTAGTTGCCAAATGACTGCTATATGGGTGCTACACTGTTGCAAGGTAATTGTAATTGTATTTTAAGCAGTTGCTGTGGTGTTGTTTATTGGTTGCTAGGCAGTTGCTATGGCATCTCTTGTGGTTGTCCACTTGCTCTTGTAGCACCCCTTCTAGCATCGTATGTCTGACCCATTCTTCACAACAGTTCTCTCAAACAGACATAGAGCAAGCACTGCACACCTCCTGAAGCACTGACACACTAATACAACTTGCATTTCGGTGTGCCCCAATGTACCAACGCCCCAGTTATAGAAGTAACTGAAGCAGGCCTCACTGGAGTTCACTGTAAATGCTTTTATTGTGTATTTCTGTACACAAGAGCATTGCACCACTGTTGTTGTTGTTGTTGTTTTGAATTCACCGCCCAACTGGGACACTCAGATGAATTATGCCGCTTACATTCATCCATCCATGCACCCCTAGCCTATTTGTGTTTCCACACACACACACACACACACACACACACACACACACACACACACACACACACACACACACATTGCTTGCCAGTCATGCCATTGTCATGGCAGCTCCATGTGACTGAATGTGACCCACGCTCCAAGTGAACCTCTCCCTAACTCTCGTGGGATATGAAGGCCAAAGGGGTCTGGCTATGGCCCGTCGTTACAGTAAAAAAGAGCCACTATGTGGCCGCCCACCGCCGGCCTGCGCAGGACGCCTCTGTTTTGGGGCCTCAGTGGGCCGAACACTGGCGCTCATTGTTTGGGTAGAAAAGCGGCGCGGTGGCCTTTCACTGAGACAGCCAGGGTCGAACTTGAGCCCTGAGGACAACATCTGACAAATGTGATTGTTCATGGCCTGGCCACTTGATGGCTCTCATGGTCCATCCAAATATTTGGATGCAGTTACACTGTGGTGAGTGTTTGCTGTTATACAAGTCAAAACCAGAACCAGACTATTCCACCATTAACTTGAGAGTTGTACAGAGTTTGTCTCTCCCTTAAAAGTTTATATTACAAGTAGACTTACGGCAACAGATGAAGGGATCGCTTTTATTTTGTTTGATAGATCCATAGATAATAGAGACAGCACTCCTAGACAGCTGCCACTCAAGAGTAATGACAGTGATAGGAACTACAAACTCCATCTCAATATGAATGGGGATATACAATAAATAAAATAACACAAAAAGAAACCATATTAAAGTATAATGATAAAAATGTAAAATTACAAAGACTAGAATGCCATATTCACAATAAATGTCTAAATTTAACTAGCATTTGTAAGCAACTTGAAAAAGCCCAAAGTCATGTGATAATGTTGGCAGTATATAATGTTGTTGCTTTAAAGCAGCATTTGCAAGAATGCTTGTCTGTTTATTTGGCATTTTTGCTCTTAGGCCCCTGCAACTGGGAGTGTTCACTTACACCACTGCAGTAAATATACATGAACGGCTGTACATGCATTTGTTGGGATGTTGAAAGATACAGAAGCAGCATCCAAGTGATAGAAGTATGGACTGGAGTGCGATAGAGTATACACATAGATTTAATGTGACTTACTGCCTCATGCAGTCATGCAAGTTCCATAGACAGTGGCAGCTTTCCAGCCCATAGATTAGAATATGAGATGCCATTCTCCCTTTTACAGTCAGTGGAGAATCACCATGTTTTTTGAAGCTGTTGTTTGAAGGTAGAATTGATACATAATGTTCTACCTTAAGGTTTAGAACATGTGATTTCCTCCCTTGTAGTGTACTTTCCATTATGAGGATACAAAGATTGTCATAGCAACACTGTTGTGTGTTATGCTGTGTTAGTGGTAGTGACACACCAGGGTCACTAATGCAGAAATGTTAGTTAGAATGGATTAGATTAGGAAAGGCATGTATTGCAGTCTTGACTGATGTTGCTGAAACTTCTCCACCAAGACACACACACACACACACCACACACACACACACACACACACACACACACACACACACACACACACTTAAAAAGGCATGCATTAAATTGATTTAACACAAATGTGCACATAGACAGACCATTGTTCTGTTGCTAGTTCAGTCTCAGACACTTAAAAATAAAGGTGCTACAAAGGGTTCTTTGTTTGATGCTTTAGAAGAACCATTTTTAATTCCATAAAAAAGGCATTTTTAAAAGAGCTGTGAATCTGAAAATCCTTTACATTGACTTTTTTTTTTTTTACACCTGAACAATGCTCTTTATACATACACCAATAAACCATAACATTACCATACAGGAGCACTTTATAGTTCTGTAATTACAGACTGTAGTCCATTTGTTTGAGCCTGTTCTTCAATGATCAGGACCCCACAGGACCACCACAGAGCAGCTATTATGTGGGTGGTGGGTCATTCTCAGCACTGCAGTAACACTGACATGGTGGTGGTGTGTTAGTGTGGGTTGCACTCGTACGAGTGGATCAGATACAGCAGTGCTGCTGGCGTGTTTAAACGCTGTGTCAAATCACTGTCCACTCTATTAGACGCTCCTACCGAGTGTCTCCACCTTGTAGATGTAAAGTCAGAGACAGAAGCTCATCTGTTTCTGCACAGTTTGTGTTGGTCGTCCTCTAGTCCTTCATCAGTGCTCACAGGACGCTGCTCACAGGACGGTGTCGGCTGGATATTTCTGGTTGGTGGACTGTTCTCGGTCCAGCAGTGACACTGAGGGGTTTAAACACTCCAGCAGTACTGCTGTGTCTGATCCACTCACACCAGTGCAACACACACTAACACACCACCACCATGTCCGTGTGACTGCAGTGCTGAGAACGACCCACCACCCACATCATAGCTGCTCTGTGGTGTTATGTTATGGTTGAGCTCTTTACAAACATTGTTCTTGATGGAACCAATAAGGTTCTTCTATGGCACCACTCAAAGAACCCATTGCAGCACCTGTATTGTTAAGATTACACGTTTTAAGGCTTGCTTGGTTCCAGACGTTCTGAAGCTGAAACACTGTGTTCTTACACCTCGTTCCAATCAGGCAAACCAAATCCATCACTTTCCTCAGCCCAGACGGGGGGTCTGATCACACAGCCTACCAATTAGATCCCATGACTGGAAGCGGAGATAAGACAGTCAGCCTTTGAACCTGACTGACTTTCAGGAATGGACTGACGGTAACACTGAATGACTTCATCCTGATAATCTGGAGCTCATTCACTTCTAACAAAGCTCAGCTTCAACTCCAGCCATTAGTCTCACATGCTCTTCAGGGGCGTCGCCCCGGCTCTCATGATTTAAGGGTCTTTACTGGGAGCAAAAAAAAAGGGCCTCGTCACTTTCTCTCTCTCTGGTTTCTTTCTGGAAACAGACGGCCAGTGTGTCAGGAGGTTCTCCGTGTTCTCACTTTCAGTTCTCACACTGTTGTTGAAGCTGATTGCTGACATTAATGTGCAAATGCACACAAAGCTTTCCCAGTCCCAGAATAGGACTTTATGGAGCAGATAAAGTTATAGAAACACAAAGCGCATAAACATTAGGCACCATGCCCTAATGCCAGTGTGGACTTGAGGGGTTAAAAGCCACAAAGCATTGAGCTGTGGAGCAGTGGGACTATGTTCTCTGGAATAATGGACCTCCATCCACTACTTTTGGGATGCGTTGGGCATCAGGTGTGGTGGTGATCATCTCACATCTTGGCCTCACTAATCCTCTTGTTCATCTTGATCAAAAGCAGGATAAACCCAAGCTCTGGCCAGCCACCATCGCACTGGGTGTGACATGGGCAGAGAGCCAGCATTGCACTGGGTGTGACACAGCTCCATCTACCCACCCAGAAAGGGCATGGCCACTTTTGCAAGAGCATGGACAATTTTGCTCTTTCATACTCGGGATTGAACCTGCAATCACAGTGCAAATGCATTAGACCACTGAGCCACTCTGAGCCCCTGAGACACCACCAGCCACCAAACCGTGTTTCTGCTCCATTGTTGAGTCATTTCACGGCTGTTGCTCTTTAAAGCTGTAAACGTTTGTGTACAGAATGCAGAGGGAATGTGAAATTTGTGTGAATGTATGTGATGTGAAGGAGGACTGGGGAAAAAGAGGGTCACCCTAACTAATGAAGGGTGGTAAACGAGGGAGAAACAGGGTAAATCTGTTTGCTTTCTGGACGGTAGCTTTAAGACATGGCTGTTTCTCCAGTCTCAGCACGTGTGAGCTCCTACCACGTTCCGACACCTCCTACTCTGTCTCCATTCGCAGTAAGTGTGAAGGCCTAAAAACAGCCTCTGTGTGGAAAAGCGTGCACTGGGTGTTTCTCGTTAGAGCAAATTATTGTAAAAGCTTGAAGTACCAGAGCTACAAACGGCACTGCGCAACTCCTGGCTTCATGGCAGCAGCAGAGCTCAGCAGGGCAGCACTCTGGATATTGAAATCACTCTATTCGGGCCACACTGGGCCTCTTGCATAATGCAATGGCATGAACGGCCAGTGCTGGCTATCTCTCAGTCTGCGACCTACATCTCTCTCTCTCTCTCTCTCTCTCTCTCTCTCTCTCTCTCTCTCTCTCCTGATGTACACGACAGGCTCCGGTGCAACCTCAGTGACTCAACAGCAGAAAGAGGATACTGAACGCTGCCCATGTACCTTTCTCTGTCTATTTTTGCAGGCCTAAACTAACACTCTCACAGCAAGGGTGCTGTTGCAGGATCAGGTTTTGCCATTTTGAAATTAATGCAATGAGCTCCTTTAAGCCAAATTTGTGAACCTTAGGACACCGTTTTATCCACTTTATGCAGCCTATGGACCGATTCACACTGGAATTTCATGCATGCTATGGTTTGTAGCCTTTAAAAATACTGTAGTCTTTGTTTACTGATAACAGTGAGAATTTTGGTTGTTTGAGAATTTTGATATTGTGTAAATATGACCTTATTTTGATCAAATATTGACATATGACATCATCCAGTGTTTAGGAAGTTGAAATGTGATCATTTCGAAGGGTTATTTGTAAAGATTAGACCATCAACAATATTTATATCCTTCATAATTCCTGACAGGAGTCTAAATAAAATAAGTGAAAACCTTTATTATTTTTATATTATTAATATATTTGGTCAGTTTCATCTCTTCTCGGGACTTTAATTGTGAAATTTGAACACTGTGAGCAAAGATAGAGGGAACAGCCCCTCCCTTCCCATTTTCCTCTGTTACCCAGTGTCTGCAGCAGTAACATCAGGGATTTAATTCTGCCAGAAACACATGGATTTTAGACATATTTCTGCCCTTATGATGGTCATCCTTCTGATGAAAGGATGACGGCATGGTATGTTACCTCTGAGTTAATAACATTATGTAATTAAACGTTGCTTGCCATCAATGACCGAGCACAGTTGGTCGTGCTCTCTCCGGGTGGGTAGATGGCACTCTCTCCCTACAGAGAGGTGTCTGGTAACCATTGAATCAGTGCTGGGGACTCAGCACTCTCCTCCAAGCATGTCGGCTGCCCTGTAGTGATGCAGTGGCGGCAGTCTGACAAGTCATGGAGGAAGCATGTGCTGGTCTTCACTCTCCTGGTGGTGGGAGCATTGTATGTGTTGGAGCCCTCAGGTTATGGGACCTGAACGTACAAGTTTCAGGATATTTGATGAATACAGGATGCATGACGTGACTCCATTGTGGGTGTAATTTACAGTAACATGGTGTTTTTTGGTTCTTCACTTCTCCTAAATTGCCAGTGTCAGTAAAGGGAACGCAGAGCTGGTGGTGGGTTATTTCCCTGTTATTGTTCTACTCAGGGTTGTTGTTTTTATCATTTTACTCTCGGCTAAGTGTGATGGTGAGACTGCATGAGAAAAGTCCCTGACCTGCTTATCTGTGATGGAAATCAAAGTTCCAAGTAAGAGTCACAGACCTTTGTCTCTCACATCCTTCTTACTCTTTCAGTTTCACTCACTGGTCTGGTGCTTAACGCTGGTCAGTGTGGACGACCTGGAGGTGCCAAATCGTTCAGACTGTCACAGGCGTTTAAATGGACACTAAGTGAAATCAGAGGTAATGGAGGTGCAAATGGGGTTTTACTGGCCATCCGCTGCATTCATTACAGATGATGGGCACTAAATGGGTCCTAGATATCTTAGTTGGCAGCGTTAGGTTGGCAGTAGTGCTGGGAGGTAGCGCTAAAATTTGATTTCATGATATTTTCCGGTATTGTCTCAATTTTTTAAGTCATAAATCATTTTTCATGTGACCATTTTACAATCCCTTTAAACAGACACATACAGTCAGGTCCTTAAGTATTTGGACGGTGACCGTTTTTGTAATTTTACCTCTGTACACCACCTAAGCTTTCACACCTGAAAGTGCAGACCAAGGTTATTTTTATTAGGGCTGGAATTAATCGATTGATTTGTCGACTATCAATTAGTCGACTAATCGAAATGATCCGTTTAGATGAACAGAGGTACATCATCATCCACAGTATCTTCATATATTTATAGATTCAATATATAATACCTGACAGTAGCGCAAATAAAATAAATGAAAACTTTTCTTGTGTGAGCAAAAGCGCCCCTCCTTTATTTTCTTTTGCAACCCAATATCTGAATCAGTGATGTCATCAGCCCAGAGTTGGAGACGGATTCCAGTAACATTCAGGTTTATATCGCAATATATCATAACATATCATGATATGTATCGTCCTGTGATATTTTTGTGAAAACCCCTTGAGCTGAGGCGGAAAATCTGTGCTACAGTCTCAACTGCGTCATTATCAGTCCTGTGAGATGGTGTACAGAGTTTTAGAAATTGTGTCTAAATACTTTTGGACCTGACCGTGATATACATGCAGCCGTATTATCTATCAATGTTGTGTAAATCAGTGTTGTAGCTGTAGCAGTGCAGGCAACGTAAGGGAAAGTAAAGGAAGTTGCTAAAGCTTAATTTACCCTGGTAATATTGTGAAATATCCAATGAAATATTTCACAACACAGTTCTGTGTCTCGTAGGTCTTGTAACAAGGCCTTTTGCATCACTTTTTTACCAAACTCTTGCAGAAAGTAGACAAACACACTTGAAAAGCCAACTGACGGCTTTACAAATGAGAAAGAAATTGGACAAAAGTATTGTTCATTCATCGTTTCTTCTAAAATCAAGGGCATTAAAAAGAGTTTATCCTGCTTTTGTTGGATCTCCACTTGATTTTGGAGTGATCATTGCTGTGAGGATTTGATTGCACTGAATGAAGAGCATTAGTGAGGTCAGAATGTTGGATGATCACCACCACACCTCGTCCCTCAACTCATCCCAAAAGTATTGGATGGAGCTCCATCACTCTTGAGAGCACTGTTCCACTGCTCCACAGCTCAATGGGGGCTTGTCAGTACTTCTTTACGGGGACTAGACAAGCTGTGTGTGTGCATTTGCACCTCTGCGTCAGCAATGGGTCCAACTTAAAGTAGCCGAATGATTTCATTAGAAGGGGTGTCCACAAACATTTGGACAGCGTACGTTTCAGAAACACCTCGCTGCTCCATGTGCTCACACTCAGTTCAGTCTGCTTCCCAGAAGACAAGCAGGGTGGAGTCGTTCAGCGCAGCTCTCTGAAGGCGTATCGTCACTGCTTTTCTAAGTAGAAGGTTGTAGAAGGTTTGTCAGTCGTAACTGATGGTTATCAAGCTGACGTTATTAGTGAACAGTCGGCCTTTTTTTCATCTCTGAATAATAAAGAGCTGATGCTCTCTCTCTGCAATCTCACCATCTTCATTCACTTGCATTTTACGAAGCCCAGCTCAGGCTTCTTTCTTCATTCTGCTTTGGACCTTCACCAAACATGATGCTTTAGAATGGAGGATGAAGGATGAAGATGAAGGGAGGTTTCATCTTCGGTTGATAAAAACTCCCCAACAGGCGAACATGTCTAATCGGATCAGAATCAATGAGCCAGATTGAAGTGCACTTTACCGTGCTGTTAAAGCCAAATAGCCTCATGGTAACACACTGTTTCATCTACAAACAAGGATTCATTTTCCTTAATGATCCATAAAACCACACCAATCACAAATTTCCCAGTAAGACATTGACGTAAATGGGTTTTTTTCCTCCTGATACTCTTTGCAACTTTGTAGTTCTATAATTACAGACTGTAGTTCGTCTGTTTCACCTTTGTTTCTTCAATGGTCAGGACCCCACAGGACCACCGCAGAGCAGTGTGGGTCACTCTCAGCACTCCAGTGACACTGACGTGGTGGTGGTGTGTTGAACTGGTACGAGTGGATTAGACACAGCAGTGCTGCTGGAGTGTTTAAACCCCTCACTCTCACTGTTGGACAGAGAACGGTCCACCAACCAGAAATGTCCAGCCGACAGCGTCCTGTGATACATTATAATGCAGTACTTCAGTATATCAGAGCATCATGAAGAAGTGAACTGCTCGTTGCCTACAGGGTTCTTTAATGCCTAAAGGAGGGGAGAAGTTGAAAAATGGGTTCAAGGTGAGAGGAAGGCAATTGATTTTCCCCGCGTGTTTCCTGGTTGTTGATGAGTCCAAATCCTGGAGGGTGGGCAGGAGAGCACCAGTGATTGCTCCAGCTCTCTTTATTGCTTCTTGCAGTGAATGGATGTCATTCTCCATCTCGTGATCCTGAGGAAAGATAAATATTGTGATACACGTTGGTTCCTTTTTCCACCATCAAACCTAATTTTGAACCATTGAACCATTTCCACCAATAAAAAGTTCGTTCGCTGCGGAAACCAATAGGTTTTTCAGCTCCAGGCACTGTGGGCGTCTAGTTGTATAAGGACATACCGTTTGTCCTTTGATCCATGTTTGCTTTTTGGAGAAAAATGCTTGCAGGTGGACTATACACGCTACCAGCTTCTCACTTACGTTTACTGATGCTGTGCAGCGCCCTCTGTTGGTGACGTCTTCTGTGATGGATCCACAGATCTACTGAAACTGATGTAAATGCAGGAAGATCATGTGGGATTGCAGTGCTGTTGGGAAGGAAGATGAAGGTGATCAGGATCAATAACTGATGATAACTGTATCTGATCTGATCAGTATTTATTGATCTACTCATACAGAAGTGGTGTCTCTCAGTACGGCATCTGCTTTAACGCAACATGCCAGACGTCACTGCATGGAGGTGTAGAGGTTCCTAATGGTGTCCTGTGATGATCCATCCCATGCAGCTTGAATGTTCTCACTCAGTTCTGCAGATGGTGTGGTAGGGGTGGAGTGTTGATAGAGCGTCCAATAGCATCCACACATTTTCAATCAGGGACAGGTCTGGAGATGAGACCGACCACGGCGTAGTATCTGTGTCTTCAAGGTGAGATCTTGAGACGGCAGCAGTATGTGGACGAGCGTCATCCTGTTGGAATAGAGCACCAGAGTGTGCATTCAGAAAAGAGGGAACCACTGGTTGGTTATTATGACAGTAAAATTTGATTTAAAAAATGGTAATATATCACAATATATTGAATCGTGACCCTTGTATCGTGATACATATCGCCAGGTTCTTGCCAATACACACCCCAAATATAATTCCAGTTTTGATGTTGAGCTGGAGGTAATCATTCTGTGATGGTCTCTAAACTCTAACAAGCCGGTTTCTGTTTGCGTTCAGTGAACTGTCTCTGCTGCTGTGTGAAATGGTGTAGCAGTGGCGTGAGTTTGCACATAAAGGGCTTTTTGTGTTGTTGACATGCTGATTTTGATTGCGCTCACTGTGCTGAATCTGAGCTTTGCTCAATTGTTCTTGCTCATCGCTCCCCAGGCTGAGTGATATGTGGTGATATTGTCAGCTGTAGCTTCTCATGTTGGTCAGTGGATTCAGTTTGGTAGCTGTCGTTATGATTACAGCAGGAGCACGGAGAACATGCCTGGGTCTGTAACCCTGCTGCTGGAGAGTTTAGTTCACACCATAATCCGCCACACCTGCCCTGGCTAATTATTGTCTTCAGAAGCCTTTGATTTGCTGGATCAAGTGCATTAGTGCTGGATGAAGAAGGGGTCTGGTATGTTAGATGCAGAGTAAACTCTGCTCCGCCAAGGTTTCCTGCATTCTTCTCAATGACATAAGTATTTTCTAACTTTATTGCCCAGTAAATAAATAATTGCTCCCGGAAGGAAGTGTGGGATTGCAGTGCTGTTGGGAAGGAAGATAAAGATTACCAGGAACAATAACTGATGATAAATGTAGGCTGATCTTATCAATATTTATTGATCTACTCATACAGAAGTGGTGTCTCTCAGTAGGGCGTTGGGTTTAACGCAACATACCAGACGTCTCAGCATGGAGGTGTAGAGGTTCCTAATGGTGTCCCGTGATGATCCATCCCATGCAGCTTGGATGCTCTCCCTCTGTTCTGCAGATTGTGCGGTAGGGGTGGAGTGTTGAGGGTGTCCAATAGCATCCACACATTTTCCATGGTTCCTCTTGATCTCCCAGATCCTTCATGTCACAGGTGCACTATAACCTTGGTCCAGCAGAACTAGCTTCCTGCAGGCTTCAACTCCAACCCAAATCTAACAGACGCCTCTTCTACCCACTGCTGCCAGCAGCATGCTGTGGTAATATTGGCACAACCAGAATGGCATGCAGAATGTGAATAAGGTTATCATACTTCATGGGACCCAACAGTGTGACCCTTCTCTAACTCTCTTCCAACTGCTGAAATCTAGAACCCTTCTCAGAGGCACACTTTGCTTGCAAATGACCAAAAGAACTGCACGAGTCCGAATGGAAAGTACGTGCAGCGGGATGACCTTCTTACATCACATGCACAGCCGAGTGATAAAGAGCATCAATCACTGGCATGTGACACAACAGACCTGGACTGGCAACTTAATTCAGCTCTGGATTTATAACAGTCTGGCCCCTATTGATCAGTTTCGTCAACCGGCCCCCTTCACCCTCTCAGTGGCCCACACCCTTAGCGGCCCACTGGGATTTTTCCAGGTTATCCTGATGGCCAGTCCAACCTTTTCTGACAATATCAGATCCACTCACCAAGTATCCTATGTATACATAGGAAATTCAAAGCTAATTACCTACGCAAACCTTTATGACATGCTACGGCAAAAGTATTGGGACACCTGCTCGTTGATCATTTGTTCAGAAATCAGGTTATTAAAGGGTACTGAAAAGAGTTTATCCTGCTCTTGTTGGAGTAACTCACTCTATTATCCAGGGAAGGCTTTCTTGCTGTGAGAATTTGATTGCATTCACCGACCACTGGTGAGGTTAGAACGTTGGACGAACACCACCCCACCCCACCTCATCCCTAACTCCTAACTCCTCCCAAAGGTATTAAGTGGACACCATCTTGACCACTTCATCCCATAACCTACAGGGACTAGACCAGCTCTGTGTGCATTCGCACATCTGTGTCAGCAACGGATAGATCTTAAAATACATCATTATTTGAAGGGTTGTCCACAAACATTTGGACATACAGTGTATGTGTGCATATATGGATATGTGTCCGATTTCTGAATGGGTCTGACCTGGTTGAAACTACATCTTTAGGGCAGTTAACAGCTTGGATGACTTGGCATACTAAACCAGGCTATTCAGCCTGTTTAAAGGCTTCTTGATCTGCCAAAAACCTGCCCCCCCCCACTCTCTCTCTCTCTCTCTCTCTCTCTCTCTCTCTCTCTCTCTCTCTGTAGCTGCCAAAGAGACTGAAGATCCTGCTGGAATTCACTAGAACAATTAAATGGCTGGTTTGAGTCATGTGTGTTCCATTAAATTTCCTGACGTCACAATGCCGTTGAGCTGTTGAGCTCTTGGCTCTGCTGTTTGGATAGATTGAAAACTCGTGTTTCCAATACACAAAAAGAGGGAATAGCAGTAAAACAGGGAATTCTATGCTATGCCTTATTATCAACACTAAATGTGATGACATGCAGACGCTCTTTTGTCGGTTCGAGGGCCTTTTTGTTGATGCTTGTCGTCCCCTCCCATCCCATCCCTTCGGCCCAGAACGCTATTTTGAAAACATCGGTCGTCCTTTGATATCTGGACCAAACCGGAACGGGAATCAAAAGGGAGCTCTATTCGATTACAGATTATTTATTGAATTTTATAGCTGTAGGAGTGATCAAAGGGCCTGAGCACGTGCTGTCTGTCTGTCTGCTGTGTGTCCTTGGCCACACACACTTAAAATCCTCCTGCTTCCTCCCGCCGTCCTTTCCCCCGACAGCTCAGGCTGAGTCTGGCTTGCTGCGGATAATGCAGAGGTGTTTCGCTCATTAGTTACAGAGGGATAAGTCGTGAAATGCCGTCAGACGAAAGGGCCTACGAAACAGTCACACCCACTCAGTCTGTTGTGTAAAGGGCTGCTCCGGTCCACAGTTTCCTACCAACTCGTACTGTGGACAAAAATGAACAATATCATTGTCTGAGGCTGAAATATCCAACTCAGCACCAGCTTTTGCTGGCCTTTGTTAATCAAGATGGTTGAAATGCTGGTCGTCCAGGATAAAACGTACCTCATGATTGTTAACCAGGTCATTAATATTTGATGGATGGAGTTTGGAGGATGGAGTTTGATGGATCTACTGGTCTACCATCATAATAAAATTGACTAAGATGGTCGTGAAGCTGGTCATACTACTTGACTAGTGTGGTCAACCTGGTCATACTGCTGGGCCAGCGAGGTTAGGCTGGTCAACAGCTTGGTCATGCTGGATTACAGCTTGGATATGCTGGTATTAGCATTGCAATGCTTCTTACAGCTTAGTACTGCTGGTCATGCTGGTCAACAGAATAGTCATGCTATTCTTCAGCCTGGTGATGCTAGCCAAGCTGGTGGACAGCTAGCTTGGTAATGCTGGTCATAGTCGTCAACAACTTTGTCATGCTGGTCAACAGCTTGGTCATACTGGTCAACTAGTTTGGAACAATAGTTTTATCAGTTTGTTCAACCCGGTCATGTTGGTGGACCAGTGTGAACCGCTTGGTAATGCTGAACATGCTGATCAACTGCTTGGTCATGCTGGTCATTCTAGTCAACAGAATGGTTCTGCTACTCAGTAGCTTGGTGATGCTGGTCATGTTGGTCCACATCTAAATCATAAAATTCAAACAAAAACGTAAACTGTGCTGGTCAAGAGCTAAGCTTGTCAATTAGCTTATCCAGACTGACCAGATTGAGGTGTCCAGGCTCATTCTTTCAGCAGCATCAAATTTATGGGCCAGTTTGATGTTGTTAAATAAAGAAAATTAAAAGCAACACATCGAACGTCTTATCGATAAATAACCAACATCTATTAACAGCTTTAGCAGTCGCGAGATCCTAGAACCTGTGACCTGATCTGACACCAGCCTGTAGCCTAACAGTTGCAGATACAAAGCACAGAGACGCTCCACAGCTTCCAAGATGTGATCTGAAGTTGCAAAGAACCTTTAATAATCATTCAGGAGGCAGAAAGGGTTTTCATGTTGAAACAGATACATAGAGAACCCCACAGCCTTTTAAGGGCTCTTTTTGAAGACTGAGCAAAACTTATTCCTGTGGATATTTTTATATCTCCTCTGAAGATTTGCTCCAACGCTTTCTCCAGCTCATGCCAGGAAACCTCCTCAAAGTCTGCTGCCTCCTTTCCCTTCTGCACAAACAAGCAGGTTATTTACACAAGTGCACTCAAGACAACTATTTGTACATTCAAAATGAATTATGTATGATTTTTTTTGTGTAAATTCAAGGTATTTGAATTGAAATGCAAATTCAAATGAGTGACTCAAACCTGTAGGAGACTAAATTTAACAGTTCATAGTTTACTAAACAAAAAAATGAAACATCATACATATTTATTTGAGTATTTGAGCTGCTATGAATGTATTTGGAGTTCTCACATTAATTAGGCTGTGTGACACTACCCTCACCATGTTTTGCACATCTTTTCTTTCATACATTTATCTGTGGTAGAACATTTTTAGGTATATGAAGGGACTTACTGTTTACTTTGGGGCTCTTAATTGTAATACTGTGTGAAACTACCTCCACCATGTTTGGAGGCTTTTCTTTAACCTGAGCAGCTCTCACTGAGCCTGGGTTCTCCTGAAAATGATATCTGGAATGTGTGACTCTACTATAAATATTTTTCCAATGTTTTGCTGAATAAAAGTACGTCAAAGTGCGAAAACATCCCACGAAATCGGCCTAGAGTTCTAAAGGTTAAAGCAGGGTTTTTAATCTAATTTGTTACAGAACTTTCTTTGCAACAGCTTTTTGATATTTTTGCCATAGCACTTTCAACAGGCTCCTCAGCAGGTGCTTCCCTGAGCGGGGTAAAGCTATTTGAAATGCAAATTCGTAGAGAGCGATGTTGGGATGGGCCAGCTTTGCGCTGATCATTTCTTGCTGTGTGGAATCCAAAGTGAGATCTGAGGGTTTGCCAGCTGTCCCTGAGGCCCTCGGGACTGTCGAAAACAATCACAACACACAAGATGATCATATCATTTCACACATAATATTAACTTTTTAAAATTAGTCAGTGATGTTGCTACCAAAAGCACTCTAGAACACTTAGGGTATATTTTGCTTATGCCCCCCGTCAGTGTGACAACAGCACTGAAATGACCCAGAATGACCCAGAATGACCCAACCAACATGTGTATGATTTGTGGGCTTGTTTGATTCAGTGAGAGGTCGGGCTAATGACTCTCAAACTGTTCTCAGTAATCAATTACAGGCCGTTTCTGGGGCATGAGTCAGACTGGAATAGAGGGAATAGGAGTGGAGGGGGTGTGCGGTAATGGAATGGTGACATGGATACCCCTGCTATGCCCCCCACCCCAATAATTTGCCAGAATCTTAAAGAGCTGGGGGATGGGAGCTGACGTCAGTGCCTTGCAGTAAACACTACAGATGGAAGGCCTAAACTCTCAATGAACCCACTGCTTGGCTTCGGCTCTGCCTTCAGTTGGGCTTCCACGGGCTGAGGAGGATAGAACCCACCAAAGAAGTGCAACAGAGTTCTGGGAAGACAGTGATTAATGTAGTTAGCATGATTGGGTGGATATTGGCCTGGAATTAGACATGGATATTGTTCTTGTATCTCCATTTTTACGTAATGAATGGACCTGTAGAAATGCTCCAAGGACCCGTCCTTTTTCTGTAAAGTTGCAGTTTTGGAGATTCAGGGTTGTTGTGCGACAGTGACAATATACTTGTAAGGTCTGTATGATGAAAATTCAACGAGCAGTGGGTTGAATGTGGGATGGAAATGCCAGAGATGGAAGGTCGGTTAGAGGGTCAGGCAAACCCTAACCCTAAGAATGGGAGAAGGTCTAAGTATGCAGTGATGTCAGTCAGTGGCATAACTTGGATCTTATGGGCCTCGTTGCTAAGAAAAACATCTAAAGGTCACTTGTTGAGTAGAAATGACCATATAATGCTTGCTTTGGTGTCAAACGTTTTAACATACTCAAGGTTTATGTTAGACAGCATACTTGGATCACTGCCAGGAGGATGTCAGATAGCCTATATTTATCTGTCTGACTGAGATTTGCCAATAGATTTCATTTTCTTGCTCTAGGCAGGCACAATTCCTCCTATAGTGCTGTTACACAAGGAATTCCCTGGGGCTCCTAGGGTCCTAGGCCCTCTTTTGTTCACCATTTACATGCTAGGCCTTGGTCAGATCATTCATAGCCATGGTCTAGCTTTTCAGCACCAAAACGACATTCGCTCCTGCCACCTTCTACACTTATACCCCTGATTTCAACACATATAAAACAGAGGTCTTGTTCATTGGCCTCATCTATCAATAGATCTGCTGTCACATTGGACATTCTACACAAAGGTGGAAGAAACATATGAAATATTCAGTACTTGTGCACATATTAAGGCTGCACATGTCAAATGAAGCATCTCTTGCCATTGATTTCAGTGAAACTTGTAATCAACAGACACCAAGTTCACCAAAACACGGTGGCATAAGTGTGTCAGCCAAAAGGAGAAGTCACGCTGACGCTGAGCAACAAAACAAATCACTACAGTCAGAACATCCAAAAAAAACATACAGAAGTTTTTTTATTTCCCCCAGCGTGGTCTCACCATATGTGTGTCTTCTTCAGTCCTGCTGGAAAAGCATCCCAGGAGGTTCCTCAAGAAGTTGCTTGAGAGAGTGTGCATAGATGCATCAAACCACAGGAGGGTCTAAATTCTTAAAAAAAAGGCACTATAATGGGCTTTTGAAGCGATGCCATAGAAGAACTGTTGTTATGAAAACCAAAAAGAGAACTTATCCTGCTTTTTTTACTGTCCAGGGTAGACTTTCTACTAGATTCTGGAGCATTACTGTGAGGATTTGATTGCACTCAGTGATAAGAACATTAATGAGGTCAGGATATTGGATAACCACCACCCCACCTTATTCAGAACTCCCCAACTCATACCAAAAGTCCTAGATGGATCTCCATCATTCCAGAGAACACAGTCCCACTGTGCCACACCCTGGGGCGAATTACAGCCATTTCTTACACAGTCCTTCCATTTGCACAGGCCCAAATTAATTGACTAATAGACACTTTATGACCAGGTGTGGCCTTTTCTTTCATAATTTAATCATTATTTTATGACAAGTTACAGTGTTCCTCAATGGTTTTGGTGCATTTCTCAGTCTCACAGTGACACTGAGGGGTTAAAACACTCCAGCAGCACTGCTGGGTCTCATTCTCTCGTACCACAGTGCTGAGAATGACCCACCGCCCACATAATACTTCGAAACTGTTTGTCCAGCCTCCACATTGTCAAGTCACTTGTGCACACCATCAAAGTCATTTCTCATTCATTTCCAACAAATAGGAGATGCTTTGACACAGCCATGCAAATGATTTTCTACACTTGTCTGCTGTTATCAATCATTTTTGTCATGTCAGTGAAAATGCACTGAACTGGCCAACCCTCTAATACATCTAGGCATTATTTTGAAAGTGCTGACCCAGCTGTCAGACACTGTGAAGCAGATTTTATGCAGTTCTTTTAGACTGATTTGGTAAATGTATCCTGAACTGATGATCAGCTCTCATGTGACAGGAGCTTTAGATCAACAAATAATAGCTTAGAAGTCCATAATCACAAATCTTCAATTGGCAGCATACACCAATTGACCATAACATTATGACCACCTCCTTGGTTCTACCTTTACTCCCCATTTTTACAGACTGTTGTTCATCTGTTTCTCTGCAGACTTTATTCTCCTCCTTTCGTCCTGATCTTCAATGCTCAGGACCCCACAGGACCACCACAGAGCAGCAATTATGTGGGTGGTGGGTCATTCTCAGCACTGACATGGTGGAGGACATTTTAGTTTTGTGTTGTCCACCAACCAGAAATTCTCCACCAACAGTGTCCTGTGAGCAGTAGTGAAGGACACAAACTGTGCAGAAACAGATGATCTTCTGTCTCTGACTTTACACCTACAAGGTGGAGGAGCGGACAGTGCGTGGTCACGGTGTTTAAACACTCCAGCAGCACTGCTGTGTCTGATCCACTCGTACCAGCAACACACACTAACACACCACTGCCATGTCAGTGTGACTGGTATTGACCCACCACCCACATAATAGCTGCTCTGTGGTGGTCCTGTGGGGTCCTGAGCATTGAAGACCAGGGTGAAAGGAGTCTAGCAAAATATGCAGAGAAACAGATGGTCTGGAGATGTGACTGGTCACGGCATAGTATCTGTCTTCATGGCGAGGCCTTGTGACGGCAGCAGTACGCAGACAGGCATTGTCCTGTAGGAATAGAGCCCCGGAGTGGGTGTTTAGAAAAGGTTGGAGCACTGGTTGCAGGACCTCATTAACGTAATGCTGGGTGGGCAAAGTGCCTGTAATGAAGAAACCATGACATCAGGCTTTCCTATATTAAGCCTCTTCAATTAGAGCTGGAATTCGTGATTGATTCATTTCAGATCCTATGAGCTGAAAGTCGTCTCAGCTCGTGTGTGTGTGTGTTGGAGGAAGTGTTCATTCATTTCCAAACTCCTATTCTCATGATGACTGCTGTGATTGTGAATTAGGGGAAATGAAAGGTGTACGTGGACAGAAGGGAAAGGGTGTTTTAGGTGTTTGGGGGTATTTGTGCATTTAGAGTTGAAATGAACCTGGTTGTGCAGCTCTGGGAGTGGACACCATTTCTGTTGTTTATGTTACAGGCTTTCTCCATTGCTTTGGAGCCTCCATACTTACAAACAGCTCCACACAGTGGGTTACCGGCCTGCGATAAAAGCCCATAACTCGCTGAAAATCCTGTGAACAAGAGAGCCAAAATATCAGAATGCTTCGTTATGTTGTCAGTAAATGTCAGCACTGATGCCAGTTTCCACAGCAGGGAAGCAATGATGGTTACGTAAGTTTAAACAAGTTTAATGAAGTTGAGTTATTTAACAGCCAAATCGTTCAGGATACAAATGAAATCAAGGTAGAATACACTTTACTGCTGCTGTTAATGTTAGTGATAATTCCCTCAAACAAAGTTCTGCCATTTAACAAAAAGAGCCAATCAGTTTGTTAGTTCCAGATTAGTTCCCACCCTTCAGCAAACAGAGCCAATCAGCTCACTGGTTAGATATACGTCTTATCCTTTAACAAATAAGAGACAATTAGTTTGTAAGTTACAGATAAGTTTATGTCCTTCATCAAAAAGAGCCAATCAGCTCGCTGGCCAAGCTAAAATAAAGGTTTTTAAATTTGATTTCCATTTTTTCTTATTTTGCCATTTTGAAGTGAACAAAAAAAAACACTATTTAATACTTTTGACCTGAAAATGTTTATGCATCTTTTTTTGTAAGCAGGACATTTCACAGGAAAGCATTACATTCTGAACATATTATTCATATTGATTCATTGTTAGTTAGAAGACAATTAAAATAAAATTAATTCCTCATCAATTCACACACTGTTGTTATACATTTGTTATACATTGTGTGTATCATGTAGTTACACATACTGGACAGTGTGTTTAGATGTAATGTACATTCTGTTTGGCTTCACTGAGCACATCGGTGTCAGTGGGAGTGGTCCTGGCTGTGAGCTTCGCCTGTTGTGCCACCGAAGATGTAACAGCCCTTATGAACAGCTGGGCCTTCAACTACCATTCATTTCCTCTGAAGGCATACGTTATGTTATTAGTGCAAATTGTGTTTACATCCTCGAGGAAAGGTCTGTGTGTTTCAGCAGGTTTGTAATAGAATTGCGCAGAGGAGCGTGGGAATCCAACTTCTGCTCATAATGCACCTTAAAGTTTGCTTCAACAAGCAGCGCGAGACTTTAAAGCAGCTCTTTCAGGACTTGTGCGTCATTTTATAACCCCAGTCTCAGGTTTCTGATTTCTTGCATCCCCAGACATAGTTGGTCATTCATTAAATTAGATAAACAGTGGTTGGAGAAGGATAAGTGTGTAATTTGCTGGGCCGGATCGCAGCAGGCCGCTTTATCGATAACGTTCATCAATAGGACACAGATGCTATTGCGCTTTTGTCAGGGAATTATATAAGAGTCTTATTGTTATGAGGAGCTGTAATGGGGTCAGGGGGTGTGGTGGGATTGCAGAACAAGCGTGGCCGCATCCTGGTCTCTACTCCTACAGCCCACAGCACGAGAGAATGGGCTACTGGTGTTCTGTGGTCAGTTTAAAGAGTCAGTGTTGTGGTTACAGATAAAAGGGCTGTCCATTTCTGGAGCCGGGCAGACAGACAGATTGGTGGATGGAGACAGATGCATGGACAGATTGATAGATAGCGGATGGGTGGATGGCTGGACAAACAGATAGACAGATGCAGAAGTAGCTCAAGGTCCTCAGCTCTGTACAGGTGATTCTTCAAAGGGTCTTTGCTATGAATGATTCCATTGATTTATGGTGTGATGATTAAAGGCACATTAGATGTAGACGTCGGATTGCTGCTCTGACTCCGCAAAAGAGGACGACTAGGTTACGTTACACCTTACAACACCAACCGCCCCCACCCGCCCCACCGCCATACCCAACACACACACAGAGGCCCTTCAGTTATATGTCTTAATGCACTTCTATAAAGCAAGGATAAAGCACAGGGTTTTTTCCGGTCTTTATTTCATTGATAGGTCACTGCAGCACCTTTTATTTCATTTATTAAAGCCGAGAAAACAGGGTCACACTACAGGAGAGGCGGCAATAATAGCAGTCAGGGTCCAGTGCGCCGAAATATCCCTCGGCATTTAGAGTAAAGACCCAAACGCTCAGCCTGAGAAGGAATACTGCAGTAATAACAATCATTCAGAAATTAAGTGTAATCTCTCCGAGGTAATTAGCTCTGAAGGTTCTCGCTGTAAAATGGCTGGTGTGCTGAGTAATGGAGCGCTGAACAGGGCCCTTCAGATTTTGTGGCCTGTCAGGGTCACAGCAGTGTTTGGACAGGTGTTAGATTTTCCTCAGCTGCCCTTTGATTCTCGCTGCACAGCAGAACAAAGCCCACAGTTGAGGCTCAGCTTTGTAAATATGCCGAGTATCTAAAAGAGTATCATTGTGACGTGTAGTATGTCTCATTATGACACTGTTGTCAGACTAAGATTGTTCTAGATTCCAGGAGATTTACTTCCGTTAACCCTTTGAACCCTAGGCTAGTTTGTTGGGACATTTTTTTGTAGTTTGACGTAGGAGACAGTCACACATACCAGATAGTTATTTTCAGATTTCCATTGTTATGACATTGTTATTTTCAGATGTTTTCATTTTTTTTTTCAAATTTGTATTCATTTGAGAATTTAGAGAATTATTTATTTATTTGCTTATAAGCTAGGCAGCATTCAAGATCCTGGACAGGACTGCAAAGTACACATTTGTAGACAATGAGTGATTTGTGACATCAAAAATACACCATTTCCATCTTTTTTGATATGTAATCTCCCCCTTTTGCATGATGACCCCAGATGGAGAGGCTTTTCACAAGGCAGCGGTGAGTCCTTGCTAGGATTTGGACTTTATGAGCAGCAGTTAGACCGTAGGGCCGGTCAAAAGCTATGCATTATGAGCAAACTTACCTTTTTATTATTTCCTCAACACAGGAATATAGATGGTTTCACAGCTCTAGAGTGGAGCAACAGTCTAACTGTAATGTGAAGATGGGAATAAACAGTAAATGCATTGAGGAGGAGGAGCTACAATCCAAGTATCAGACTGCAGGTCATTTACTAATGATTTGAGCTTCAACTCAGTATGTATTGTTGACCAAACTGAGACGCAAATGTCAAGAATGTGGAATTAGGAGAACTTTAACTCAAAAATGTCAATCAGTTACTGGCCTGAAGTTCCATATTTGAGTTCAGTTAATGTGGTGTAACTTACTTTCTGTACTAGCAGCCCTGTTCTATGGCATCACTTCTTAGAACACAGTTTGGCACCTTCATTCTTAAGCACCTTCTTTTGGTTGCTACTGTTTTGTTTAGTCGTTCCATTGTTCCAGTTCACCCCCCTCGTCCCCCTCGGTCTCCAGTCTTTCCAAGAGCAGGGCTGGGTCTGAAACTGCAGCCTCGCTGTTTGCCAGGTTCTGGGGAATGTAATCTCTGAACTGAAAGCTGAAAGTAGGCCACGACACGATTTCACATTTATTAATTTACACAGCCAATAGCATACGACCTGTCACAAAGAGCATCCATTTAACCCCCCCTCCCCTTGCCCTCGTCCCGGCCCCACAGGCACTAGCAGCTCTCCCAGCAGATCACCTTCAACATTCATCTATTCCACTCCAGCGTGCAAACGGTTTCAGTCTGAATGGTGTGAGTGGCTGCGGCTGAATGCAGGAGCATTGAATCATTTATCAATTTATTGTTTTCACTTGTTTTTCAAGGGCATGATTTAATGGATTCCAACGCTGTCAAGCAGAGGAGTGAAGTATTACATAAATATGAACTAAAAGATATCGTTGTGAGGATTTGTTTGTCCTTTGCAAAGTAAAATAGACACCCATTGAATTTTTTTTTTTTTTAAATCATATCGATATTAGATCTTGTGAACTATACTGAGAGATAGACGTGACACAACGAAACACATAAAAGGACAAATGTCTTAGTTTGTAAAATGCAAATAATAGAAAGTTTTATCAGGACACATATGTTAACATGCAAATGTGTAAACTTTAATGTGCTGCGCCACATGTAACACATCAGAACATGGTCAGAGAGGATTTTGGAGGAGTCTGTCTTATTTACACCCATTGAGGTTACAATCACACAGCAGGTAAAAGTGGCCCCAATCTGATCATGTGTCCAGAAAAACAACCAGAATCTGACTTACAATCTTCAGTTCTGATTTAGAACACGTTCATATGTAATATTGATATCTAATAAACATCCAGTTCACAGCAATGCTGATTTGTAACTCTTAGAACCTGAGGTTCGCATTATACAATCACTTGCTGTATTCTAGGCTTCCTAACTCGGGATCAGAGTGACCTACAGACACGATACACATATAATAGCAAACTGCATGACTCAGTCAGTAATCGACCTCATACAGCTAGAATTCACTCTTTTCCAACTGAATTTAATCCCAGTTGAAATGCCGAAGGAGCTTCAAGTGCATGTTTACTGCTCTGTCCACGTGAACATGTTTAAGCTGCGTGGTCAAATATTTTAATTCTCTTAATTTTTGCATCTCGAATAAAGTCAAGTTAGAGGGAAACTGTCAGTAGCAGTGAGGGATGTTGTCAGTGGTGAAAATGTTACGGAGATCACATGAACAGATATGTGCCACTTCACCTGCTGGGTGAACATAACTTTAGTTTGCTCTGCTCTTGATTGATGAAGTGAGTGATCTCACCAAGGCCAGATCCAAAGAGCTCTCTGAGGCCTTCAGAAAGGAGGTAGATGCAGATGAGTCTGGGAAGGGATTTTTCAAAAGATCTCAGAACTGTTTGAAATTGGTCTGTAAAATCATCAAACTGTGATGGTCTAGACGACGGGGTCAGAACATCTCCAAAACCCCAGGCAGGCCTTGTGGGTTGGTTACGTCCCAGGGATGTAGTGGTCAGTACCGACCAAACATACTTTAAGGAAGGACAACTGGTGGACCCACGATTGGGTCATGGGAGCCCAAGACTTCAAGGTCTTGGTAGCGTCAGAGTTGTGGATTCCATGCCTCGGCAATGGACTGACAACTCAATGAAGGCCTACACATTATTAGGCAGGTGGTTTTAATGTTATGGCAGATTGGTGTATGACCTTTAGCGGTGTTATTACACACAAACATTAGTTGTAGGCCTAAAAAACAAATGATATGTAGATATGACCTTACGTAAACGAGCTGTTCATCCAGTGTAAACACTGGAAGGCTGAGCTGCTACATGTTGGAATAGCAGCTCACTGTAATTCACGTAATTCAACCCTCTGAAAGCTCCGAGAAACAAGTGAGCAGAACAGATTGTGTTTCTAAACAAGCTTGGGTGGTTTCGTCCTCACTGGCCCGAGGTAACTGGAATTCTCGGACTGATGAGTCTCAGTGTGTAGGTTGTTGCCGGCTACAGTTTGTTGCCCTTCCAGCACACAAATCCAACTCTGGAATATGGATGTGCTAAACGTTTGAGGTCACAACCGAGATTCACTATATGGGCAAAAGTATTGGGACACCTGCTTATTTATTGTTTCTTCTGAAATCAAGTGTATTCAAAAGAGTTGCTGTCTCTACTGGGAAGACTTTCTTCTAGATTTTGGAACATTGCTGAGAGGATTTGATTGCATTCAGAGAAACAAAAGTCTCATGCCCAACTCCCCAACTCATCGCAGATGTATTGGATGGAGCTCCATCGTTCCAGAGAACCCAGGTCCACTGCTCCACAGCTCAGTCTTGGGGGCTTTGTACCCCTCTAGCCCACAATTGGCTTTAAACAGAATGAATGGTCATTGTTTGTGTCAAATGACTGAAGGTTTGATAGCGAGGTTTGATTACTCATTGCTCACCCAGGTGCAGCATTTATTTAAAATAAAAGAACTTAAAGGTTTTCATGGTGGAGCAAGAACCCATCTGGGAACTGTTCATGAGTATTTGCACGTTCGGCAGTGGATGATGACATCAGGCAAAGGCCTGTCATGAGGATTACATTATTGACTTATTGTGCAATATATGGACATGGCCTCAATACTTCTTTATCTCAGTTTCACCAATTATGTTTTTCGTAGGAAGGAGAGTCTATTAATGTGAAACCTTCTGATTACATTTATGCTTGATTTATTCAGGAAATTTTAATATTTTCCAAATTGAGCTTCTGAATTTAGTTTTTTTGAATATTATCTTCAAAATGGTGTAATTGCATTATTATACTGTTATATTATCAGTATATAACTGGCATACTGTCACGTTTCTGTCACGTTTGGCATCCATGTCTGTCCCTTCTTGTCTTTGTACTGTTTTGTTTTGCTTCCCCACATGCTTTGTAGCACATGTCAGTTTTGATTAGGTCTTGTCTTCACACTAGCCCCTCCCCTTTCCCACCTGTGTTTCATTTGTAACCTTGCATGTTCGTAAGTCATCCCCAGGTGATTCTAGTCTTGTTTGCTTTCTTTGCTCACACAGTGTTCAAATTTCAGAATAAAAGTCCTGAAAAGGGATAATACTTTGTAATCAAAATATTATCAAACTCATATAAATATCAAAATTACATTTCAAATGAGGACAAATTTGAGTAGTCTAGGACCTTCTCACTCAAGAAATCCAGATTTCTAAAAGTTAAGCCTAAAATCCCCATCAGTGACCCCTCTGGCAGGTACAGTATATAAATATTTAGGCCTTTTTAGAACAATCACACATCAGCACCAAATAAAAGCTGTTTTTAAAGTGTAGCTTGAGAGATAGACTGGCATTTTCTCTCATGCCTGTTCCTGTACTTATCCTCAATTACATAAGTGACTGTAATCTACAAGTGGGAACAGTCTGATGCTCTTATGGTTTTTCTCAGAAATAAAAACGGGAGATAATGTTGATTAAGGCAGAGCTCATGCTGTTGCATCGAATTGCTATTTTCCACTCTGACAGTAAACAAGCAGCCCACCTGCTATGATCTAGTGGAATTACTGCTGCTGGAGAACTACCTTCCTACAGGTTCCAACTCTAACCTCCTTTCAGTCAGTCAGGAAGGCAGTTGGGTTGGGTTCAGTGGGTTGGATCTAAAAAGGTCTGCAGGAAGGTAACTCTCTTGGTGACCCCTGGTCTATATTTATATGTTCTAATAGCTGCTTATGAAGGTTGGGTGCTTTTTATTTAATAAGGTTTATCATACTTGAAATACAGGAGCAGTACTAGGCCTATGAGGATATAGCCCAGGTGTTTTTCAGTATCCCAGTCTACTTCCCACGCTTTGAATAGGGCTGCACAGTATAATGTTTCTGCATCATTATGGCAGTGTGTGTGTATGCAATAGTCACACCGCAGGATGTGCAATATCTTCAAGTAAAATGTTGAATTAAGACAAATGTCATTTTTTCTGTCCCCAATACAATATGCCCAATAACTCCCATTTTAAAGTAAAATAATTGATTTTATTTCAGTGTGGGATACACAGAGTGCTTCATTAATATCATATTTTGGATCATTGACAATTGACTTCTAATGTCACCAACAAGATCCAATGAAATCCATGATTTTTTCCCCCCCATTTTGCAATTTGCATTTTAGATGTTTATTGTTGTTGTTTACACTTTTCCCTTCAATGAAACCAAATATGCATCATCTTGGAAATCACAACATTCAAAACTGAAAATTCTTGTATCCTTTAATATCGATATGTATCACAGATCATCAAAATCATGCAATGTCAGTTTTTTACCTTTTAAAAATACTCCATGGATAATACGATTCTCACTGATGTTGCGTTCACTTTATATGCAATCTTCATTTTTAGATTATTTTTATTTCTATTGGATTCTGATGTTTGTTTTTTGTTTACTTTTGGACATACTCTGAATCTGGCAGTTTACATCGTTTCCAAATGTCATGATGAATGTACCAGTAGAAACGGTCCAATTGACTCTGACACTGACTTCCATTCGTTCCGTATCCGGCATGTTCCGGTATAAATGCCGGCATGTGGCCTCAATTCCAAATCCGTTATTGCTGATCTTTGACGGTTGATGTTCTGGAAAACAGAGTCTGACTACTGCATTTAGGCAATTCCCATAATCTAAACCCATGGTACGTGGAGCAGGGCCACATTTCTTGTTTACTTTGTTGTTGTACTGATGCTCTTTCTATTTGTACTTGTCTAGTGTTGACCCAGACCTCTCTTTGGCATTATTTCCCTGTTCCTCTTTCTGGTTTTCAGTTGTGGTGTGACTCTGTAATTTAACGATGAATGGACCAATAGAATGCTCTAAAAAGACTTGGAATGAAATTAACGTTAACATTAACGTCCATTGACAACTAAGACGGTGTCCTTGCCTTGTAAAGTTGCCCCTTACAAATTTGAATATATAGCAATATATAAACACACACCAATCACCTGTAACATAATGACACTGACATGGTGGTGGTGTGTTAGTGTGTGCTGCGCTGGTACAAGTGGATCAGACACAGCAGTGCTGCTGGAGTGTTTAAACCCCTCAGTGTCACCAACCAGAAAAATCCAGCTGACAGCCATCCATGGGCAGCGTTCTATGACCAGTGTCCTGTGACCAGCATCCTGTGACCACTGGTTGATTGTTCATTGATCTAGAGCTCCTGTCCTGATTTGAATCAGACGTGATTCACCTGAGAGCTGATCATCAGTTCAGGAGAAAACAGACTGATAGAAATGTATAAAACATATACGTGGTTGTCTTATGTGTCCCAATATATACCTGCATGGCAACATATGTGTGACATATAAAAGTGTATATGTACTTTGACTTATACACAACATATGTAAATATGAACTGCTATCTCCAGGTATGCACATGTGTGGCACATAGGGGGAGTGACACCCCAATGAACTTTGCTCTGAACGAATCAGGGACAAACATAGGGCATCCAACAAGAACGAAAGCAATGAAAACACGCTAGCTCACAGGAAGCACGGATTCAGCATGCTGTTGAGCATCCATCCTCCTCTGACAGCAGAGTCACACCAGTCAGTGTCCCTTCTGCTGATGAAATGGCCACTGGAGGGGTGCAAGAAAGAGATTCATATGACCGGCCACATGAGCTAACAAGGTACATAAGGTCAAATCTGAGTTCAGGCTGTCTAAGCTTAGATTATTGAATTACGTTGCTGAGGATAATTAGTCCCGGTTACTGAGCTCAGCTGACATTTGGCTTGTTTAACTTCAATACATCGTCTGGCTTTGGGGTCAGCAGGAAGGGTGGGATGGTTTTTGGTGCACCTAGCTATGGGCAAGGACATTCATCTCATCTGTTTTCATTTCACAAACTGTCTGCCTCTATCTCACACTCTCCCTCCCTCTCTCTCTCTCTCTCTCTCTCTCTCTCTCCATCTATCTCTCGTCATCTCTCTCTCTGTTGGTCTTTGTATGCAGGCTTTGGTTGTGTGTGTTTGCACTGATTTACTCTAGGGTAACTCAGAAATGCAGAACGCAAGAACAATAGGAAAGCAAGCAGAGAAAGAATAGACAGCAGGCCGGCTTACAAACGCAGTAGAAGCTAAAGGCCAGTACTGAATGAGAACAGTGAAGTGTGTGTGTGTGTGTGTGTGTGTGTGTGTGTGGGTGTGTGTTTGACGACCATGGATTTGTATGGTGAGCTCACACATGTACGAACCATTTAGTATCTCTCTGTTTATTCTACTTGTGTAATTCAAGTGTCATTGTTTGCAAAGGAAGTACACTTGAGCAATGTGTGTGTGTGTGTGTGTGTGTGTGTGTGTGTGTGAACACTGTGTACAGGTTCCTAATGTACTTTACACACCTCTAGTGTAGCTGGCTGTGATTGGGATTATATTACTTCCCCTGAATCCGTCCAGTTTAATAAAGTGTTCTCCCACATTTGGACAGAAGACCCAGTGAGCTTGAAAGTAAGCAGAAAGGCTCCTCTAATAAGAGTTTGGCTCAGCCTCCTGTCATGTGGCCTGGTGTACGAGGCTGATATGATCAGACAGGAGGAGGGCTGCTAGTAAATATTAACTGAGAGTAGTAGCATTTTGGAGCAGGTTTGGACAGAAAGTGAAAGCAACATGGGAAATCTGTGGCTGTGGTTGTTTGGGAACACTTTGGGAATCCCGGAGCCCGAATCCACACTACCTTGATCCGTGTTTTAGCAGCATTTGTGTAAAATAAACATGCTCAGACCGATAGAAGGTCTGTAATTGCCACCTCAGCTGCCGGTTTCTGCCGCTTACATCTCTTTGCTTCTTGCGAAAGTTAATCTCTGCCTCTTTTCCCCTCCAGAAACCCATGCCTTTGACTGTGTAAGAAGCACTGGCTTATACAACGAAGCAACAGGGAGACAATCTGGTGCCCAGAAGTCTGAAAAGCAGCCACCTGGAGAGCATGAGGTCTGACCGTCTGTAGGAGACCAAGAAAGGAAAAACCAGGGACTATAGAATTACATCAGATGGTCACCACTTGTGAGATACAGCGGATCACACACTCTGTAACATGAGGGAGGACGTAGAGGGGCTTTTGCCTTATCCACACTATCCCCCTCAATGCTGACCGGACCTTTTTAGCCATCATTATTTGGGGGGGGTATCCCCTACTATGACCCCCCCAGCGATTGGGCTCTAGCAAAGAGGAGAAGTTGCCGAACCAGGAAAGAAGTGGATCTTCTACCTTTTCTACCTATTCGAAATGTTTGGATAGCACTGAATGCCAAATCCTTGGTAGTTGATGTCCAGGAAAATACAGCCTGACTGCTGAATTTAGGCAGTGCACATAAGTTAAACCCACCTGCCGCTTCTCAGGACTGGGGTGGGGCCACATCCACATTTGTTGTTGACTTGTTGTTGATGCTCTTCCTATTTGCACTTCTCTAGTGTTGACCTCAACCTATCTTTGGCATTGTTTTCCCGTTCCTCTTTCCACTTTTCAGTTGTGATTTGACTGTTTTCTTTTGTGGGGTACTTTCTGGGAGCTGTTGTGGAGTACCTGTGTCTACATAACCTGTTTTTGACCATGGGCTGCCGGCAGAGTTCAGAGGAAAAAGAAGCGGCCAGGCGCTCAAGGCGCATCGACCGGCACCTTCGGTCGGAGAGCCAACGCCAGAGGCGCGAGATCAAGCTCCTGCTCCTGGGCACCAGCAACTCTGGCAAGAGCACCATCGTCAAGCAGATGAAGATCATCCACAGCGGTGGATTCAACTTGGAAGCTTGCAAGGAGTACAAGCCGCTGATCCTCTACAATGCCATTGACTCGCTCACCCGCATCATCCGGGCCTTGGCAACCCTCAAGATCGACTTCCACAATCCGGACCGTGCCTACGATGCTGTTCAGCTCTTCGCCCTCACAGGTCCAGCTGAGAGCAAAGGCGAGATTACGCCCGAGCTTCTGGGGGTGATGAAACGCCTCTGGGCTGATTCTGGGGTGCAAGAGTGTTTCCAGCGCTCCAATGAATATCACCTGGAGGACAACACGGCCTACTATCTGAACGATCTGGACCGGATCTCTGCACCTGAATACATCCCAACCGTGGAGGATATCCTACGCTCCCGAGATATGACCACTGGCATTGTGGAGAACAAGTTCACCTTCAAGGAGCTCACTTTCAAGATGGTGGATGTGGGTGGGCAGCGCTCAGAACGGAAGAAGTGGATCCACTGTTTTGAAGGCGTGACTGCCATTATCTTTTGCGTGGAGCTGAGCGGATATGACCTCAAGCTTTATGAAGACAACCAGACGGTAAGGATGGAAGCAGTGGTTTGAGTTTTGCTTTGTGACTGTAAAACCTTGACAGATTATGTTTGATAAAAGTTGAATGAAAGTACAGGGTAACCCTTTACAATAAGGGTACATTAATTAAGTCGGTTATAAATATTATATAATGTCTTCACTAAATGTTAATTGACATTATTAAGCATTACTTAGTATTTGAGTAATGAATGAAAGTTACATTTTAAGATCACCACTCAACCCTTGATTTTTAGAAGAAACAATAGACGGTTATTCTTATGGTTGTAGGTACAGAGTGCACCACACACTCTGGTATTCTATTACTCAAATATTTGGTAATTAAGTCTAAAGTAGAGCCAATTAATAATTACTCAAGACATTATTAAACCATTTAGTGATTTCTCAAATAGTACGTTCTTAATTGTCGTCTTAATGTCACTGACTACAGAGTTCAGTCAAAATTAGTCATCAAAAACAGCAAGTGTGGAAAAAGTTGCAACAGAAAAATGCTCTGCGATGTTCCTGTTAGGAACGTGGGAATTCTGACAGTTTGCAATACACTCACGGAAGCATGGAGGGTGATATGGCTTCTGTAGTTTCGCTGCATCATAAACAAATTGCTGATTTTTGAAAAACAGTGAGAAGGAACAACAGAATGCTTTGTGGTCCAGTTAGTCAGTTAATAAGTCACTTAAAAAAAAGAGCCAAAAATTGTATTTACTCAATGCCATGGAAGAATCACATCGGGTTGCCACTAACAGTTCCTTTTCTATTGATTAACCTATCGACCGATTTGTTGATTAATCTACGTGACTAATTTTTTTCTCCAATTAAGCATCTTCCTTCATATTCTATGATAAACAATAAGCACAGCAAAATGTAAGTTGAAGATCTGAAAAGCAAAAACCTAAGCGTGTTTAGGAACCACACCAACTCAGTCCATATGGAGTGACCAACTCCATACTAATGCTTATGGGTTTCGAAAGGGACATCATATAAGCTCCTGGTATCCTGACACTTTGTCCATGTAGTGTATGAAGAAACTTGACTGGTGAGAGTGAACAGTGAACAGTGAGGTTACAGGCAGTAGTATTACCGTGTTTGAAAGCGGGTCAATGTGCCTCAAGTCTGGTGACTTGGTCAAACCGCAGAGGGAACACAGAGAGAGGGGTGGACGAGTGCAGCTGTGTTTTCTGCCAATTGAGGTGACCAGATAATGTAAACAGAGTCGCACTAAGCCTGACGTTATCAGCACTATGCTGTGTCATCCTTGCCGTAAATCCATCCCGATCCTGGCCTCTAACGCTCCTATTTCTTTATCTCCCCATTTCACATTTCCCATGTGCCATCCTGCCGTCAGAATTGGGCTCTCACGCTCCCCGCTCTGGAGAAAGCCGACACTGTTACGCCTGGTCTCCACGAGTAATTTGCGAATGGTATTTACTTTGGCCGACCGAATCGGATGCGCCTGGGCGCTCAGCATGTAAACAAAGGTGTGTTTGATGAGGGAGCTGATTCCCGTTCTTCGGTTCTGCCCGTTCGCCGCCTTGTTCTCCCTCAGTAAGGAGCAGGATAATTGGTAATCAGTGGCTTTGGAATACAGTGCCTTTGCCAGACTCACAACACGGAAATCAAAGCGGTGTGTTAGCCTGGAATATCAATTAGAGATGGGGAGTTAAAAATAAAAGTGTGCAGTGAATCATGGATGGGAGGGGGAGAAGATGTACAAAAGTGTTAATTGAGTTCACAGTGCAAGGTGTTAGGGTGTACCTGCAAGAATTAGCAGCTTCGGCACCAGGGAAATAGCTGATGTGAAGTTGTTTCGAACGTCCTGTTGTGGTAAGTGTGTGAGTGTGTGAGAGAGAACGAGATGTGGGGGATAAGGATGTGGCAAGTAGAGGAAGCTGAGAGAGGAAATTAAAGGCAGCGTTCTGAGAGGGTTTGCTGGGGAAACCTCACTCCAACAGCCCTCGCACGCTTGATACCCTTATCTCACCAAGCAGCGCTGGAGCAGATGAAGCCTGGCTCAGGCCTTCTTCACAGGAGACTCACTGAATTGTACAATTAGCGCTGTTCAATAAATGCTGACATCTTTCTGTGGAGCCCCGAAGGTGACACGGCCACGATGAATATATATTAAAATGTTGAGGCCACAAAATATTAATGTATTAAAATGAATTAGAAATATGCACTGAAAACACAAAATTCATGGGACAGGAACTAGTTATTATGTCCCATGACTTTCGTCATGACCAGTGGAAACTCGAGAACCCTGCACTGACCATGCGTTTGGGGCAGCAGCATCGAATGTGGATATGAATCGCACCGCCATTCACAATCATTGCCACCCACTGAGCTGTCCACTCTGGTTGGTAATGCCTTCTGTGGCATATTGAGGAAGGATAAAGACCCACACAGCTTTAGATATTGAATGTTCCCTTCCAATGGATGTTCTCAAGTTGTCCCCTCTGGTAACACCACTTCATAATCAGTGTACATACCATACCATGGCTTTTCTATATCAATGTAAGGACATGAGATATTAATTAGGTCAACGAGTCCCGGATGTCAATTTGACATCAGAAAGACGTTGGACAAACACTGAATTATAGTTGAAAATGAAAGTAGAGTTGACATCAAAACCCAATGTTGTGCAGATGTTGAATTTTGGCTGGAAGTCGGAGTCACATACGCGTCAAAAACAACATTGGGACAACATTAAGATCCAATGTTAGACAGATGTTGAATTGTAATTTTAAATCAGTCAGAACACCTCACTGGTTTAACATCAAACTTTAAAAGTCTTGCTTCTCTCTCCTCTGTGATCTGACTTTCCCTATCTGTAAACTAGGGCTGCATCAATGTTGGATAAATTCAATAATTAATATAATTGAAAACGGAAAATTGAATAACACACCATTACCATACGTCTGTGGGGAATCAGGCCATGTGTCCTGGCTTGCCATAAGCAGCATGCGGAGAGATTGCTGAGGGGGTTCCACTATTTAATTGTGTTACATAACTGAGTAATTAGTGTGATTGCATCTTTATTATTATTATTATTATAATTCCTCCTGATTTTCCGGAGTTGATACTCCTCCTGAGATATCAACACTGTTCCAACACGTCCTCCCTGATCTGGAAAAGTGTGCTTGTATACAAGTGCAATAATATTCTTACAGTAAGTGTGCAAAAATGTATTGTGAATAAAACCCTCCCATAAGAAAGCAAAGAAATCTAGGGTCAAATCTAGGTTACCACAGCAACCATCAGGCAACACCTTAATAACCTCCTTTGAGTTCAGCTCGCAAATTGAATAATTAAAAAACTCAAACAATTGTTTACCTTTTACCCCTAGAAGGGTTTTATTTTCATGTCCACTAATAATAATAATAATAATAACAATAATAATAATAATAATAATAATAATAATAATAATAATAATAATAATAATAATATAATTGTGTGTGAGTGATTTGATTATTGATTTGAAACTCCTTTCAGAATATTGTTATTATTATTTAGAATAGATTTGTGTTTATTTACATTTAGGTTCAGGTGTTGAGTAGTTGTGGAGAGAAGCAGTTTGACCAATGTCTTCATGTAGATGCAGGTACATGTAGAGCAGGTGTGGTGGTGAGAGGGTGGAGCTTAAACAGCTGTGTTTAATGCTGTACAAATACATATGCAGAGCAATGCAGCTATAGAAACGAAAGGCTCACGTTGTTTAGATCCCAAACAGAGAAGATATCTGGGAGGAAGATGGTTAATCCTCTGGGACCAAGTGACAGCTTAAGGTCAAAAAGATGTTGGACTATTAACATTGGACAGACATTGAATTTTGGTTGAAAATGAAAATCACATCTGTCTAAAACAAACATTGGCTCAACATCAAACTCCAACATTAGACAAATGTTGAATATTAGTTTCTTAACACCATGATAGAAAACTAATAACATATCAATATCTATCAACATTAGAATTACACATTGTGTGGTAATAAACAAAGTTCAGTAGATGTTGGGTTTTGGTCTCCATAGTTTTCTTATAAATGTTGGGATTTTATGTCATTATGACGTTGGCATGTGACGTTTGAAAGACGCTGGAATTTGGAAACTTCACAACTTTAAATCCATTTCAGCTGTTGTCACAATTCTACGTCCACATTGGCTTTAGACGCTGTCCTAAAGTAAAATTTTGGTCAGCAGTTTACAATATCTACTGATGTTAGCGGGCAGCTGGATAGGGCAGAGAACGGCTTAGTGGCAGGACTGAGGCCTCAATGGCAGGTCGTGTTCTGAGGCGTGTGCTCGAGCCATAAAACATCTAAATGGCCTGATGAACTGACAGAGATGCGTGGGTGGGGGTGGGGGTGGGGGCAGGATGATCTGATGTAGGGGTCAAAGGACAATGCTTGGAAAGAATAAACACCATATGCAGAGTGATAATGGTGAAACTGATGGCAAAAGTGCCGTATGTTCTACACCACAACAATTCATCATATGCAGCCTCTGTGACACGCATCTTAGAGGGTGGTTCCATGTGAATCCACGTGAGTGCTATAAGGTCATGAACCTGCTGCCGCTGATGCTGGACATTGCCCATGGGCTTAGACACATAAATAAGTAGCATTAGTGTAGCAGGTTTGCATGCCATGCTGGTTTCAGATGGTCTAAGCTGGTCTTTGGTGGTCAAGGCGGTTGAAAAGCTGGTCATTCAGACGACAACATACCCTACACTGGTAAATCATTTGGTCAACCAGCTCTTCATCAGCATAGTACGTTCTGCATTTTATTTTGGTTATGCTTCTCCATGCTGATCATGCTGGTCAGCAGCTTGGTAATGCTGTCCATTTTGATCAATGGCTTGGTCACGCTGGGGTGGTGGGTTTGATCCCCACTCAAGTCACTCTATGGGTCCACATGGGTTTACTTGGGTTACTCCCACCTCCTGAAAGTGTACATGTTAGATGAATTGGCCATTCTAAATTGCCCCTTAGTTGTGAGTGTTTGGTGCCCTGTCTAGGAGATGTTCCTGCCTTGTGACCAATGATCCTGGGTAGGCACTGGACCCACTGCCTCCTGGACCAGGATGAAGTGGATAGATAGATAGATAGATAGATAGATAGATAGATAGATAGATAGATAATGGATGGATGGATGGATGGATGGATGGATGGATGGATGGATGGATGACCTGTCTACCTTGATGATACCAGACTAAACCAGATACCAGCTTCCAAAATGTGAGTAGCTTCACATAGTCAGGTATTGTAGATAGCATGCAGTGGAAAAGTACCCTTATGCACAGACCTTTACCCTTATGTACCCTTATGCACAGACCCTTACCCTTATGTACCCTTATGCACAGACCCTTACCCTTATGTACCCTTTTGCACAGGGAATGCACAGACCAGAATGCTTGTGTTGACTAGATGGTGTATGAGTGTACTGTCAGTGTGCTGAGCTGGGAGAGGGGTTGACGTATTATAGCATGGCTGTGCTCCAATTGGGCACTAACTGGCTGCAGTCCAAGGTCATCGAGCCTTCCAGGAAAAGAGCGTGCAGCCTCAAAACAGCTCACATCTGGAATACTAAAGAGATATTGACGAGTGGTCCCGGACTAAGCTATGGTGCTAACTGTAATTCTTTTAATATAGACTTTTCATTGAAAAAGCTTCAGTGAAATCATTATCTCCAAAACAGGGCTCAATATTCCAGCCTAAAATGTGGTTTTTGATGTTTTTCACACTCTTGTTTATGTACCATTTGATGGGAAGAGGACTTTGAGGAGTTGATATGAGAAATATTTTCTGAAACCAAGGGTATTAAAAAAGTCTATTCTGCTATAGTTGGAGTAACTGTCTCCTCTCCAGGAAAGACTTTCTACTAGATATTGTAACATTTCTGTGAGGATTTGATTGCAGGCAGCACAGAAGTATTGGACGGACCCCAAAAGTACTGGACGGAGCACCAACATTCCAGAGAACACAGTTTCACTGCTCTAAAGCTCAGTGCTGGCAGCTTTGTAACCCCCCAACCCACACCTGGCATTAGACATGATGCCAGTAGGTTCATGTTTGTTTATCTGCTCCAGAGTGTCCTATTCTTTTGGCAGTACATCTCTACAGAGACTAGACGGGCTGTGTGTGCATTTGCATATCTGTGTCAGCAATGGGTGCAACTTAAAGTTGGTGAATTCTTTAGAAGGGGTGTCCATAAACATTTGGACATATAGTGTATTATAATCTCTATTTGTTATTATGTGTTACACACATATGTCGTGGTCGGTCTCATCTCCAGATCTGTCCCTGATTGTAAATGTGTGGACGCTATTGGACGCTCTATCAACACTCCACCCCTACCACACCATCTGCAGAACTGAGTGAGAACATTCAAGCTGCACGGGATGGATCATCAAAGGACACCATTAGGAACCTCTACAGCTCCATGTAGGGACGTCTGACATGTTGCGTTAAACCCGACGCCGTACTGAGAGACACCACTTCTGTATGAGTAGATCAATAAATATTGATCAGATCAGACTACATTGTAATAATTCATTCTTCCTGCTAACCCTTTTCTTCCTTTCCATTAGATCTACAATCATACACTTCCTTCTGGGTGCAACTATTTTTTTGACAATGAGTGCACGTAGAAATAATTTGGTCAGTGTTCCACTAGTATAACATTCTGCTCATTCTGCACAATGTTTCAGTTTGAGGACATTTGTGTGGATGGATGGATGATCCGTGTTTTACCTGAGACCCTAAATATGGGTGCAGCAATTACCATTTCATGAGACACAGTAGTCTCTCTCTCTCTCTCTCTCTCTCTCTCTCTCTCTCTCTCTCTTTCAGACATGCTCACTCCCGCCTAACATCCCTTTTCTCAATCCTCTTTTTTGACCCATCCCTCTCTTTAAAAAAAAAAGAGAACTGGTTGTTATGGCAACCATTGCCTAGCAACAGAGCAGGTCCAACGCTCCTAATCCTGGGCTGTTGACAATGAGCTGTGACGGGGTGGGGTGGGGTGTGTGTGTGTGTTTGTGTGTGTGTGTGTGTGTTGGAGGGGGTGGGGTTGGTGGTTTGTACAACACTCCAGAGAGACAGTGTGTGTGTGTGTGTGTAGTGTTGGGCAGGGTAGAGAGGGAGCTGCATTGCGCAATGTGGCCCGCTGAAATGAGCAGTACAGTGCGAGAGAGAGAAACAGAGAGAGAGAGAGAGAGAGAGAGAGAGAGAGAGAGAGAGAGGACAACATGCACTGTGGTGTGTGTGTGTGTGTGTGTTGAGCTGGGAGGGTGGAGATGTGGGTCATGGGAGAAAAATGCACACACATCTCAGGAGGCTGCGCTCGGCCCTGGCAGCTGCCTCAGTCACGGAAGACCATTGGCCACAAGGCATCTTTTATTCTTACCTAATAAATGACAGCTGCTGGAGCTCCAGCCTCAACGCGTCTCTGCCTTTATTTCCTCCTTCGACTGGTGATGATAACTGATCCTCTAAGCACTGACCTACATCCCAACCTTCGTGGTAATCTCGCTTCTGCAGTGAAGTCTGTTAGCCGCACTCTCCAGCCCTCCTGACATCAATTTCATATCAGAGAGATATTGAATATCGGCTGGAAATGGAAATCGTGTTGATGTCAAAGCTCAACGTTGTACAGACATTGAATTTTGGTTGGAGAGTCACATATCTGCCATCGATGGGTCGACATCCAGCTCTCACATTTTCAACATTTAGCTGATGCTCTTGTCCACTGCAACCTAAATATGCACAATATCTGCTTCATTCAAATGCACCTTAGGTAGAGACCTCCATCCTCCAATCAGAAGCACCGAAACCACTATTTTCTCCAATCAGATGTATCTTCCTTTGAGTAAACGTGAGGAATGGTTCTGCCGATAGAATAGGATTATCTGGAGCAGTAAACAAACATGAACGTATTGGCACCATGCCTAGAGGGTGTAAAGCCCCCCAGCACTGAGCTCAAATGCAAAGTTTGTTCTTATATAACTCGAAAACAATCGCAATAGAGGACAAATCACCAAATCAGACATCTCCACTATGACCGACCCAGTCTGCACAATTTGAAGTGTCTGTGTTTGTGGGCTGTTTGGGCCTAATGCAGTACTTCGGGCCTAATTCAGTACTTCGGACCTTACTCGGTACTTCAGGCTTTACTCAGTACTTCAGGCCTAATGCAGTACTTCGGCCCTTACTCAGTACTTTGGGCCTAAGTCACTACTTCGGGCCTAAATCAGTACTTCAGTCCTAACTCAATACTTTGGGTCTTACATGGTACTTCAAGCCTAATGCAGTACTTCGGGCCTAACATGGTAATTCAGGCCTAATGCAGTACTTCGGGCCTTACTCAGTACTTCGGGCTTTACTTGGTACTTCAGGCCTAATGCAGTACTTTGGGCCTTACTCGGCACTTCAGGCCTAATGCAGTACTTCAAGCCTTACTCGGTACTTTGGGCTTTACTCGGTACTTCAGGCCTAATGCAGTACTTCAAGCCTTACTCGGTACTTTGGGCCTAATGCAGTACTTCGGGCCTAACTCAGTACTTCGGGCTTTACTCCGTACTTAATTCCTAATGCAGTACTTCGGGCCTAAGTCAGTACTTTGGGCCTAAGTCACTACTTCGGGCCTAGATTGCTACTTCAGTCCTAACTTGCTACTTGAGGCTTAACTCAGTACTTGGGGCCTAAGTCAATACTAAGTCAGCCTAACTCACTGTATGCAGTAGAGCAAGTGGAGCACTTGCTTTAGATGAAGTGTTTAGGTCTGGCTGAGAGATGGCGAGTGGGTTGTGATTTATTTCAGCAGAGAGTTGAATGTAAAATAAAGCTGTTACACAAAGAACAAACACACACACACACACACACACACACACACACACACACACACACACACACACACACATTGTTTAGATCTACTGTACTGTTTGCAGTGAACTATAAGTTAAATACTGCTGTGTAGCACTGGGACACGCACACACACACACACACACACTCAAACAGAAGGTCCTCCAATATTTTACATGGATGTCAATAAGACAAACAATAGCAGCAGAGGCAGCACAGTGTGTGCTATAAAGGGACGCTGCACTGGTCAGGCAGACTGCTTATGATTTTCTGGCCTTTTAAGGCAAAGATAAGCAGTGTTGTGGTTTTAGCCGTGTATTCTACTATATTGGATGGATTTATATAAACAGACATGTTACAGGAACTTAATTAGAGGTGTGTGTACTGAATAGATTCATTTCTATTATAAGATAATGCAAGTTTATTGGGGGAAACTGCCAGATTTCACCCTGTTGGGCCTCTTGTGTGGATATAAGATGAGATATGTTTGGGCATGGAAGCATACGGGTTCTGTGTGGTGTCCTGCAGAATATTTACCCACAGATGTTACAGGTGGGCCTGTAGATCCTGTACACTCATAGGCTGCTGAAGCTGGCCTCCAGCTGCTTCCATAAATGCTTGATTGGTGATAAATCTGGTGATCAGGCAGGACATCAAAGTGTTGCAATCTGACGGAGACATTCCGAGAAACCCTTGCTGTGTGTGGGAGCATTATCCTGCTGAAAAATGCCAGTTGGAAGCCCTGCCATGAGAGGCAACACATGTCCACAGGATTATCTGCACATCGCTGAGCTGTTAGTGTCCCTAGTATCACTACTAGGGGTGAGTGACTGTCCTAATGCAATGGCACACCATATCATCACACCAGCAGTTGGAGAAGTGTGTCTCTCCGCAGCAAAGGCAGGATGGAAGCGCTCACCACTAACCTGATCATCTCAAACAGAGCCTGGATTTGTTGCTAAAGACAATAGAGTTCCAGTCCATAGCAGTCCAGGTTTCTCCATCACAACACGGCTGCAAATGAAGGTGAAGGTGGCTTCACCAGAACAGCCTATATGTTGGGAAATTCATCTAAACAACCATCCTGCTTCTCGTTGTCAAATGATGCTCCCTCTCAATGGGTAGAATGTCTTTGAGTGTGTCGTGTAGCGGTCAGTGGTTTCTCAGCAAGAGGTACACTACCCAAAAGTAGCCTCTGAGAGGGTTTTATCGGGTAATGAGGGAAGAATATTACGCCCTCTTGTGTTAAGACCACACTGTAACCATTTATAAATCTGCCAGAGACACAACTGCATTCTGAACTTTGAGTGTGTCGGTCATTTTACACTGTTACTCTCTCAAGTGCTAAATGATGTGTCCAACTCTTTATGGACACCATTTCCAATGAGTGCATTCGGCTACTTTTTATTCAGCCTGATCCAGTTCTTTTGTGATGAGTTGGGGATGAGGACGGATTGTGATCATCCAGCATTCTAACCTCACACTGTTGTCGCTGAATGCAGTTGAATCCTCACAGCAATGTTCCAGAATCTCGTAGAAAGCCTTCCCAGGACACTAGAAATGGTTCATCCAAAAAAAGCAGGATAAACTCTTTTTAATTCCCTTGATTTCAGAAGAACCAATGAATGAGCAAGTGTCCCAGTACATTGGGACATCGAGGAAAACCACCGGGAGAGAGAGAGAGAGGGATGTGGGAATGATCCTCACCATAGGGTCACATGATAATTATCAATTACAGTGTATCTCGCTGTGCGGTGTTGTCTGTGTGGAGGCAGCTGTTAGAAAGGCCAGCCGTCAGTGGATATCAGTGAAAATCACTACAGCTGTGACGTCTCCACTGTGAGGGAGAAAATGAGGAATCACATCCAAAAGGTTATATCAGGTACTGAAAATCATCCGGTAGACTTTCTAGACCTGATTCCTGCAGCAGTGAAACGTGTACATCACTTCCACTATAACACACTATGCAGTGCTATATGGACAAAAGTATTGGGACACCTGCTTATTCATTGTTTCTTCAGAAATCAAGGCTATTCTGAAGTTAAGAGTTTATCCTGCCTTTGTTGGAGTTGCTGTCTCTACTGTCCAAAGAGGGCTTTCAATTAGATTTTGGAACATTGCGGTAAGGATTTGATTGCATTCAGCTACTAGAAGAAACAATAATGAGGTCAGTATGTCGGATGATCACTAATACACCTCATCCCCAACTCCCCAACTCGTCCCTCAATCTCAAAAGTACTGGCAGAAGCTCTCTCTCTCTTCCTCTCTTTCTGTTGCCATGGTGATTATGACAGTGAGTTGTTTGTATTAGAGGTTGAAGTGTCTGTGGGTCGGGACGTCTCCAGCTATTTCTATTTACTGGAAACAAAACGATAAACATCAGCACCCACTCGCCAACCTGCTCATTATTTCTGAAGCTTAATTAATGTGTGTGTGTGTGTGTGGGGAGCAGTGGGGGAGAGAGACCTCCTGGGGGGGTCACACTGTGCTGTATTGCACAGCACAGGGTGGGGCTTGGGGGGTGGTGGTCCCTTACTCTCTCTATTAATGATAGTATTCACACACAGCTTCATCAATCAAATCCTCACAGCACTGCTGCAAAATCAAGCAGAAGGTCTTCCCTTGACAGAGACAGGTACTCCAACAAACTTTAAAATACCCTTGATTTGCTCATGTAGTGTATCTGAACTGTAAAAATGATCTATTACTGGCAGTGTACATGTTAAATACTCCCCACACACTGTAGGGGGAGCACAAGAGCACAGCATTCCAGTTCCGTTCCAGTATAGTGTTGCTAGAATCTATTGGCTGAATAGATTACGGATGGCTGTGGCATCACTGGAGAGGGCCTGCAGCACTGTCTAACCAGTCATAACACACACACACACACACACACACACACACACACACACACACACACACACACACAAAGGGAAGACCATCTGTGTCGTTCAGTCTAACGGAGGATCTCATTACTGTGAAAGTTTGTCTTTAATATCTTCATCTCTTTGACATGAGCTTTCTTACTCACCAGGGCTTTACTGCAGAGCTTCATCGTCATCCTCACCTCCAAATCTAATGCCCCTTTCCCACCGTATGGGATGTACGCTGTTCTACTCAACTCAACCTTTTGGTACCTGATCCCACAGATACTGATACGAAATGCAGCTGCTGACGCTAAAGCAGTGGGTTGTGCAGGTTTATAGAGTCATTATCTGAACAGGCTTCTGGATTCAAAGCTGGTGTTTTGTTTAAAGCAACCACAAGCAGAGACTAAAGTAGAGACTTTGTGGTGTACAAGTCATTTTCGGTGACTGTGAGTTTGTTAGGAGTCTGTAAGGAACAAACAGTGATGTTTAATTGGCAGCTGTATAGTGACCTAAACAGCATATCACTGCTGTCCAATGAAAACCATGCATCTCCATTTTTCGTTTTCTCCATGGTTTGATCCAATAGCTGCTCTGCACAAATATTGTTGTAAACAGACCAAAAGATATGCTCTAAAATTACTGCTTATTACTGTTATTTTACCTTCACTTCCATTTAGAGTTAAGAATATTGTTGCCTCCTCCCATAAAGTCGCCATTTTACAGATACGCGGTTTTCGTTGGACGGCAACAATAAGCGCATTAGCACAGCAAACGTGCTGGATGTCAGTATTCTCAGAATCGACTGACAATACACTGTGGCCAATCAGTGCTCTGCATGGTTTTGGCCTGTGGATGTCTCTCTCTCTCTCTCTTTCTCTCTCTCTCTCTCTCTCCCACTCCCTCTCGGATCTTGTGATTTGCTCAGAGCATGATGTGTTGTTTAACCTTTCGAACAGCGGCTCAGTCTTCATTAAACCCCTCCTCCAGTCACACGCTGCTGCTGCCCACCACGTGCCCACAGCCATTGCATCACACACACTTTGCACACACACACACACACACACACACGGCACAGACATATACATCCACACTCATGGCTGCACCTTTGGCACAGAACTCGTAGCGGGGAAACGCATAACTCATCATATTGTTCTACTGCGCATTATTATACGTATATCTTAGTTAATTAAATGTCCAAATATTTGTGGACACCCCTTCTAATGATTGCATTCAGCTATTGGATGGCGCGCCATCATGGCAGAGAACACAGTTCCACTGCTCCACAACTCTGGAGGGCTTTATACCCCTCTAGCCCGCACCTGGCATTAGGCAGACAGAGACTAGACAAGTTGTGAGTGCATTTGCACATCAGTGTCAACAATGGGTGCAGCTTAAAGCTTTCTTTATGAAACACCTACCACTTTATTAGAAACACGTACCTTGCCCTACTCCATTGGCAGTACTTCTATAGGGAGTAGAGAAGCTGTGTGTGCATTTGCACATCAGAGGCAGCAACGGGAGCAGCTTACAGTAGCCGAATGCATTTATTAGGCGGGGTGTCTACAAATATTTGGACGTACGGTGCACACCAAGTTTGTGAACTTGTAAAGACCCGGGTTGGGACCAGACCAGGGCTGGGTTGTTACACCTGGCAGTTGCCATAAATGGGTGCGGGAAGGTTTCCCATAGCCCAGCCACGAACCGAGCAGCTGGTGATTATTCCTGTTTCTTAGTGGTTCTGTTCTCGACTGTGCCTCGGGCCAGGAACACAGGCCGGGACAGACTCTATATTGTAAATGCAAGCAAAGACATATTGAGGAATTTCCTTAAATACGGAACAGGCCAAGCAGGGCACTGATCACGAACATGTGTAAGACTGAGTGTATCCGTTCATTCAAGCATCAGCAGTAATGAATGTACTTCTTTCTTCTGGGGGTGAGATTATACTTCTGTCTTTAGCTGCTGGTTTTACGCGGTATCAGTTATTATGTGGTCATATGCTGTTTTTGTTTGTTGAGAAGGGTTGTTTATCCTTGTCAATGAATCAGCATGTTTTTCACTGACCCAGGGTTAAGTCCGGCTGATGCTCTGCGCACTTAAGCGGCTGGTGCAGATGTTCCCATCTGCACTCAAAGAAGTCAAATCTGCAGCTTCTTAGTGAAAGTTCCTCTGAGATCTTCTGATGTGCTGATATTTGGCCCATATCGATGGCTCGGGAGAGTTATTTGGAGGGGAAAATGTATCCCGAGGGGCAGAGTAATCCACAGCTGATGTCTCCAAAAAACCCCGTAAACAGATAGGGCTCAGTCATGCCGTAATTAAATCTGCAGTGTCAAGACCATAAGACTCAAAAGACATTCCAGACAACCTTCACATCCAAATGTGGTCAGTGATCAAGCTTGGTTTATAGTAGAACCTACTGTTACTATAGTAACTAATATCGTAATATAGTAAAAATAATATACAGACATTTATACACCTTGATATGGGGGGGGGGGGGTACTTTATTAGAAACACCCACCTCATGCTTCCACTCACTGGCCACTTTATTAGAAACACCCTGTGCTTCCATTCTGTGGCCACTTTATTAGAAACACCCACCTTGTGCTTCCACTCACTGGCCACTTTATTAGAAACACCCTGTGCTTCCATTCTGTGGCCACTTTATTAGAAACACCCACCTTGTGCTTCCATTCAGTGGCCACTTTATTAGAAACACCCACCCTGTGCTTCCATTCAGTGGCCACTTTATTGGAAACACTGTTTCTGTTGTACTGCAGTATTGTACAGAATTAGAGACACAGTGAGTCTGCGAGTGTACGGAGGTTCGTGACTGGTCAGTTTAATATTCTATCGCGTTCGATTGGCGTACAAAACATTACAGTTTGTTGCATTTGAGCCCATTCCAGTGCGGAGCTGCAGGAAACGGCAGGGAACCAGAAACTGTAATGCGGCTGCATAACGAATGGGACTCTTATTAGGTTAAGATCTGAATCAGAATCAGTTGGAATGAAATCTCATTACATTAACGTGCATTAAAGTGGAGAACGTTTTCTATTATCCTGTTACGGTGTTGCAGATGTAAGGTCTTGTTAAGGCAGCAACAGTGGACAATACATTATACAGTAAATAAATGAAATAATAATAATTAACTCTTTAAAACACATTCTTACAATGAGTAAAAAAAAATGAATGTGATGGGGGCGGGGCTGATGACATCAGTGGTCCAGAAATTGAGTTACAGAGGAAAATGAGAAGGGAGGGGCTGTTGGCTCTCTTTCTTTGCTCACACAGTGTTAAAGAATAAAATTCATGAGAAGGCATAATACTGATATATACATCCACCATTATTATAAAAATAATAAAGAAGATTCAGCTTTTTTTATTTTATGTATTATTATAAATGTCCTTCAATCTATTTATTACAACTAATCAAAAAAAAAAAAAGAAAAAATGAAAATGTAGGTACGTTTTGTACAAATATTTAAATTCTCTTCATTCCTACATCTCAAATGATGACATTTCAGTAGCCTAGGTTCTCCCGAAATTTACAATATCTGGAATTTGTCTCCCATAAATAAATTTTTGGTGAATAAAATAATGTCCAAATACAACAAAATGTACCACATAATGGATCTAGAATTCTGAAATACTTCTATTGGCCAAAATGTCCTCAAAGCTGTAATAAACCAGTGTCAGGTATCGGACAGTGCATTCATAATTCTTTGGTTTAATCACTGCCTGTGAGGAGGCTTTCAGAGCTGTTCAGACGTCTTTCATTCACCACTATTAGGAAAAATTCCGATGCTTGAAGTTTCTCCTCAATGGGGTGGCGTTTCACACCATACCTTTCTAAATGGATTTGCTTGCTGTTAATTATGTAATTATGACACATTTTCTGCATAATTACTGTATACTACTTAACTAATGGTTGGTTTAGTGTTCAGTGGACCCTGATGTTTTATTTTTTTTGAGGGTTGAAAAAGCTCAAAGGAGGACGGTTCCACGGATGTGATTTACGTCTTGTTATTAGTATGGGCATTATTTTGTGAAGTGCAGCGAGGTAATTGCACACGGGCAGGTGACTAATTGAATTAGATAGAGCGCTGAGCAGGTTCGCAGAAACAGAGGTTAATACCTTGATTGAAGATCCAGTGCTTGTTGACATCTGAACGATTCAGTGGGCAAATTGCCCTCATTAGACCTGCCACGTCAATTTGTACAATTTTCTTCCTCTGCTTTGTCTTGCTTTTGGAACGCTCCGTCCTGGAGAATGAGGAGAATGAGGCCTGGCCTCTGTTGTTGAGGACACTGGAACTCGATCCTGATAAATATTTGGAAAGGGATCCTTTTTATTCATACTGTGTAGGTTTGGAGATTATTTTGGGGGCTTTTCTTTGGAGAACAACATGAGCCTGTTTCTCTACTAGAAACACTGACCATGTATGTCCACTCAGTGGCCACCTTATTAGAAACCTTATTGTATGTCCACTCAGTGGATACTTGGAAAACTTTTACTTCTACTCACTTGTTGATTTAGCAACACCTACTTTGGGCTTCCACTCAGTGGCCACTTTATTAGAAACACCATGTATGCCATTTTGCTGGTCATTTTTTGCTGTTCCACATACTTCCACATTCCACATTTTTGTACTCCACATACTGGGTTTCAGACAGTTGGAGCAGTTGTGGACGAGTTGGGGAACATAGAGATTATCCAGCCTCCTGACCTCACTAATGGTCTTGTGGTTGAATGCAATCAAATCCTCACTGCAATGTTCCAAAATCTATTACAGAGCTTCACCTGGACAGTAGTAGTTATTCTAACCAAAGCAGGGTTGAGAAGAACAATGAATGAGAAGGTGTCCCAACACTTTTGTCCCCATAATGTAAGTGAGACAGAGATTTGGTGGGTGAAGTGTGTTTTTCTGCCTGTGCTCGGAGCAGAGATGGAGCTGAAGAGCAGGTTTCTGTCTGAGCCTTCGGTCTGCAGTTTAAATAACACTGCGCCACTGGCAAAGACAGCACAGGAGGAAAAGGAGCTGGCAGGGCACTTTCTGTTTACACTGTGCCAGGCTGTGCCACTTAAAGTGACAGCTCAGCCCAAAATGAGCACAATTACATTGCAGTAGATCAGCCAGGTCCTGTTTGGTGGCTGGATTTTGCTGCATGGTACCTGCCCTACTCTACGACTCCTAGTTTAAGACTTTAAATAAAGTGATATCCAAACATTTAGACATAGAAGAGAATAAAATATGCAACTTGTGATCTTAAACTGTCTTTTTAAAAACAGAGCTGACTTAAAAATAGCCAACAGCACCAAGTTAACCCAGCAAGATTGATGTTTACATAGCTAGCTGCCATAAATCAATTATTTACCACACATTTTCTATTTTACTCTGTTTATAGGGGTGTTTTTAACAAAATAAACATTTTAAATCTGTCCAGATTAAAATCAGAATGGACTTCAGATTGAAATATGCAGTCGAGCAGAGTCGAGTAGTATAGAGTTGAGTAGCGTAGAGCCGAGTAGAGTCGAGTAGTGTAGAGCTGAGGAGAGTCGAGTAGTGTAGAGGCGAGTAGATTCGAGTAGTGTAGAGATGAGTAGTGTAGAGGCGAGTAGATTCGAGTAGTGTAGAGATGAGTAGTGTAGAGGCGAGTAGATTTGAGTAGTGTAGAGCTGAGTAGTGTAGAGCCGAGTAGAGTCAAGTAGTGTAGAGCTGAGTAGATTCGAGTAGTGTAGAGCTGAGTAGTGTAGAGCCGAGTAGATTTGAGTAGTGTAGAGCTGAGTAGTGTAGAGCTGAGTAGTGTAGAGCCGAGTAGAGTCGAGTAGTGTAGAATTGAGTAGTGTAGAGCTGAGTAGAGTAGTGAGAATTGAGTAATGTAGAGCTGAGTCGAGTAGAGTCGAGTAGTGTAGAACCAAGCAGAGTAGAGTGGAGTAGAGTGGAGTAGTGTAGAGGCTAGCAGAGTTGAGTAGTGTAAAATTGAGCAGTGTAGAGCTGAGTAGAGTAGAGTAGTCGAGGTTTGTGCAGTGGTTTCAGTCTGCAGCCGAGGTTAATGTTGTTAACAGGCAGTAGAAAGCAGTGAGAGCGTGAGGAGGTGTTTACATCTCTAATAGACGTGTTTATGTGGTCTCTGACTCTGTGACTCTACAGACACGAACAGAAGGGCATTACGCCGCTAAAAACACTAGAATCTGTCTTAAAAGCTATTTTGAGGCAAGTGTCCCTGAAGTGGGCAGAACATTGCTAAAGTAGGTTTTGAAAAAAGAGGACACTGGGAAGACCCAGGTGTCCACCTGGTTTGGGACGTTGTGTGTCATAAGTCCTACATTAATACAAATACTCATTTACTGAGACCAGCATAATAAAATCTCTCTCTCTCTCTCTCTCTCTCTCTCTCTCTCTCTCTCTCTCTGTCTCTTCTCTCTCTCTCACAGAGTCGCATGGCGGAGAGCTTGCGTCTATTTGACTCCATCTGCAACAACAACTGGTTCACCAACACCTCGCCATCCTCTTCTCAACAAGAAGGACCTGCTGCCGAAGATCGTTTATCCCGCTGACCGTCTGCTTTGCTGACTACAAGGGCCAGAACACCTACGAGGAGGCTGCCGTCTACGTCCAGCGACAGTTCGAGGACCTGAACCGCAACAAGGAGACGAAGGAGATCTACTCGCACTTCACCTGCGCCACCGACACCAGCAACATCCAGTTTGTGTTCGACGCCGTCACGGACGCGATTATCCAGAATAATCTCAAGTACATTGGCCAAACAGACCAGGGACGGGGGCGGGGTTGCCAGGGGTGAGGTTTGAGAAATGGATGCAGACGGACAGCAAGTGCATTCATGAGTCCTTCAAAACACCAAGGCCTGTCTGTCCATCCATTATGTGTGGCTTCCATCGCTTGCTGGTTGCAGCAGGAACCAGTACAAGATGGTCAAGGGCAGGGGCAGACATTGCCACCTTGCTGAAGTTAGTAATAGTATGTCTGAGCTAAAAATATGTTTGCACTGGAATTTATGAGTATGTAGACATACACACACACACAAACACACACACACACACACACACACACACACACACACACACACACACACACACATACATTCATACATACACCTTGTTTTATGTTCACTCACAAAGATTCACACCACACCATTGATTTGATTGTCCAGCACATCTTTGAGATGGAAACATAGCTTCCTTGACAGATAACTCTTCTGCCTGCCAAACAGTCCCTGAAGATGTCCACTGCGCCCTTCTCAGCTCCAGGTCTAGGTGTGTCCTGCCGAGGTGTCCGACCTGCCTGATTTGAGTAATGCTGCTTTGGGAGAAGATTAGAAAGGAACGAATGAAGTCTTAAGACGAAGAGACACTTTTTAGAACATGAATTCCCCTCCACAAGTGAGATGACAGCAAACTTGGGAGCCTATCAGAAAACAAATGTGACTGATAGCACTTTGGTTCCCTTCCAAAGGTGAAAACTGCCACCATGCAATGAGATAAAGCGGCTTTTTACACACGTTCACATTGTATTTTATTTATCGCCGTCCGACCCTCCGAAAAATGTTCTATTTTCTCTTTTTTTGGTCTCTTTTGTTTGTTCTGTCTAAAATAGGATGTACGGATGTACTTTGATCCAGAGTTTTAGAGCAAACGCCTGATTTTCCAAGAGTGTTACACTGAATTCAGCATTAAATGTTTCATGAAAAAGGTCATTCCACTCTCCAAAACAGAAACGTAAATAGTGCCAATATTAATGTAAATAAAGAACAGACCCATCCGAAACCTTTTTGGTTTTTACTGAAAGAAGAAAAGGAAAAAAACAATACAAAAACAAGAAAATGCTGAAACATTCAAATATGCATGATTTTGTTACTTTGGAATTTTGATAAATTATAGTTTGATTTGTTTTATTATATTTTTTTGATTTTACTAATATACTCCCAAATACATATATATATATAAATATAAATAAATAAATGATAAACTATATATATATATATATATATTAGGGTATATATATATATATATATATATATATATATAGTTATATATAAAATAAAGTCGAACACTGTGTACACTTGTACAGCTGTTTTCTGAGAGGTATTTATTGAAGAGGAGACTGTAAGCAGAGAGACAGTATCTCATATCCAGCTCAAACCCCAACCCAGCATGAGAATATTAGCCAAGAATATGCTGGTGTTTGCAAAAAAAAGAAAAAAAGAAACAGCAAATAAAAACAACATATACAAGCAAAAAAAAAGATTCTTGGAAAAAGAGAAAAATTCCTTTTATTCTGTCACACTTTTTGAGTGGACTTTGTTCTCGGTATGATGTGTAAATAGTATGTGAGGTGCATTCTTCGTGAGAAAAGATTAATAATAAAAATAAAATTCACGTTTTAAAACGTCGGGGTGATCGGCAGAAAGAAAGGCCCTGCCCCCTTTTCTTTATCTCCACCTCCTCCTTCTCCCTGCTAAATGGCGATGATCGTATGATGATGATGATGACACCATGATGATGATGATGATGATGATGATGATAATGATGATGATGATTATGATGATTATGATAATGTGCCACTATCCCGAGCCAAGGGCTTTCTTCAGGCTTGACTTACATGATGTCCACTGAAAACAAACAGAGAAAAATATTATTTAAAAGACGTATAAAAGAACAATAATAGTGAATAAAAAGGATTATGCAAATGTTCCCTTTGTGGCTGGAGGTGCTTTTGTGAGGTGGTCTTGTGGGCCGGTGGGTGTGACTTCCAGGGACAACACTGTTCATTAATTTCATGTACTGTAGCCTGCAACCCCTACATGCGCCAGTGTGCTCCCATCAGTAACACTTAGGCCACTTTATTAGAAACCCCTCTCTTGTAGGTCAGAGGGGAAACACAAGGTAGGTGTTTCCAACAAAGTGGCCACTGTGGAAGTGCAAGGTAGGTTTGGCAAAGGGCCACTGTGGAAGTGCAAGGTAGGTGTTTCCAATAAAGTGTCCACTGTGTGGAAGTAAGAGGGAGGTGTTTCCAATAAAGTAGACACTGTGTGGAAGTACAAGGTAGATGTTTCCAAAACAGTGGCCACTGAGTGGAAGCACAAAGTCTGTGTTTCTAATAAAGTGGTCAGTGAGTAGCGGTGCAGCTGCAGGACATGCATGGAGAAGTCCATGAAAATGGGTTTGCCATTGCTGTCTTTACGTAACTCTGACAAGTTCATTCTGGGAAGTCCCGGCATTCTCTGCTGCTCTCTCTCTCTCTCTCTCTCTCTCTCTCTCTCTCTCTCTCTCTCTTGTGCAGCAGTCCACTCTTGGACACCCTTGAAATCTGATTGCCCTGGCACCAGCACCACACAATCAACACGCTAATTAAGTGTGCAATTAAATTATTCTGAAATTGATTTATGTCTGCAGAGACTTTGGGCCTGTGATGTACAAAGCTGAGTGTGTGTTGTCTATATGAGTGTGTGTGTGTGTGTGCGTGCGTGAGGAGAAACAGTCAGAAAAAAAAGAGTGTGGTGGAGAAGACAGTTGGGACGGTCACACATTCCATGCCAATTAGTGTCCAAACCCGGGCTGACCCCTGCTGCTGTTTACAGAGCCATTCATTGTTTTGCTCTTGGAAAGAAGTGAATCTGAAAATCTACTGAAGAGCAGAGACGTCCTCATCTCTCACTACAGTCCAGCACAGTGCACTTCCATCTGTAACAGATCAGCTGAAGATCTGGTTCCAATGGCTGGTGGAACCATGGTCCCATTAGGGTGAATATTAATAACTCTAAATGTAGGTATCGCGATTTACACTGAGGAGGAGGAGCTACAGTCTCTCATTAGGGTGAATATTAAAGATTTAAATGAAATCAGTCCTTGTCTGTGCATTGACTCTGTACAAAATTCACTCCAGAGTTATGGAGGGAAAAGAGCATGAGTGTTTTCTGTGACAGTAAAAACAAATGAATGAAAAATCCCACACAGGGCTGAGCAGCAGGGCCGGCTGGTGCAAGGCCTTGTGACTGTCATGAGCGGTAATGAAGGAGAGACAGCGAAGAAAAAAACCCCAAAAAAAACTCACACACACACACACACACGCACACACACACACACACACAATCCGAGTCTATTTATCACAGTCCGATTAGGTAAGAGGAGCAGAGAAACTCAGTACTTGAAATCTAGAGTGCAAAAACATGCTGAATGGCTGGATTCCCCCCCCCCCATACAATATGACTGTTTATTAATAAATTAATAATTAATAATTATAGACATCAGCAATGATCCAACAAATCATACGTGTTGTTTTGTGTTATGTGCTGCGCTCTTGTCAAAATGACAATCAGCAATAACATCATATGAAAATGTAATCAGTGGTTTTACTATCAGTGTGGTTCGTAAAGGAATTTAAATCTCTGGGGTGATATTTTATGACTTTATTGACCCATTTTAAAGAACCCATGTTTTATTTTCCCCCAGATGAGGAAAGGTGATTTTATTTATCATTCATCCTTAATATTAACAGTCAATATTTACAGTATATAATGTAGATCCCATAGAATTAAGCCCTTAAACTTTAGAACTCTAGGCTAACAATGTGGCCTATTTCTGTAATTTGACATATTTTCAAAAACGTATTGTTGTTTTCAGGACATCCTAGACTACTTTAAAAAAAATAACAATCCTGTATTTGTGCTACCAAGTGCATAAAGGGCTGATTATAGATCAGCACCCATCAGTGCATGACTTTACTGCTACTCTTGTGCGGCTGCATGCAATCAAATCATCCTCGTGGAGTAATAGCGTAAACATCCATTGAAATCAATCTGACCTCTCGTTACGCCTGCCTGTCTATCAATATTGACGTGGAAGTCAATGGATATACACCTAGGGTGATCTCATGCATGTTTGGCTTGATTGCCAGTGAAAGGAGTGGTGGTTGGCACAGCTGTGTCAAACTCAGGCCCATCTGAGTCTCTCCAAGGCAAACAGGCCTCCAAGGTTTATAACCCAAAATAAAAATGAAAATTAATTACTGTTTTTCATTAAAAATAGTAGCTGATGATTCCACACACCAGGCCACAGCACTTCAATTCCATATAAATGTGCACATCTCTATAGGCTTGTTTGTAGGCCATGTCACACTGAAGCAAGACATAAGATGAAGAGTGCAATCGAACATGCTTAGCATGACACAGCATGTGTGTGGTGTGTGTGTGTGTGTGTGGATATGTAAGGACACTCTTTCTCCACCTAGTGGTGTGATAAGCCAATAACACAGACGAATCACCTTAAATACGTATAAACCCTTTAAAACATACTGGTTGAGGCAGTGCCAAATAAGGACATATCTGCATATGCAAGGATATTAAATCTGTGCTCGTGAAGACTGATTGTACATGGCAAGCTGTCAATTCAGTGCCAAAGGAGGACTAATAGTTTTAATGCTACAGTGACATCTGCTGATGAAAATGATTCGCAGTTTGTTTTTAATTTAATATCACTATTGGACAGTTATATTGTGATACGGTACCGTACTTTCACTGTAGTACAGTTTCTGCTCTTTAACGGAGTTAGATTGTGATACGGTACCGTACTTTCACTGTAGTACAGTTTCTGCTCTTTAATTGAGTTAGATTGTGATACGGTACCGTACTTTCACTGTAGTACAGTTTCTGCTCTTTAACGGAGTTAGATTGTTATACGGTACCGTACTTTCACTCTAGTACAGTTTCTGCTCTTTAACGGAGTTAGATTGTGATACGGTACCGTACTTTCACTCTAGTACAGTTTCTGCTCTTTAACGGAGTTAGATTGTTATACGGTACCGTACTTTCACTGTAGTACAGTTTCTGCTCTTTAATGGAGTTAGATTGTGATGCGGTACCGTACTTTCACTGTAGTACAGTTTCTGCTCTTTAATGGAGTTAGATTGTGATGCGGTACCGTACTTTCACTGTAGTACAGTTTCTGTTCTTTAACTGAGTTATATTGTGATGCGGTACCGTACTTTCACTGTAGTACAGTTTCTGTTCTTTAACTGAGTTATATTGTGATACGGTACCGTACTTTCACTGTAGTACAGTTTCTGTTCTTTAATGGAGTTAGATTGTGATACCGTACCATACTTACACTGTAGTACAGTTTCTGTTCTTTAATGGAGTTAGATTGTTATACGGTACCGTACTTTCACTGTAGTACAGTTTCTGTTCTTTAATGGAGTTAGATTGTGATGCGGTACCGTACTTTCACTGTAGTACAGTTTCTGTTCTTTAATTGAGTTAGATTGTGATAGATTCACTTTTGTTTCTGTTTATGTTTGGGGGCGGGCTCTGTCTCTCTCTATCGCGGTATTTCGTCTCGAACTCTCGCGATATCTCGGACTGCGCAGCGGTTGCTATGGAGATTGCGGCTGAGCCGGACGCACAGAGAGGAGGAGACCCCCGGTTTATCAGGTGAGTGAAAATCAGCAGAAAATAAGGAGAAACTGGTAATTGAGGGCTGTTTCGAGACGTGGGGATGAAGAAACATGTCTGACGCTGTTGTCTGTTGTAATGAGGTGCTTGTTTATGCAGAGGACTAAATACAGTGTTTACATTCTGAAAAGAGAGACATGTCTGCTTTATATTCATCATCCAGCTGCGGTTTAATGTCCTTGACCTGTTAAAGGTGTCAATTGTTCATGTTTTGTGTAATAAACAGCTGTTTTGCTCAGAAATTGACTTGCAGCCATTCCTGAAAGCTGATTGGTGAATTCATAGCTTTGACCAATCAAAGCATGGACTTCATACAGCAGATCCTGTAGGTCCAGTCAACTGTGAGGTGGGACCTCCATGAGCATCAGTAAGCCTTGGGTACCAGTGACCCATTGAAGACCACTGAAGGTCAAAATCTAATTAAAATCGCGCTTTATGCAACTGATGTTGTCACAGAGGAGCTTTACAGAAATCAGAAATAAGTAGGTGAACAGCCCATGAAAGATAAGGACATAAACCTCCAGCCAAGCAAGCAAAATGCGACAGTGTGAAGGAAAAACTCCCTCGGAGCTGGAGGAAGAATCCTTGGGAGGAACCAGGCTCACAAGGAGGGACCCCTCCACCTCTGGTTCAACTACTTATGCATAGTTAGGGGACACTGGACCCCCACACGTCTGCTGTAGCATAAGTAAATATGTAAAATTGGACTTGATCCCAATATCAGCTTTTTAAAAATAGGTGAAAACATGTCAATTGTTCCATCAATGTTAACAATAATTGAAGTAAATGTTTAATGTTGGGAAATATATGGCATATGTTTTTAACAAATAAGCATGAGACCATACGAAAGCTCCAGTGTTGGTGGTGTTCATTGGTGCCCTAAACTGCACTGGATTAGGATGTTTGAGATGGTGAAATAAATGTGTCATTTTGCTCCTTTAATTACAATGTTTCTTTGTCAGGATTTGTAACAGAACAATACTTCGTTCAGTGTGATTCCTCCAAAAACCAAACAATTTCTAAAAAAAAAAAAAAAAACTCACGTTATTTTTTGGTATTAAGTGCAATAAGTGCAATATTATGACCCGACATTTTTTTCATATCATTGTTTGCGATGTACAAATGTTTACAATATTTTATCCAGTCCTACTCTGAAAGCAGCTTCCATTTAAATACTGTGAATCATAAAATTGATAAAGACCTTGAATCATTGTTGCATAATTAACATTGATTCACTTTTCAAAATCAAAACATTTAGTTGTGATTTATCGGTAACTAAATGGTAAGATGTTGGCTGAGTCAGTGAGCGTACACTTCACAAGTGTGCAGTTTTTCATCTCCTGGCAAACAGCTGAGACAGTAAATATCTACTGGCAGGCTGCTGAGTTGACTGTGTCTCTTTCCCCTCAGGTGAGAGTTTACCTGGACACAAGGCCTGCTGGGAGAATGCATTTCATCTCGCCTGTCAGCAAAAACAGGATCATATCCAAATTTCCCAAGGTAGTAAAACAGCCATGAATCTGACTTATGTATAAGTTTGTGCACTTCTGGTCAAATGACATCTAAATAAACCACATCTTCTACTCTGCAGAGTTGACAGAGTTACATTTCTGCACATTCTTAAGCATAATTATTGTTTATTTGCTGAATTTGCAGCAAATAAAGCAGATTAACATGATCCTACTGGCACCATGTTTAATGCCAGGCATGGGCTGTAGGGGTATAAAAACATTGGGCTTTGGAGCAGTGGAACTGTGTTCTCTGGAATGATGGAGCTCTGTCTAATACTTCTGATATTGGATGAGTTGGAGAGTTGGGGATGAGGTAGGGTGGTGGACATCCAACATCCTAACCTCACTATGAAACTACTTTTGTTACTGAATGCAAACAAATCCTCATAGCAATGCTCCAAAATGTAGTAGACCTTTCCTGGGCAGTAGCGATACACAGTTGCACAGGTCCACAGCTCAATGCTGGGGACTTCTAACCAGTTCCTGGTAAGTTCTTCGCTATATAGATTAGACCAGTTGTGTGTGCTTCTCATAGCAATCACATCTTAATACAATATCAAATATTTAAGGTTTCATCTGGTCGGTCTGATCTTTCTTCAGACTTTCCTCCACTGCTAAAAGTACCCTGTTTGTTGTTGGAGGGCTGTTTGCGGTGAGCTGCAGGTTTCTGATTGAAATCTTGTGACCTCAGACAAACGAGAGCCTCAGACTGGACTGATTATGAAGCAGAGGTCACGGGACCTCAGTTAATCCTGGGCAGATCAAAATATCCTGGTCAATGAGAGCTCCTCTGTTTACTCTTCGGTTTGAAATGGCCCAGTCCTAATCCAGTAGAAATCCAGTAGGCCCTGGAGCTGTTGAAGATGTTTTGTATGGAGGAATGGGCTAAAACTCAACCGTACCCAGAAATGTTTAGTTGCAGTTATTGCTGCAGTTGTTGGGAGTATTTCCCAGGTAGCTGGAGGTCAGCGTTGGCTCAGTGTTTCTCTTTCTCTGTGTGTTGCAGTGCTATAATCCGCAGGCCTGCCTGCAGTTGAAGGAGGACTGGAATGAAAAGGCTAGAACAGCGTGTCTGGACCGGGCCGCCAGGCAGCATGGGTGAGTGTGTTTCTGAACCGAGGGGAGTTTTAACGTTGAACTAAATGAACTGAATTAAATCTGTGTTTGTCAGCAGATCTGTGTGGCTTGTGCTTTGCTTATGCACACAGTTCAACCAATTCAATTTTATGAAAGTTACAGACTGCAGTGTTTACAGTTTAATACCGTCAATAGAGCTAAAAGTTCAACCCCATTTCCACCAAAGCATTAAACCACAATAAACAACTTTAGAAGTTATTAAATGGGAATCATTAATGTTTAACCTTTACTGTTATTCTCAAAGCAGGTGTTTGTGTATCAGCCGTGTCCTCTCCAAATTATCCCCGGCCTGATATAATATCCTGATGTGACCTGAGAAGCTTCCGGCTCTTACATGAATTCGAAAAGTACAAATAGAGCAATGTAAACAACTGACTTACTGCAGTAAATACTTCAGAAATGTACTATATACCTTAAACAACGCAAAAAACAAACAAAAAAGGCACACAAAACCCTCCTATTTCTAAAATAACCTCTTAACTTTCAGTTAATGGAAATGATGTTTTCCGAGTTATTTTGGAGCGTTTCTATTGGTCCATTGGCAAAGGTCAACTGCCATCTTCTTCACATTATGTCAAAAAGTGATAAACAGCAATGTCACAGTGACAAAATACAATGTGAATATATACTACTACAGTACATTCCCTGTAGAACACTGTAGCTCATTTTGTTCTTCTGAAGTTGGCATCATATTACAGGGGAAATCGGAGTCTAAGCAGGATTTCTCTGTGGCAGAAATGAAGAGGATTTTCTAAAACTGACTCTAGTCTTAATCCCTCAAACAGCTATGGGTGCACATTACCGCACACATGAGCTGTACGTTAGAAATACAGTGGAAAACTGCACAAACTCTATTTAGAAATACTTTCATAGTATTTTACAGTGTGTTAGTTTAACAGCTCTGACCTAGTTTTACACGAGCATTTACATGAAAACAGGACTGTTATTTGTCCTGATTCGCTTTCTTTACAATGGACAGGCTGAAGATGTCCAAAGCAGTAGTAGTTGGAGACCTCAATGTGGGAAAGACATGCTTAATTAACAGGTACTTGAACAACACAACTGACTAAAACAGCATAAACTGCATATTTGTGATGACGTGCTGTATTCTGACTTCTGAAATCTTTTCTTGTGTGTTAGATTTTGTAAAGACGTCTTTGACAAGGATTACAAAGCCACCATTGGGGTTGACTTTGAAATTGAGAGGTTTGAACTGTCTGGGCTCCCGTTTTCTCTCCAAATGTGAGTGCAGCTTCTTCACTGTCATAAAGTTCTATTAAAAATAAATGACAAGATTGAAGTTCTACTAAAAGTAGTATTTGGAATGACCCAGGTGACCCATCCGTGGTTAATTAAGGGCCGTATTGCATCCCAGTGGCAGCAGTTCATACACTCACTCACTCACTCTTTGCCTCCGAAATTCTAATGAAAGGTCTAATAAAAATATTCAGATTGAAATTCTAATTAAATTAATGACCAGAGTAAAATTTTAGCCTGGTAGTAAATGTGTCTAAATAGTTAATAGTTAACATCTTACAGCTTGTTGTATATTATTTTGTCTTCAGTGTAACTTTTTGAAATGGCTGTAGTTTGCCTGCTTTTTATTTACAGTTGATTGTGTGTGTTTTGTAGCTGGGACACTGCCGGTCAGGAGAAATTTAAGTGTATTGCTTCAGCGTACTACAGAGGAGCTCAGGGTAGGCTCCTGTTTACAGAATCACTCTCTGTTATACTGTAGATGAGATTGGATTATGAATGCTGTTCAGCTTAGACTTCTTTCTGCGTTTGTTTGTTTCCACAGTGATTATCACTGTCTTTGACATGGCGGACATTAGGACCCTGGAACACACACGGTGAGTGGAGCTCATGAACCTTTGATGAAAAGGGAATTCCTGCATAATTAATGGATGAATAAACAGTTATTCTGGTATTTCTATTTGGAGTTTGGTGAAAAAAACGGTTCATTGCAGAGAAATGTACCTCAACTAGGTGGTGTCATAGCAACACAGATATATGATGCGTGTGTGTATATATATATAAAGATGTATGTGTGTATCTATATAAAGAGCAGCAGTAGTGAAACTGAAGAATGAAAAAAAAATGATTTTGAGTCATTTGGTATGATTTTATACACAAATGAGGTCAGAGAATCTCAGGACAGCAGTTTCATTCACATGATGTGATGTCAGCAGGGACAAGAGACCCGGCTTACCGGTATTAATGAGGCTGGTAGCCACCATCCTAACGCCATACTAACACAGCAGTATCAATGTTGGAGGAGGCTAATGCCACACTAGGTATTTTGGATGAATGTTGTAGCCAGCGGGATATATTTTACTATCGGCCACAATCGATGATTTCTAACTTTCTATCTATTGTTGTGATGGTTAATGAAATGACCTGCTTTTGATTATGTCCACCTGCCCTTCTTCTGTTACCCCAAAGACAGAGAATAAAGGAGATGATGCTAAAAGACTGCTGGTGTTGCTCTTTAAAGGTTAACACTTTTGAAAAATCGCACACTAATGTAATGTTTTGTTTGTCTGTGTGTGTGTGTGTGTGTGTGTGTGTGTGTGTGTGTGTGTGTCTCACAGGCAGTGGCTGGTGGAGGCTCTGCGAGAGAACGAACCAAATGCCTGCTTTATTTTTTTGGTTGGTACCAAGAGAGACCTACTGGTGAGAATGTACAGACTCTGTCTTGCTCTCTCTCTCTCTCTCTCTCTCTCTCTCTCACACACACACACTGAGCACAGTACTGTTTTCTTGCATTAGAATATTACTTGTATTAACCATCATAATCACTGACACACACACACACACTGGCAATGTATTTTATTAACATTATTTTTCAGTCTGCAGAGGAATGCCAGCGGACAGAGAGAGATGCAGTGAAGATGGCATCAGAAATGAATGCTGAGTTCTGGTCGGTCTCTTCTAAAACAGGTAAATAAGGGAGCAGAGGCAGTAGGGTCTGCAGGGAGCAGGGACTTTATGAATATATGTTTTTTCAGGCATCAGAAAAAATCACATGGCTTTTAGAAGTTATTATTATTACAGCATAGATAACACAACCCCCAGGAGTGCTTGTGTGAGTGAACAGTGTCTTCTGAGGTGTGGTGCTGTCAGGGTCAAGCACATTATGGTGATGCTGATGAGTGTGAGTGTGTGTGTGTGTGTGTGTGTGTGTGTTACAGGACACAATGTGCAGGATTTCTTCTTCCGAGTGGCTGCTTTGTCCTTTGAGGACACCATCCTGCAGGAAATTGAACTGGGGGGCAGCACTGTTCGAATAGGAGACGGCGAAATCATCAGTAAGTGATTGGTTATGTTCAGAGGGAAGGTTAATGATCTCAGGTCCCTTGTCGTCAATATCCTGTCGTCAATATTTCTGAGATTCTCTGTAAGTAGACATTATTTATATGTAATGTCATGCTCTATCAAAAGACGCCAGACTGTGTTTCTGCTACATTTATCCGTAACTTCACTGCTGTTGCCCTTTAATATTACTCCACAGTCCACATGTGCAAACTAAGCAGTACGAGCAGTCTGGAATCAGTTAAATGTTTTTGTGATGTCATAAAAATCAGCATTAGATGACTGGGTGAGAACATCTCCAAAACATCAGGGTGTTGTGGAGTGATGCCAGCATGCAGTGGTCAGTACCTACCAAAACCTACCAATGAACCCGTGTGTCAGGATCATGGGGCCCAAGGCTGATGCTCATAGCGACCTCACCTCATAGCTTACAGGACACCTTCAGGTCTTCTAGAGTTCATGCATTGATGGGTCAGAGGTATTTCTGTGGCACAAGGGGTATTAGGCACAAGTATTATGCCCGTGGTTTTAATGTTATGGCTGATTGCGATGCAGAATGAGAGCACTGCATGGCTGCTATCTGTACAAAAGGACTTTAGTGAAGAACGGGGATCTGTACATTGTCGATGGTAACACAGTGTTGCTGTTGTTTGCAGAAGCTGATAAAGCACCAGGAGATCCTGAGGCCAAAGCAAAGAGGAAGTCCTCCTGCTGTTGATCTAAAGCTGCTTCTGCAGAACTTTAACCTGAAGCGAATGGAGGAAGCAGAGGGGAACAAGGGGATGTTCAAAGGAAGAGAAGTCTACGCTGTTTCCTCACAAAGGACCCTCGCTGAGTCACTGTTGAGTGTTTAAGAATGAGTTGTGTATAAAGCAGCATTTTATTAAGGGAAAAATAGCCACTGATGAGATTGATTATGGTGTTTCACAGCCTCAGTATTGTGCTTCTCTAACCACTGCCGCTGTGTTAAAATGCATTTTGATGCTATTTACTGTGGAACTGATTACCTGCGTCGTATGAACTTGCTGTGTATGGATAGATCGAATCCTGTAACTCAAATGGAAACTTAATTCAGTATTTTTAACCCTCATTTACTGCAAATTATATAATTGTCAAAATGTCAGAAAATTCTAATTAATATTATTTTCTACTTTAATAATTTTTTTGTCATTAAACACAAACTGTTTTGTTACAATCTGTTTTTTTCGCATTGAAACGAGTTATTGTGTGTTACAGTATGTATATGATATACATCTATATGATATACATCTATACGACATACATCTATATGATATACATCTATACGATATACATCTATATGATATACATCTATATGATATACATCTATATGACACATCTATATGATATACATCTATACGACATACATCTATATGACACGTCTATATGATATACATCTATATGACATACATCTATATGACATACATCTATATGACATACATCTATATGGTATACATCTATATGATATTCCTTGGAACCATAAGGTTCTATCTGACATTTGTATCACATATTTCATTTTATTTATGAAGAAAACATTTCTGTCTGTGTGACTATACTGGCACAGTATCTCAAAACTGTTCAGAATAAAGATAGAACCTTATAGTTCCAAGGGGACGATATTAGTGATATTTTAGATAATATTGTGTAGAATATAGATTATATAATATATATAGATAATATTTGTGTCTATTTTTTAACACCAGTGCAGTTGTAGCTCCTCTCTGTTCTCTTTGGTGGCTGCTGGGGTTCATGGATAGCTTGTTTATGGAAAGATGCTGCTCAGAGAGCTCTCTCAGCTGCAGCAGAGCCTCTCCAGCAGTCAGAACAAAGTTCTGGGGCTGATTGATTCTTACCTTCTGGACCTGGACTTTCCAACCCTCGCTGACGCTCCTTCCAGCAGGTGGCGCTCTCACCTCCTGTCTGCAGAAGCCGAAGAAGAGCAGGGCTCTGTTGTTGTTATGGCGAGCTGAAGGAGGGTAGAGGAACTTTAACACCTTAAACTGGGAGAACTGGGAGAGCTGGGCAAATGCTGATCTTCTACACGGACAGTCTGGCATTGGGTGAGTTTTAATGTTACAGAGCAAAGTGTGGAGCTTAAAGAGGCAGTACAGCAGAGTGAACACATTATAGCACTATTACCTCCTATTAAAGCACTTTAACACCCTCTATCTCCTATTAAAGCACTTTAACACCGTCTATCTCCTATTAAAGCACTTTAACACCGTTTACCTCCTATTGAAGCACTTTAACACTGTTTACCTCCTATTAAAACACTAACACTGTTTATCTCCTATTAAAGCACTGAAACACTGCTGACCTCCTATTAAAGCACTTTAACACCGTCTATCTCCTATTAAAGCACTTTAACACCGTTTACCTCCTATTAAAGCACTTTAACACCGTTTACCTCCTATTAAAACACTAACACTGCTGACCTCCTATTAAAGCACTTTAACTATGTTTACCTTCTATTAAAGCTCTCTAACACTGTTTACCTCCTATTAAAGCACTTTAACACTGTTTATCTCCTATTAACGCACTTTAACTATGTTTACCTTCTATTAAAGCACTTTAACACTGTTTATCTCCTATTAAAGCACTATAACTATGTTTACCTTCTATTAAAGCACTATAACTATGTTTACCTTCTATTAAAGCACTTTAACACTGTTTATCTCCTATTAAAGCACTATAACACTGTTTATCTCCTATTAAAGCACTTTAACACTGCTGACCTCCTAATAAGGCACTGTAACACTGTCTACCTCCTATTAAAGCACTTTAAAATTGTTTACTTCCTATTAATGCACTTTAACAATGTTTATCTCCTATCAAATCACTATCAAACTGTTTATCTCCTATTAAAGCACTTTAACACTGCTGACCTCCTATTAAAGCACTTTAAAACTGTTTACTTCCTATTAAAGCACTTTAACACGGTTTACTTCCTATTAAAGCACTTTAACACGGTTTACTTCCTATTAAAGCACTTTAACACTGTTTACCTCCTATTAAAACACTGTAACACTGTTTACCTCCTATTAAAACACTGTAACACTGTTTACCTCCTATTAAAACACTGTAACACTGTTTACCTCCTATTAAAGCACTTTAAAACTGTTTACTTCCTATTAAAGCACTTTAACATGGTTTACCTCCTATTAAAGCACTGTAACACTGTTTATCTCCTATTAATGGATGATTCATTACAGTAAGGAAGTCTGGACTCCTGAGGTCAGCCCTCAAGCTGATGAGTTCAAGTGGGTGATCTGTTGTCCTGCTGCAACGCGGAGACCCACCCTGCAGCCACAATGACGGTCACCACAAAGACAAAGACTTACAAGCTTGTAGTCCACAAGAAGGGCTTTGGAGGGAGCGGTGAGTGAAATGAACGGGGCTTTGTTCAACTCTCACTATGAGTTGGGTTATTTAAACATCAGTTAAAAATCAGTGTTACATAATATTATTAATAAGTTGTTTAAAGCAGACATTCAGTTTGCTTTTATAATATCACATAACTTTGGTTTCTCATTACCTATATCTGATCAACCTATACTGATACTGATATTGATCTATACCCATCTAGTCTGTATCCATCCATACCCATCTATACCCATGCAGTCCACACTGATCTATACCTGTCTAGTCTCTACCCACCATACCATTCCTGTCCATTCCATACCCATCTATTACCCATCATTTTTATCTATACCCATCCAGTCCATAATGATTTGTATATCCAGCCATACTCCTATTTAGCCTTGTGGTCAATATCCGTCCAAACCATAGCCATTCATACCCATCCATATGTCATGTATATTCATATCCATACTCATATGTATCTATACCCATCTACAGTCATCAATGGCCATATCCATCTGTGTACATATTCTTTTCCTTTAGATATATTCCACAAAAGGGAATATGCTGCTGAATAAATTGTCACCTGGTGTTTGTTCACTTTTACATCCTCTTCAGATGATGAGCTGATGATGAACCCGAAGGTGTTCCCGCAGGTTAAGCTGGGAGACATCGTAGAGATCGCACACCCAAATGATGAATACAGGTTTGTCTTTCTGCTTGGATATAATGCAGATTTTCAAGACTGAAATATAATCTTATATATTATTATAGTCTTTCCATGTTAAATATGGTAATAAGTAGTCATTAGTTAGGTAATACCACCATTAGGTGATATATGAATTACTCCGCTCCTCTTTTATGATCAGTTCTAACAGTGATAATGTGAAGATTGTGAAACTGTAATCCTGTAATATGTAGTAAACTGGATTTGTGTGCTGTGTTTGCTGTCTAGTCCTCTCCTGCTACAGGTGAAAAGCCTGAAAGAAGACCTGCAGAAAGGTACAGCCTTATGTCGAAGCTGAGCAGCCTGTAAGGAACACCATTAGCCTGGTCGTAACTTCCCTGATCTTCTGTTTGTTATGTTGTTTTAGAGACGATCAGTGTGGACCAGACTGTTGCTCAGGCCTTCAAATTGCGAGCCTATCAGGACGTTATTATAAATGTTGTGGATCCAAAGGTGCACAAAACCTTGCGCTGCTTATTACCCTGATATTGTACCACATATTATAATGTACATCATATTTACACATACATTTATACACTGCAGTGATCAAAATAAATTCTGAAAATGTATATTTCATAATGCACGGAGCTATTTCACAAGGAAATGAATCTCATCTCACATTGCTGCCCCCCTAATGAAATAATGATTACTACAATGTTACAGAAGAACTTTCTTCTTTGTGTTGGATTTTGTTGGCTTTTATTGTTTTAGTGAATAATCCTGGTGTCTGTTTGCTAGGATGTAACTCTGGATCTGGTGGAACTGACCTTCAAAGACCAGTACATCGGCCGAGGGGACATGTGGAGGCTCAAGAAGAGTCTGGTCAGTCCATTGCAGGATCCGTAATGGGAGCTAGTTGGACAGTTAGAATATTTTTGTACCTCATCTGTTCAAATAGTTTTCTCTTATAGAATTATATGTATATTGAATAGTTTTACAGGTATTCTGTATTTTATATTATTCTATTGTGCCTTGAAAACACCCACAAACTATTTTATGGGGATTGTATGTGATAGACCAACACAAAGTAACCAGTATTTGTGCAGTGGAAAGAAAAAAATACACTTTAATAAATGAAAATTGTAAAGGTGTGGCTTGTATTGAGCCCCCATGTTCTCTGACACTAGCCCCACTGTGAAACGTGGTGGTGGCAGTATCATGCTTTTATACAGCAGGGACATGGAAGCTGTTCAGAATCACTGCTAGCCTACACCAACATACTAACATACAACGTCACTGGCGTGCCATCTGCAGCCCTCGTATGGAATCACTGTAGCAGTATTATTATGTTTTATGTTGGCTACCTGCCTACTACAACATACTAGCACAGAAAACAGTCTTTTACTGTCATAATTTAAAATAAAGTTTGTGCAACATAGCAGCAATGAAACATAAGAAAAGTCCATATGAGACTCCAAAATTATATTACAAATTCGTGTGATTTGGCTCCACCCACTGGTGGATAATCAAAAATCAGATGTTTTAGAAGCATTTAATGACTTAGCCATTTAAATGGTTTATCAGAGGACAAGAGGAATTGATCCGTGTGAACGGTATGACGTGATGAATTTGTCCAGTAATCTCAAACCAGAGACGGGTCTCAGTTCTGATTCCAGGTTCGTTTTACAGTTTGTCGTTTTCCCCCTGCAGGTGAGCACTTGCGCTTATGTGACTCAGAAAGTGGAGTTTGCTGGAATCAGGTAAAATGTCACTTTGCTGATTAGAATTCAGTGTGTGAGCATTTGTGTGTATGTGTGTGTGTGTGTGTGTTTCACCATGTGTCTCCACATTGGGTACACTCCTGACTGCAGGGCGCAGGCGAGTGAGCTGTGGGTGAAGGGTGAGAAGGTCACGTGTGGCTACATCAGCGAGGACACAAGGGTGAGACAACTCTACACTACTCATCACCCTGACCCTGAACCTTACTGTGACCCTGACACACAAACCACAGGTCTCTGATCAGTTATTTCAGATCCAGCCTTGTGTTCTTTAGGTCACATTCAGGGTAAATTTTGTCACTTTCACACAAAAATCTTGTATCGCCACATTAATGTTACAGCAGGCTGTAACAGTTTCTGTGATAAACACTTGAGAATGCTGGTAGTCACCTACTATTGGCTAACAAACATTATTCATAATGATATACAATCTAATTTACAACAAAAAAGCAAACCGATCCACTCCTGACATTTTATTTTATTTTTAATCATTTGTTTTTAATTTTATTATTGCGTTCATAGGAATTTGCATTCTGTGTGAAATCTATGCTGATTACAGTAACATTACTGTGACGTAACTGACTGTGCTGTCACAGTGCTTTTGCCCCCTGGCTGAGCCCACCAGAGGTGGGTATTTCAAAATCCACCCCAGGATTTTGTTCTGACTGGCATGTATAGTGGTGCACATTCTTAACTGCTGATGGGAAGTAACTGTAAACCGCCGTGTGATGAGGTTAGGACTGTATTTGTGTTTGTCCTGCAGGTTGTGTTCCGCTCCACCTCGGCGATGGTGTACATATTCATCCAGATGAGCTGTGAGATGTGGGACTTTGATATCTATGGTAACTCTACAGCCCCTCTCTCTTCAGCTCTTATTGCAGAGATTAGAAGGCTGTGTGTTCTAGCCATTTCTGTTTTTCCGTTACACAAACTTTCTGAGTAAACAACAGCTTGAAAAGGCGATTTCAAATTTAATTTTTGTCGTAATAACAAAAATAATAATCACAGTTATTATAATATGGTAGTATGTTGTCATTAAGGTTATTACTGTTATTTGTGTTGATTTTATTAGATCATTAGGATTGTCAGTTATCTTATAATTAATAATGTGTGTGTGTTTCTAGGTGATCTCTACTTTGAAAAGGCTGTTAATGGTTTCCTCTCTGACCTGTTTGCAAAGTGGAAAGTGAGTCTGGTTTTTGTGGCCTGTGATGTCATGATTGTTAGATGTACACTGTGTCCAAATATTTGTGGACACCCCGTTTAAAGCTGCACCCTTTGCTGACACAGATGCACACACACAGATTGTCTAGTCCCTGTAGAGAAGTACTGCCAATAGAATTGGACTCTCAGGAACTGGTACACAAACATGAACCTATTGGCACCTTGTCTAATGCCAAGTGTTGGCTAGAGGGGTGTAAAGCCCCCTCAGCTTCGAGTGTTCAGCATTGAGTTGGGGCTGATCTCCTAGATTTCAGAAACTACGAACGAGCAGGTGTCACAATCCTTTTGTCCATATTGTGTATTAAATATAATCGTAGGTTAATTTTTGTTTGTCTTCAGGAGAAGAACTGCAGCCATGAGGTCACAGTGGTGCTGTTCTCTCGCACCTTTTATGCAGCTAAATCAATCGGTCAGTTTTCCAAATAGTGTATTTTTTTTGAATGATGTTCTAATGGAAGTGAGCTGAGAGAACTTACCCTCTTCTTCACTCAGATGAGTTTCCTGAGAGCCAAAGAGGTTCCATCAGACAGGATCATGAAGGACGCTTTTATGAGGATTTCTACAGGTATGAGAATACATCAGACATCGCACTAACACCACTAAAATATGTGTAACTTGTTTCATAATCAATCCTAATTTTAAATCTCTTTGATACTGCAGTTCAGATTAAATCCAGTAGGTGGCAGTGATGTATTTGTAGTGTAAAGCAGGGATCATGCAAATGAACTGAAATCAGCTGTGAACATATTAACCCTGTGCCGTCTTATAGGGTGGTGGCCCAGAATGAACGGAGAGACGAATGGACATCACTATTAATCACTATTAAGAAGCTCTTCATCCAGTACCCCGTACTGGTGCGCCTCAAAGGAGCAGGTATGCTCTTATATACCTGCACTGGTCATGCAAAGTAACAGGTATACACTCGCATCTCTGCACGTTACATTTGGAAGCAACCACACACTTGTGCCCCTGGTCAGGTAGTGTTAGGAGAAGGTATACTCTTGCACATCTGCTAGGGTCACTTTCAGGAGCTGGTACACACTTGCACACCTACTGTTTACTTTTGGAGCAGGTGCACACCTGGTCGGGTGGAGTTTTTGAACATTTGCACACCTGATCAAGTAGTGGAGCAAACACATTGGCTGACCTGGTCAGGTAGTCTTTAAGATGTGGTACACACTACACACTACACATCTGCACAGGTTACCTTGTACACCTGGTAGTGGTTAGGGGAACTGGCCAGGTCACATTTAGGGACAGGGAGCTATATATGCGTTACCTAAGGCCTCAGGTGTGCATCGGTGTCATGTGCGACACTGCAGTAGTGTGTTGACCCACCACTTCACCACCACAATACACACTCCTATATGTGTTTTTTCATGAGCTGAATTCTTTAAAGTCTCCTGAAAATCCCCATCAGGCTCATGGCTTCAATGCAAAGCTATAGAATTAAGCCTTCGATTTCAAACATATTTTGGCTCATTGACCACATTTTACAGAGAGGAAGAGAAGAAAATGTATACCTGAAGGACTTTTCTGTCTTTTTTTCCACAGACGGGTTCCCCTGTGGTCAGAATTCTACTGCCGCTCAGGGGAATTATCTAGAAGCAATAAACCTATCATTTAATGGTGTGTGCCATCTGGGGGATCCCAGCAGACCCATACAAGTACATATACCTATTGTGTTTTGACCGTGATGGTGTGTAGTGGTGTTTGATTCAGGCATTGTTTATGTTGCAGTCTTTGATAAGCATTACATCAACCGTAACTTTGACCGCACTGGACAGATGTCTGTGGTCATCACTCCGGGAGTGGGTGTGTTTGAAGTTGACCGGCTCTTGATGATTCTCACCAAACAGCGCATGATTGACAACGGTGGGTTCACACCAGTATCTGATTCAACTGATTACAGTGAAGGCTGTGAATCTCTGCTCTAAAGATGGAACGATCCATTGGCTCTGTATCGATATCAGACGATTTTCAGCCTAAATTTGGGATCGATGATCCCGTGAGCTGCTATGTCACGCCTCAGTTGGGAAGTAAAGTACTTTTAACACCACTATCCATATACCCTGCTTAAGAGTGCATCACTCAGCCCAGTACACTGAGGATCAGAACACAGCAGAGCTACTCACGATCATGACCTTGAGCTCCATGCTGTAGACATTTTATCTTGAAAGATCAAGCAGGACATATACAGAAGCTCTTGAGGCATTACCAAGTTGTCACCACTCTCGGTCCTGGTAGTGTGTGTCTTGCTGAGTGGTGTGTTTTTGATTGGCAGGTATTGGGGTGGATCTGGTGTGTATGGGAGAGCAGCCCCTCCATGCTGTTCCACTGTTTAAGGTTTGTAGCCATGTACTAACACCTTGTGCACACAGTATACAACTGCAATATTTTGGCATGTTCATTGGCCGATTGACAGGGTGGGTTCTAGGTGGGCATTGGGTCTGAGTGGTATATGTGTTACTGGAACCCAGTTAGGCTTCCCAAAAGGGCCTTATTGTTAGCATCCCACCATAATCTCACGTGTCCCAACTAGGACCCAGTATGCAGTGTACAACCCAGATGGGGCCCATGTTTAACCCCTCCTGGTCCCATCACTGACCCAGATGGGCACCAATATATGGGGACAACAAGGAACCCATGATAAAATGTTTTGTTACCCAGTTGGTCCACCCATACAGGTCTCACATGGACATATTATCTGGGTAATGACCAATTTTATTCATTAGAGGTGAACGGAATAATGCAGATTATCTACTAGCAAGTTGGTGTGTTGAAGCAGGAAAAAAGGACAAGTGTAAGACTCCGAGACACTTTGACTAGAACCAAACTGTGATGTTCTAGACAACTGGCTCAGAACAAGGTCCTTCAGAAAGGTCAGAAAGCGCTCAGTCAGTATTGAATGACTCTAGACAGAGTTATTGATTGTCGTTCTGTGCAGTGATATCCTTTTTCCAATTGCTTCAAATAGCACTGACCTCCTTTACTTGGTGTGTTTACATCTGCACTCTTCAGTGTGGCATTATGGACAGATGTGATGTTGCTAAGTGACAAGTGTTTATTTGGTGAAGTTTAGTGACTTTACATTTTCCTGCTCCACAGTTACACAACCGAACAGTACCTGGTGACTCCAGACTGGACGACTACAATCTGCCGCACTGGATCAATCACAGGTAAGAGTGCAGACTGCTGGAAGTTGACCTCCTGCAGTTGGAAAAGGAGATGGAAATAAGCAGATTAGCCTGGTTGGATTCATTATCATTGATCAGTTGCCTTGTAAGACCTGTAAAAGCTCCCTGACACAAATACTAAGTGATCACACAGTATTTTCTCTCTAAGAGCCTGTTTATACCTGGTATTTACAGCGTTTTGATGGAATGGCATTCACCCCTAAGATGCACTGTGATCTAATTACGATCACCTCACTCAAACCACATTCAGAGACGGTCAGAGACGGATCTCCACATTCAACACGAAAGTAAACGTAAAGCCTAACAAAATTTTAGGAATATGGTTCCTTATCACCACCCCCTCTCCTGAACATGTGGAGGTGTTCAGTAGTCTGACTGTCCTATTCTTGTGGTTTCTGTGATGGAATATAATCTGACCTGAACTTCACAGCTTCTACACCTCGAAGAGTCAGGGCTCGTCCAGCTGTTTCACCCCGAGAATTAAACTCGCAGGCCGGAAGGTGAGTGATCACATGACTTCAGTTGTTCCAATAGTGGTGGGGTGTCTAAAGTGGGAGGAAAAAAAGGACGTTGCTAATATTACGTTGCTAATAATTTCATTCCCGGTTGTTCGCGAAATATTTGTCTACAAGTATGTCGATAAATGTATTTCTAAATGTATTTTTGTATTTTACCCTGCAACTGAAGCTCCATGCTGAAAAATCAAAGAGCAGCAAAGACCACTGTAAGTTATTTTATACAATTATTTAATTTCTCTTTTGGATTTCCCTCTTTGATATTAGTAGAACCTACGTTAATTTGTTTTCTTTCAGCTCTTGGGGCTCCGAAAGACTCCGAGAACAGCCTGCCCATCCAGGTGGACTATGATGCCCATGATGCACAGGTCTTTAGACTTCCAGGACCTTCAAGAGCACAGAGGAGCACCAACTTCAGGTTGGCTTACAGAAACACAGTTGTTGCTTTGATACAAAACATAGAGCCTGACGTGTGCTTCATATTACAGCTTATACTTATGATTTTGGTTTAGTTCACATTACATAAGTATTTATATTTACATTGTAATGTGTTTATGTGTTGATTGCGTACTGCTGTGCTGTTTCAGGTCAAGCAGGGACAGAGAGTCCAGTAGAAAGAGTTGGGGTCCGGCAGAGTTGAATGGTGGCGCTGGCTGCTCTCCCCCAGTGCGCCCAGCAGGTGGCCCTGATGAGCAACGCAGTCTAGCCTCAGACGACAGTCTGGGACACATCTCCAACATCTTGCTGATCCCACGGCAGGTGCATGGCCAGTACGAGGTCAGCAGCTCGCTTGGATACACCAGCTGCACACGAGGTACACTCCACTGAAAACTGCGTCCGACTGATATATCAATCATATCGGCCCATATTTTTAAATCATTACGATATCAGCCCTGTTATACGTAGTGTTGATGTTACAGAGAAACCTTGTATCTCCAAAACAGAGGCTTTAAAGGGAATTCAGTGGAAGATGATGTAAAAATGCTTTCTTTTTGGAGCGTGATTATTAGATTAGCTCTTAGATTCAGTCTGTGTCAAAAGTGAACAGCGTAAAGGGTGTGTTTTGTCTGTTAGAGCTGTTGGAGAAGATGGTGGAGTCTCAGCGGGACTCGAGTGCTCCAGGTCGGTTCACCGTGGGTAGTGCTGAGTCCACTCTACACATCCGGCCGGGAGGATACACACCACAGAGGGCCCTCATCAACCCCTTCGCTCCATCACGCATGCCCATGAAACTCACTTCCAACCGCAGGCGCTGGATGCACACTTTTCCTGTGGGTCAGTGAAGCGCACACAGACACACACACACACACACACACACACACTTGAACTGCACAGAACATTGATGGAAGTGTAGAAATTTATCCTGAGGAAGAAATTTCCATTGAATGTATTTTTTTGTACTTTTATTTTATTCTCTTGTTACAATTAAAAATGTTGATGATAAGATGGTTTTGTTAGATAGCTGCACAACACAGGACAAGACTGCCAACGTCATGGAGTCGCTCACAATGGTCATCTTCAGTGACGAGTCCTGCTTTTCTCTTGGTGAAGACGACCAACAGATCTGTGGAGAGTGTGGAGGCACCCTGGCCACGCTTCACACGTCCAGAAGGCCTGGTGTTGTGGTGTGGGTGCAATTTTGTATGATGCCAGATCACCTGCGGTCTTCATTACAGGCACTTTGACAGTCCTATATTACATTAATGAGATCCTCCAACCAGTGGTCCTACTTTTCAGAGTACACACACTCTGGTGCACTGTTCAAACAGGATGATGCTCGACACACTGCTACCATCTCAAGATCTCGCCTTGAAGACACAGATACGACGCCGTGGTCGGTCTCATCTCCAGACCTGTCCCTGATTGAAAATGTATGGGATGCTATTGGATGCTCTATCAACACTCCACCCCTACCACACCATCTGCAGAATTGAGTGAGAACATTCAAGCTGCATGAGATGGATCATCACAGGACACCATTAGGAACCTCCACGCAGAGACGCCTGGCATGTTGCATTATACCCGACTTCGTACTGAGAGACACCACTTCTGTATGTGTAGATCAATAAATATTGATCATATCTAGTTTATTATAATTTATTGTTCCTGATAACCGATATTTTCCTTCCCGACAGCACTGCAATCCCACACTTGCGTCTGAGTGCAACTATTTCTGTGACCGTTAATGTGTATTTTTTTTAAATATTAAAATTTTATAAACATACCTTAATTTTCTTTCCAAAATTGCTATGCTGAAGAACTGTGATCTCTATTCTAAACAAAGCAAATTTTATAAAACTATAGAAGCACAATCAGTCTCCACAGTAGCCTGGATAAAGAACCAAAAGCTAAAAATGAACAAATGACATCTTAAACCCTGTGTTAGGTCCGACTGGTGAGGCGATTCAGATTCATCATCAAACCCGGCAGAACATGGCCGAACTGCAGGGCAGTGAGCAAAGAGACCCCGCCCACACCTCTGCAGAATTGCTGGAGCTGGCCTATCACGAGGCCACCGGAAGGTCAGACACACAGTATTTCCAAAAGCATCAAGTCTCCAAAGGTTTTGTTCGAATCACAGTGTAACACAGCCACCAGTGAGGTGTTGAGTTTAACACATAATACACAGAAGATGACCTGTGGTCAGTAAGTGAAGTATGTCATAAATATATGTGTGTCACAGGAGAGCAGCTTCTCGTCAGGCTGGAGAGAACGTGCTGTACACCAGCGGAGGACATGATGATTACTCTGGTAGTCCAGCTAGCAGCAATAGCACAGGTACTACACTACACCTGCAATACAGTTACACTGTCAGTAGAAGGAGCTCTGTTGACTGTGCTGTTGAGTACAGACATCTACCGTCTTCATTTTATGTGAAGAACCAAAACAGATGGTTTAAAGACACAAACCAGGAGTCCACTGTAGCTGCAAGGTAGGGCTCCTTGACATTGGAACAACCTTCTGTGATGTAGCCTAGGCTTTGGAACGCAGCTTGTATGTCTGCATGTTTGTGGACACTTAGTAGAACATCTTCCATGGACATTAGAGACAGTTACTCCAACAAAAGCAGGATAAACTCTTTTTAAACCCTTGATTTCAGTGACATGTTCCCCTTGCTGCTGGTTGCATCACAAAGCCGAAGCATGATCCTTTGGCTTGGCACCTCCACTCCGTGATCAGTCATCCTGGAGGTCTTTTACAGTCAAACAGGGATTTGGATTTGCCTTTCTAACAATTCTATGAGCAGCTTTCTGTTTCTCTGACCTCAACTTACCTTTTTCAAACATTATTACATTTTGTTTGGACTTTTCTGATGTTTTTTGTGATGGTGACCTTTGCAGGCACACCTGTCAACCGCAGCTCTTTTGAAGAGTATTCCAGCAGCCCGGACCCAAGTGAGTGTTGAGCTAACACACACACGCACGCACACACACACGTACACATATACCTGCAGATGTGTAGATGTGAACACCTGTTACACATCAAATGCTCTTAGATGTGATTGTTCATAACGTTCACTGGTAGATGCATGTGTATGGAGTGTATACAGAGGGTGTATGTGTGTGTAAGGTGTGTGTGTGTGTGTGTGTGTGTGTGTACAATGTAGTGGAACCGCCTTCGTCTGCCTGCATTCAGCATTCTCTCGTGCCTCTGATTCCAATCAGGGGTGTTTGTCAGGGAACTGCTTCTCTTTCTTCTGTCCAGAAGGTATTACACGATTCTTGTAGGGTTCTTCAGGAACCTTTGGCAAGTTCCCCTGGTGTTCTTGGTCGATTCAGAGAGAAAACTTGATGAGTAAAAGTCACTCTCGCCCTCAAATTAGACCTGTTGCTGTTGGTTCTCCCTCTGTCCCTTGCTTTACTCCTCTTTCAGGATTTTTCAGCTTTTCAATCCTTCTTGATATACTTCTGACTTCTTTGGGCACTTTTTTCCCCTCACTGGAAAATCCTCCTCAAATCACCAGACTTCAGAACAAGTGTCTGACTGACCTTCTCAGATTTGCTGAATAGTTTCAGGAAATAATGAACTCGCCTCAAAGACAATAACATGAACTTAAAGAGCAGCACCAGCAACCTTTTAGCCTTTGCCATTTGCTTGTTGTCTCCCTTCCTCCCCAAAAATGTCACCCTGATACTTCTGCACCCGCTACGGTCCTCATCCAGAATCAATAGCTTGCTGCCTTCTGTCCTTCTCCTCCAACTTTGCTACTGTGGCATTAGTGGGCCTGCTATGACTGCTGTCCATGAGGTTTTTTCTGGTGTCTTCAGGATCAGCCTCATGTCCAGAGTTCTGATGGAGATAGGTATATGATTTTTCACACTGTTGGGATTGTGTGCAGTGGGATTGTGGACATTTATATCTGAAATTATGAAGCAAACCTACGATGGACATTTGGAAGATCTTTGGTGATTTCACATGGATTGATCCTCTCCTTATTTTGTTCACTCTCACTTCCCCAATATTTCATTTTTTACCAGTTAATCACCAGTTAATCACCAGTTAATTGCCACACTCAGTTTCTCAGCTCACAGATCAGCTTTCCCCTCTGCATGCTACATATGGACAGAATTTGATTTCTGCTGAGTGTGTGTGTTTGTGTGTGTGTTTGTGTGTGTGTTTGTCTGTGTGTGTTTGTGTGTGTGGGTGTATGTGTGTGTGTGTGTAATTCACCTGTTGACACTGCACCCTGTAACACAGATTTCCCTCTAATCCCTAAAGGACTGCATGATTAATTGAGCACGCTCTGCACTGCACTAGTATCAACAGCAGCAGCAGCATCAGATACAATGAAGACAATGACAGTAACACTCTTTTTCCTCTTCCCACTCTCTCCCTGTGTCTCTCTGTCCTCTTTTTCTGTCTCTTTTTCTCTCTTTTCTTGTCTTTGTGTTGTTCTCTGTCTGATCGACCCCTTACCTTTGTGCCCGTCTCTCTCTCTCTCTCTCTCTCTCTCTCTCTCTTTGTCTCTCTCTCTTTGTCTCTCTCTTTGTCTCTCTCTCTTTGTCTCTGTCTCTGTCTCTTTCTTTCTTTCTTTCTTTCTTTCTTTCTTTCTTTCTATTGGGCATTATGTGTGGATGTGATTTTTGTACACGGTCCATTTTGGGTTGTGTGTATGTCTGCACTGGGGCACTGTGTGTGTGTACGTGTGTGTACGTGTGCGTGTGCCCCTGAAGCCCTGCTGCTGTCTGCACCCCCGACAGTGCCTAGTTTTTGCTGTACGGTCGGGGTGGACTGGAAATCTCTGACCACGCCCGCCTGCCTCCCTCTGACCACCGACTACTTCCCTGACCGGCAGGCGCTGCAGAATGACTACACTGAGGGCTGCTATGATCTGCTGCCACACACTGACCTGGACAGGTACACACCAGTATATCCACCAGTCCTGTAATCCATCCCCTAGGACAGGGCAGTGTTATTACCCAGTACACTTCACCAACCTCTGTAGTAGTCAAATGGTACATTCTTTGGTCAGTTGCTCTTTGCTCCTGCGGGCTAATACGTAAAGTGTAAAAGTCTAAAGCACAGATCGGTCAGACAGTTAATCCATCCATCCCTTCATCCATCCATCAACCATTCATCCATTCAGCTGTGTATCCATCTAAGCATCCATCTACCCAAAGATTAAGACATCCATATATATTCATACCATAATCCAGACATTGACCCATATATCCATCTGCCCAGGCATCCATCAACCTATAGATCCATCCATCCAGCTATCCGACCAACTATACACTCGTTAATCTACCCATCTAATCTACCCAGGTCCCTCCGTCTGCCTGTACGTTCATCCATCTACCAAGCAAACTATCCACTAATTAATTCATCCATCCATTCTTTTGTTCATCCGCCCACATGTCCGGCTGTCCAGCTAACTGTCCACTCTGTAATCCATCCAATCATATCCATCCATTAATCAATCCAGGTTTTCAGGTAATTGAGACGTTAACAGTTTACAGAAATGTAGGTTTCAGTTTCAGAGAGAACGGCTCACAGGATTGGTATTTACATAGACACTATTTCGCTCTCTCGTATCGCTGCACACACTCACTCAGACAAACACAGGTTTCAGAAGGTTTCATAAGCTTCTGTGGATGTAAACCCAGATCTGTGTACTGACACGGACACACACACACACACACACACACACACACACACACGCGCACAACAGCTAAAATCCAGTCTTTCGTAATTTTGACCTTACAGCACCTTCTGTCCCATATACAGAGTTTCACTGTGACTCAACTGAACAAGAGCTCAGCCTTAAAATACAAAACACCTTCAGGACGCTGTAAATGCTCCGTGTTGTCTCTGTTTCTGCTGGCTGCCCTGATTTTAGTGTCTTTTTATAGATGAGAGTCTGTGTATTTAATCAGATTTGTACTGGAGGAAAGTTTTGTTCAGCTTGTGTGTGTTCTCTGGAATGATGGTGCTCCAGCTTCTTGAGTTGAGGAGTTGGGGATGACGTGGTGTGGAGATTATCCAAAATCCTGACCTTGTTGCTGAGAACAGTCAAATCCCCAATACATTTTGTAGAAAGTCTTCCCTTGACAGTAGAGGCAGTCACTCCACCAACAGCACAGATACTTTTTAATACCCTTGATTTCAGAAGAAATGATCAACGATAAGGTGTCCCAATACTTTTGTCATTTATCTATAATTTGTCGTCTGCACCCAGAAGAATCAATTGGTTGCAATATACAGCTGCATGGGACACATGTGTATTGCCTATTGAATAAAATTGTGTGTGTGTGTGTGTGTGTGTGTGTGTGTGTGTGTGTGTGTGTGTGTGTGTGTGTGTGTGTTGGGCAGGTATCCGTATGAATCTACACAGATCCAGTACAGCTACAGCCTGTGTCCTCCTCATGCTGAAGGCCATTTTGTGCCCTGCTGGGTGGAGTTCAGTCATGAGCGGCTAGAGGAGTATAAGTGGAACTATCTGGATCAGTACATCTGCTCTGCTGGTTCAGAGGACTTCAGGTACACCAGTCATCTTTAAACACCCACACATCTAATGCTTCTAATGAGGCCGGTAGTTGGGGATTGAGGGTGAGGTGCACTAATGTCGGTGTAGCGATGTTGGAGGACGGTGGTAGCCAGCAGGCTAATGCCATGCTTGTGAATCTGGATTAGCATGGTGCTGGGCTGCAGTAGAACCTCACAGACAGAATAAAAGCATCGCTGGAACTGATATTTCCAGCTCTGGTGCCACGTCTTGTTTATCTTGTCCATGTGTCCCACTCCACAGCCTTATCGACTCCCTGAAGTTCTGGAGGACACGTTTTCTCCTGCTGCCTGCAGGGGGTGCCAGACGTGTGGCGGATGGTGAGGGCCACTGGGACGTTTATGGAGATGGGCCAGGGGCGGGCCGGGACGGCACTGGGGCCTCTGGGGACTGGGCTCTGCTGGACGGATTTATCCGCTTCCTGGAGGGATTGAACAGGATCCGGCGACGGCATCGATCTGACCGTATCATCCGGGTGAGTCGGGAACGTCTGGGAGTGGAGGAGGGAGAATCCTCAAGAGACTATCAGTCTATCGATCTATCGATCTGTCCTTTCTCTCCAGTTATATAATCCTGTTTTTTCTGGGTTTGTTTTAGAAAGGAGCCGCATTAAAGGGGCTTCAGGTGACAGGGCCTCTCTCTGCTTACACTCCGGAACCTATAGCACCTCCTCTGGGCAAGAAGGGTGCTTCAGCTCTCTCTACCCTGCTGGAGCTTGACCAGACGCACAAGTAAGAGTGAAACTTCACCAGTATATACATATACACACACAATGTCATGTATGTAAATGGAAAAATCACATACCATTCACTAACCTACATTTATTTGAACATATATTCATGTAAGTTAGCTTCCTTTGAAGGTAGCCTCGGTACATGAATAATGATCATGTTTTATGGTTCTGCTCAAACACTACAGCTGTCCAATAATATTAACACATCATCCACAAACCCAATCCCCAAATCACCATGATGTCATGGGTTGAATCATTCTCAGCACTTCAGTGACACTGACATGCTGGTGGTGGTGGTGGTGTGTCAGCTCCACTCGTATCAGTGCAACATACACTGACACAGCAGTGCTGCTGGGGTGTTTAAACACTGTCTTCTCGCTGTCCACTCTATTAGACACTCCTACCGAGTGTCTCCACCTTGTAGATGTAAAGTCAGAGACAGAAGCTCATCTGTGTCTGCACAGTTTGTGTTGGTCGTCCTCTTGTCCTTCATCAGAGCTCACAGGACGCTGCTCACAGGATGCTGTCGGCTGGACCTTTCTGGTTGGTGGACAGAAGTGGTTGGGTCTAAACACAAGTGCGACCCAGCTGTGTCTGATCCACTTGTACCAGCACAACACACACTAACACACCACCACCACGTCGGTGTGACTGCAGTGCTGAGAATGACCCACCAACCACATAATATCTGCGAATTATAGAACTACCAAGTGCTCCTGTACGGTAAGAGGAGCTCATAAAATGGACGTTTCTTTACAGTTCTTTGTTCTGAATTCTGGCCAAACCTTTAGACAGTCTTCTTCGCTGTGTTTTATACGAGACTGGGAGGGGGAAGCTTGTTTCTCCTGAATCTGAGAGATTCATACTGAGAAAATATTCTACAATCATATGAATCATCTCTCTCTCTCTCTCTCTCTGTCTCTCTCTCTCGTTAGATCTCAGGAAGAGCAGATTGTCTCTCAGCATGCAGCTGTAGGGAAAGTAACGGCACCCTTCAGTGAGGCTGCCTCTGTTGTCATGGCAACCACTTACGTAGACAGCCCCCGGAAGGTGAGTACTCTGAAAAATAAAAATAAAAAAAAAATCAAGTGGAGGGAAGAAGAGAGGCTGTGTGTGTGTGTGTGTGTGTGTGTGTGTGTGTGTGTGTGTGTGTGTGTGTGTGTGTGTGTGTGTGTGTGTGTGTGTGTGTGTGTGTGTGTGTGTGTGTGTGTGTGTGTTCTCTATCTGCAGTGTGTTCAAATGTATATGTGTTTTTCTGCTTTTTGGCCTCTCTTCTCTGTTTTGGTGTGTTCTGGGTGTCTTTTCTGCTTTGGGTTTAGCGTTTGTTTCACTCCTTTTTGCTCATCCTGGTGTTTCCCGCTGAAACCTCCACAGAACCGCACTGTTAATCTGCTCTAGTGCACTTTCTATCGATCTCAAGCTAAAGCCCAGATTCCCAGTTCCAATCCAATATTCCTCTTTGATTAGTATGAATTATTTTTAGCAATTCTAATTAAGCAAATCTGAGGGGACTGCAGCCACCTCAGCACCACCGTGTCCCCTATACCAGCTCTTTCATGTATTGAAAGATGTATCATTTTGAGACTCCAATCAAAAGACCCCTGTTTAAAGGGCAACACTAGTGAATCTCAGAAAGGCCCCAGGATAGCATTAGGTTTAATTCAAGTGAAGGGATGAGAGTATCTGGCTTAAAACCAGGCTGGTAGTATGTTAATGCCACACTGCTGATTTTGGGCCTGACTTTGGCATGATAATGCTTCAGTCAGCCATGATGGTAAGATTATAATAATAATAATAATTTAAAAACTGCTGGTATTGCTCTTTAATCCAGTATAATAACAGTATTAGAGCACTACAGCGGGTAGAAGATAAACACTGAATTGTGCAGCTCTGAAGCCACACAAGTGCGACGCGTGAGGAAACGTCACTTTCATTGCTTTGCAGCCATGTTCAAATTTCTGGGTTCTCTCTCTTTCTCTCTCCCTCTCTCTCTCTCTCTCTCTCTCTCTCTCTCACTCTCTCTCTCGCTGGTGTTTTCCTCTCTGTATGCTGACAGGATGCTGGTTTCATGTTGGATTTTATTCGTAGCCCTCGTTCCTCCTACCTTTCTTACTCTCAGGTCAGTATCTTTCTCTCTCTCTCTCTCTCTCTCACTCTCTCTCCCTCCATCCTTCCCTTCACTAAAAAATATATATATATATATAATGTGTGTGTGTGTGTGTGTGTGTGTGTGTGTGTGTGTGTGTGTGTGTATGGTCTGGTCGTCTGACCTGATAGTGTCATAAACCCATTCACTCTACATAAACATTGACAATCTGTCCAAACTTTTGTAGACACCTTCCCATCTGACATTTAGGAAACATTCGCTGACCCAGGTGCTTATTACTACACCAAGCCCTGTGTGTGCATTTGCACATCTGTGTCAGCAGTAGGTGTTAGGTAAATCACTACATGATAGTGTAGTGTTTATGTGTAGGCTACCAGGGTGGGGCTGGCCCATGGTTCCCCACCTCCTCACTGCCACACGTGTGATCAGTGATGTGATGAGGTTATTGTTTCTTCCTCTTAACCTTCATGTTTGTGTGGCACTGTAATCTCTGATCTGCATGCTCCCCTAATGTAGTGATAGAAAACACCCTTCTACTCTAGTGAGTGGTCTTTGCCTGTAAGTAGTGCTTAGTTTGTTTCGTTAGTACCCCGTGTGTGGAGATTGAGGTGTTTTGAAGTGACACTTGTACTGTTTTTTTTGAAGATCGCTATTGAGCCTCCTGTAGCCAATCCTGCAGATTCTGGATTAACAGACAAAGGTGGGAGCCAACTGAGTGAGAGGACAGCGGGGGGCGCTGCAGGCACCGGAGAGCCAGCCTCTGGCACTGCTACTGATTCAGGGTAAACTGAGAGACATCTAACATCCTCCTGCCTCAGCCAACACGCACTTACTTTACTTCACTCTCGTTTTACACTGGAGGGGCATCTACAATGCTCAGGACCCCACAGGACCACCACAGAGCAGCTGTTATGTGGGTGGTGGGTCATTCTCAGCACTGCAGACACACTGAAACAGTGGTGTGTGGACAGACCCAAAAAAAACATACAAACATATATAAACATGAAATATGGAAATATTTCAGTTTATGTGAAATATTTCTCTCCCTTTTGTATCTAATTTTTCTTTTAAAGGCTAATTATTAATAATCTAATAATTCTGCAGGGGTCAACAGGGCAGTCTGAGTCTGTCATCCTCCTGCACACTTTTGGAAATCCTGGAGGCCATTAAACACCCAAAGTAAGAGCCTGAATTAACATAAATGGGTATTAATATATATTCATATCAGTTTATGTAAACATAAGCAGCTTCAGAATGATCATGCTCCCCTGACATTCGCCACAGGGAGAATATTAATGGCTGTAAGAGTGTGTGTATGTGTGTGTACAGTACTGGCGTGCAGCTTCTGCCGGAGCAGAAGGGTCTTCCGCCCAACTGCTTCATCAGTGCTGAGGTGGTTCATTGGCTGATGAACACAGTGGAGAACGTGGCCACTCAGGGCATCGCCGTGGAGATCATGCAGGTAAACTGGCACTACATGCAATATATGTAAGTAAATACACACTGGATTTACACTGGACGTAGTGCTTTTACGTTGGACCCATTGCTGACACAGATGTGCAAATGCACACACACAGCTTGTCTTGACCATGTAAAGAAGTGCTGCCAATAGAATAGGACTCTCTGGAACAGATTAACAAACATGAACCTATTGGCACCATGCCTAATGCCAGGACTGGGCTAGAGGGTTATAAAGCCCCCCCAGCATTAAGTGGAACCATGTTCTCTGGAATGATGGTGCTAAATTCATCCCCAACTCCCCAGCTTATCCTAAAAGTACTGATCATTCAACATCTTGACCAGTGATCTAATAGAAAGTCTTTCCTGGACAGTAGAGACAGTTACGCTGACAAAAGCAGGAAAACTCTTCTTAAAGTTTGATTTCGGAAGAATTCGTGGATGAGCAGGTGTCCTAATACTTTTGTACATATAGTGTATCTTGTGCTTTGGTGCCATTGCTTTAAGTAGCTGTTCACAGCAATGTTTCAGTGAAATCATCTCTGTGTTTCTGTAGAAAATGCTGGATGAAGGCCTGGTAGCTCATGCGTCTGGGGACGCCATGAGAACATTCATCTATGGCTTCTATTTCTACAAGATCATGGACAAGGAAAGTGAGAAGGGTGAGAATAGAGCAGCAGTTTATCAGCGAAGTAAACCAGTGATTTGTCCATCAATAACCAATTTATGCTCAAACAAGACACTCTACCAGAACCTGGGCCCGAAATTTCCAAACCAGGTCTTAGATGAGAACTATAAATGCTAGACTCCCACAAGGAGAGCTTTGGAGATGTTTAGCGAACACAGCGACGGAAAATCACAACTTTTAAATAAGGAGCTTATAGTTTGAATTTTCACAGGGGGCTAATACTTTTGCACAGATAAGTACTGTGAAGCTGTAAATTAATCTGTTATCATATCAGCATTCCTGTTACTAACACTGGCCATGCCTCCACCCTCAGGTCCTGCCACTCAGTTGCCTCCAGGTGGTGCTGGTGTGTGGTCGGCGGCAGCAGTGGAGGATTTTGCACTGTTTCAGAGGAAGTGGTTTGAGGTGGCGTTTGTGCTGGAGGAGAGGCGTCCGTGCGACCTGCCTGCGTTCCTGCTGCCTTGGCTGCCCAGCCGGCCCGCATCGTATGCAAGTAGGCACAGCTCCTTCAGCCGCAGCTTCGGAGGACGCAGCCAGGCCGCCGCCCTGCTAGGTACACACAGCCTGCCCCGCCCCCAGAGCTACACAAGCCCTGCCCCCAACCTGCCAGCATGACATGTCCCTTTAATCACGAGCCTCTTTTCCACTGTAGGCCTGAGCAGCTCTGAGCACAGTCAGCTGACTTATGCAATCAGTACTGTCATGTTTAATGTATATATATGTAAATGATTACAATATTGGAGTGAAAGGTTTAGTTAATTGGGGAAAACTGTCTGGACCAGCAGTGGTAAAGAGGCTGTGGAGGGCTGGGAAGGGGGAGCCAAAGTGGCTAATCACACAGAGTCCACAAACCAAACCACTATAACAGCTTTAACACATCATATCATAACCCATTTCTAACTGTAAGAAAGGAGAGGAGTCATGAAAGCCACAAGCAGAGACTTATAATACCAGTTCCAAGGGGACATTGACCAAAATTATATTCTTTATGAATAAAAAACAAAGACAAAAGACATTTTCTGATTCGTGGTTGAACCGAGAACAAAGTTCAGTCAGTATAATTTCACAGAACACATTAAAGCCAAAATTAGGGAATGTCTGTAAAGTGCAGATACTGTTAAAAAACCTACTTTTTTGATAGAATATTGTAACTGTGACACATGAATATGACAGATCTTATTTTGATTATTTTCCCAGCAGAACAATTGCAAATGTAATAATTCCATATTTGTTTAGGGCACTGAACATTTTTTGGTGGGCAAAGAGAGCTGCAAGTTGCTTAACATTGGGATCCCCTCCTTAGAATATTTAAAAATAAAGACTCATCATTTAAGCTCACAAGCTCACGTGTGACCACAGTCCACTGCAGTTCAGATAAGTACATGGGTTTGCATCCAAACACCATCAGTCCACCAGTGGCCAGAACTAATATTCGAGAATGTGTTATTTTCCACTTTGGTCCCAATCATGAAAATTAAATTATACATATAAACACATCCTTAAACCTCTGTGGTGAAATCCCAGCACTGCCAGAACTATTCCACAAATCGGAATTGAGGCGCAAGTCCCTTTGTAATAGTCTTTCTGTTGTTGTGAAAGAATGAGAACTCTGGTTGTGGCTTTAAAACAGACCTACCAGACATATTAGCTCCGTAAAAGCAAATGAGAAAATCGTAATGTTATGCCATCAGAATAATCGTCCTCACAAGCTATTTATTACCATGTTTTCAAAGCAAAGTCTCTGCAGTGACTGTGGTTTAGTCACTCTGCCATATCGGACTTGGCTGCTGGATTGCTGCTGTACTCCAGGATTGGTGTTTGAGAACCAGCTGTGCTTTAGAGCCACTGATACAGTAGAATTTAAAATGGATAGATCAGCAATGCCCTTCTCTAAACACAAAAGCTAACACCCCACCATCATCATCATCATCGTCATCATCATCACCTGGACTCTGTGTAATAAGCCTGCCTCCTTCTCTGCTGCTCCAGGGCTGCATGCTGTGAGTAGTTTTTGTTCAGTAGTCTGTAGAATATCCTACCTCATTGACCCCTCCTCAAATCCATATTTGGGCCAGTCCTAGATCAATGGTCAGAGAGTCTTGGGTGTATAATCACTAATATCACACAGTCTGTGGGGCAGACTACCACCAAGGTTTTTTTTTTACACTGAGCACTGTGTTTGAGGTAGTCGGTGTGAAGGCTCTTCTGTAACTAGTTAATCAGTTTCTTGCCGTTCGCTTCCTTTTATGTGTGAAATTATTAGATCGTCTTGTTTGCTGTGCTGGTTTGCTGAGTGGCAACCCCTCGAATCTGTCTTTAGAGCCCAGAATGGAAAGCTAAGGATAATGATGACACCAGGCCAGAGCCTACCATAACACAACTTCACAGCGTCAAACAAGTTTACCCCGCTCAGCGAAGCACCCGTCGAGGAGCCTGTTAAAAGTGCTCTTCTTATGGGAAATGATATAGATTGTTTCTGGATTAGTTTAGGAATATATTTAATGACTACCATCATTCCAGCATAAATTTGCAATATAACTCTTGCTTAAATGGGAGTGAAGCCTGATATATTCTAAGCACATTTTTATTGATTATAAACGGCTTTCCTTTTCTCATACGTTCTGCCAATATTGATAGAACCTGGTTGTTTGAACCCAAATATGGCAGTGAGAGCAGCACCAGTGTCATCTCAGATAATCTGTAGAAGATTGCATTATAGCAAAAAAAAACCCCAAAAACATCCCATCTATGAAACACGGTGGTGGTAGTGACATGGCTTGAGTCTGATTGCTGCAGCAGGGCCAGGACGACTTGCCATCGTTGATGGATTAAAGAATTGTGAATTATACCAGTAAATTCTAAAGGAAAATGTCAGGACATCTGTCCGTGAGCTTAATCTCGAGAATGTGGGTCATGCAGCATTACAATGACCCTGAGCTCACAAGTTGCAAAGAATGTTTAATGAAAACATATTGTAAAAGTTAATGTTTTTGAACAAAGAAATCATCATCCTGACCTTAATCTACTAGATATGTTGTGGAAGGACCTAAAGTAAGACACATTTGGCTCTTATGGTTACATTCATTGATCGTTTCCACCAATCGTTTGAGAACTGTCATAAGTATTACGTGTAGATAAACCCTTCAGACTGGTACACGTCTTCAACAGTCCATGGTGGTGCATGACCCTGTTAGTTACAGTAGAGGCACGGCTGTAGCTCGTGTGCGTGCGTGCGTGCGTGTGTGTGTGTGTGTGTGTGTCTGTGTGTATAGGGGCTGTGGTGTGTAGCATGCTGTGATCCGGCAGTGTCAATTGCGGCCTCGTCTCGCTTCCCTCCAGCTTGTCGCTTTCGCCTTAACTCACCCACAGCGCACCCCAGAACTGACCACCGCATCACTTTTTTGCTTGATGCCCGTTTTTATCACTTTCAGTCGCTCTGCTTTCAGCATTTTCCTGCCAGCATGAGCCCAGTTTTTTGCCTTGTTTATGTATTTATTGCGTAGATTGTTTATATTCACACTATATGAAAAAAGTATTTGGACACCTGCTCATTCGTTTCGTCTGGAATCAAGGGTATCAAAAAGAGTTTAACCTGCTTTTGTTGGGGTAACTGTCTCGACTGTCCAGGGGAGACTTTCTGCTTCAGAGCACTGCTGTGAAGATTTGATTGCAGGTCAGGATACTGGATGATAACCACCCCACTTAACTCCCCAGATCATCCCAAAAGTTCTGGATGGAGCTCCATTATAACAGAGAGAACGTAGTTCCACTGCTGCAGAGCTCAATACTGGGGGCTTCTCTACAGGGGCTAGACAAGCTGTGTGTGCATTTGCACATCTGTGTCAGATGCAGTCTGAAGAAGGGGTGTCCACAGACATTTGGACAGATAGTGTGTGTATATATAGTTACCGTTGATTCCGCTGAACTGAGTCGAGTGTCAACAGTATGGTGGTGTGTATCAGAGTAAATATGTGCTGTGCAGGGTTCGCTACACTGTGATACACATCTGTATGCCGCCTGTTGACGATTCTGATTCCACGGTCACTAAAAATTAACACTAAATTCAGCGAACTTTACTCTCCGATGGAAAAGTTTCATGAGTCGCATACTGACCAGAAATGGACATCATCATCCCATTCCTCACAAACCCGTTCCACCATTTCTTTCTTCCGGATTCACTTCATCTCTTCCTTATCATCTTACTGTCATCCATCCATCCATACGTCCATCTCTCTCTCTCTCTCTCTCTCTCTCTCTCTCTCTCTCTCTCTCTCTCTCTCTTCTATCTCCCTGTCCCCTCTTGTGCCACCCCCCCTCTCTCCCCACCCCCAGCTGCAACCGTTCCAGAGCAGAAGACGGTCACTCTGGATGTGGACGTGAATAATCGCAGTGATCGAGCTGAATGGTGCAGCTGTTATTACCAGGGAAACTTCTCACTCAACTCTGCCTTCGAAATCAAGCTCCACTGGATGGCCGTCACGGCAGCCGTGCTGTTTGAGATGGTCAGTATGTCATTGTATGAACAGGATGTTCCAGGATGTTTAGAATGAAAATGAAATGCCAATAACAGATTGTCCAGAATGTCCAGAATATTCATAAGGACTTTCTAATCAGTTAATTTCCATAACAACGTAATTAAATTCATATCCAGAATGAAATTCCAGTGAGAGAATATCCTGAATAAATAATTCTAAAATAAAATTAACATCTGACCTGGGGCATGTTGTCAGGTGCAAGGCTGGCACAGGAAGGCAGCATCGTGTGGCTTCCTGCTGGTGCCCGTGTTGGAGGTGCCCTTTGCTCTGCCCTCTTACCTGTACGGAGATCCCCTCAGAGCGCAGCTCTTCATCCCCCTCAACATACAGTGCCTGCTGAGAGACACCAGCGACAGCCTGTTTGACGGTCAGCGCACAGACAGCCACTACAGATTAATTAATTTAATTAGTTAATTTAGAGCTGCACCAATAACACACTTTTTCACCCAACCTGAAACTCACAGGTGCCACATAAATCTGATATTTTTAGTGAACCAAATTTGATATGTCATCGCTTTAAAGCAAAAATCTAACATCTCCAAAATGGCAGCGTTACAGACAAAGGGAAAACCTGCTCTACAGAATGCCTTTGTCACTTTACACACGTGCAGTGAGAATTTCTTTCATAGTGAAATCGTGAACTATCACATAAAACAAAATGATGCATAGATTTGAGGCTGAGAAATGCAGATGCATAAAGAGTGCATATAGACCCATTGTGCCGACCCACAGGGCAATTTGTCACAGTGAAACACACACACTAGTGAATCACACACTAGAGGGCAGTGAGCACACATGCCTGTGGGCAGTCCTATCCACGGCACTCGGAGAGCAGCTGGGGAGTTCAGTCATGTCCTGCAAATTCAGGATGTTTCATTTTGTCAACCTCCAGTGTCATTTTACTTTAGACGTTTAAGGAAAGGCTGCTGATTAGAACCTTAGAACCATGTTTATTATCTTGTGGAATTGGATTTTCACTTTTCGATTTACCGGTCAATTTACGTTCCTACCCTCACCTATGGTCATGAACTGTGGGTAATGACCGAAAGGACAAGATCGCGGCCGAAATGAGTGTCCTCCGTAGGGTGGCCGGACGCTCCCTTAGAGATAGGGTGAGATCCTCGGTCACCTGGGAGGAGCTCTGAGTAGAGCCGCTGCTCCTCTACATCAAGAGGAACCAGTTGAGGTGGCTCGGGTATCTTTTTCGGATGCCCCTGGACGTGTCCCCGGGGAGGTGTTCCAGGCACTCCCCCCCCCCCCTCGGGAGGAGACCGTGGGGTAGACCCAGGACACGCTGGAGGGACTAAGTCTCTCGGCTGGCCTGGGAACGCCTCGGGGTCCCTCCCAGGGAGCTGGCTGAGGTGTCGGGGGAGAGGGAGGTCTGGGCATCCTTGCTTAGGCTGCTGCCCCCGTGACCCGGCCCCGGATAAGCGGAAGAAGACGGACGGACGGACATAACATGGACCAGAATTACATGATGAATGGACCAATCGACTTTTTCACTGACTTCCACTGAAACCCGAGGTTTTTTTTTCCCTTCCCCTGTAAATTGGCCAATTTGGAGATACGAGGTTTTGCACGACTCTGACAATATGTTAGTGCATCAGTACAATTAATGTTCTACATAGATTCTTGGAGTTTATTCCTGCCAGTTAATACAGCCAACTGGCTGCCTGTCAGCAAATAGTAGTAGACTAATATATCCCTGACACTGAATACACACCAATCCTACATTAACATGCATCGCAGAGACTAGAGCTGGGCATGTCATGATGATACTGTGTCTCCAATCAGGGTTTGAACCAGAGACATACTGGGATAGGATGCAGCTTTTCCAGGAGGCCATTCTCTACAGGTATTGCATATAAGACTATGCTTTAGAGCTGCTGAATTATTCGTATTCCAAAACTGAAATCACATCGTCTCCCTTTCTCAGGTTTGGTTTTGTCCAGGATAAGTTTTCTGCATCAGCCTTCAACTTCCCTGCTGAAAACAAGCCCCAGTACATCCATGTCACAGGTATGATACAACTCTGATACAGCCGTCTGCTTTCTGCAGTTCTCTCGCTGTAGACTGTAGCACTAAACATGGTAATGATTTTCCAGAAATGTAATAAAATTCTGTACTTAAATGGCTAGAATGTATAAAGACACAATATTGCTTACATCTTATCCATTTTATTATGCAGACATTTTGGAAATTTGTTGGAATTCCTAAGTAACGTTCTTCTCTTGTTCATCCATCCAGGGACAGTGTTCATGCAGCTGCCCTACTCTAAAAGGAAATACTCGAGTGGTCAGCGGAGGCGCCGTAACTCTGCCTCCTCGGCCAGTCAGAGTCTTTTCGGCTGTGAGGAGCAAGTCGGTTACAACTGGGCTTACAACACCATGCTGACCAAAGCCTGGAGGACTGGCGTGCTGGGAGACGAGAAGCTGGCTGACCGCCTCCTCCGAGACTTCACAGACTTCTGCGCCAACAAGGACAATCGGCTGGTGGCATTCTGGGACAGCTGTGTGGAGAAAATGAACTCTAGCGCCCCCTGAGGGAGAGACAGAAAGAGAGACTTTGGCTGAGAATTGCTGCTGGGATATGACCTGATATGTGACCAAAATCGAATGTTGTGTCTAATCAAGTGGAGAAAAAGAAATTAAAAAGACAAACTAACTCAGTGTCATTATGAGCATTTATAATGCCTTATTCCAGAGTCTACAGTACATCATATCTTGTATATCGTTGCTGTTCTATGAAAGTATCTTCAAAATTGACTTTACAGGAGCAGTCAAATATGTTTTTAACTTTTACTAGAAGACATTTTAGAACATTTCTGTTTGTCTATTTATCCAATATTGAACAGTATACAGAGAGGCTACACACATCAGACCCTGAAGAAATCTTAAAAAGAGCCAAAAATGAAGATGAAGAGTGTTTTTTTTGTTTTTGTTTATGGTATTGTGTTGTAAACAAAAATTAAATCCCTGATCTGAGCTTATGACCGAGGACAGGATAAGAAATCTCAACCAGTGGACGAGGCCTGTAGTGACCACGCAGTAGTGATGTCAAACAAAGCATGCTCAGCACATTAATAACACACCAACAGTGTCACCTCACCGCTGTCATTGTACCTCGTATCTCCAAAACAGCAACTTTACAAGAGAAGAAAAACAAAGTCAGCGCTCCAGGTCATTTCGGAGCATTTCTATTGGTCCGTTCATCATGAATTTGGACACGATCTAAAGAACAACAGCCAGATTAACCCAAACACAACACGGCAAGACTTTATACTGGTCTGTCATCGTGACCATTGTAACCGTCTGATCCTGGCATAGAAGACGATATACAGACGATATGTTTTTAACTAGTAAAAGTGATGTTGGGTTAGACCACAGTAGTGATAGATGGCCAGTGTTGGATGAGGCCCTTAGTAGCGATGTTGAGCTGAGCTGGAATTGGCACAGACTTTATGGACACAGAACGCTTGTGCGTGTATTCGCACTTCCCACAATAACAGTTCAGCAGAAGTTGTCTCCTTGCTTGACGTAAGTTGACGCCTCCTCTCAGTGACACACCTACATGTCAGAGACATTGTGCGTAGGTCCTCAGTAAGGGGAAACTGGGCAGTTCTCTAAAACACCAGTCTAAATAAACACACTCCTCATTCAAAACAACATGCACCAAGAAGCAATCGACCACACTGGCTTGACTCATCTTCAGTGGGGTCAGCACGTTGTTCATGCCAAACACACCCAGGAGACCTGGTGTAGGGGGTGCAGTTCCACATAGGTCTCGAGATCTCGCCTTGAAGACAGATATTATGTCGTGGTCGATCTCATCTCCAGATGTATCCCTGATTGAAAATGTGTGGGACGCTATTGGACGCTCTATCAACACTCCACCCCAACCGCACCATCTGCAGAACTGAGTGAGAACATTCAAGGCATGCATGGGATGGATCAACCTCTATAACTCCATGCAGAGACGTCCGGCATGTTGCTTTAACCCAACGCCTACTGAGAGACACCACTTCTGTATGAGTAGATCAATAAATATTGATCAGATTAGTGTGGACCTTCACTGCATGATTCAGCCCTCCTTTGTGCTTTCCCTGCTCTGATCAGCAGAAGCAGGAGAAGCCTGAACCATCCAGCTCCTGCTGATCAACCCAGAGAGGACGGACCCCCCCTCCCCTCCATCCATGCTCCTCCTGCGCATGTGCACTCCAGGCGCTGCATCGAGGAATGCAGCATGGCGCACTGCGCATGCGCACCGCCGGCGTGGAAGGGAGGGCTATTTTTGGAAGGTGACGTCACCATTAAATACTCTCCATCACCTCCCCCTCCACCCTCCTCCTCCTCTCTGTCCTCCACCCTCCTCCTCCTCTCTGTACTCCACCCTGCCGGCCGGGAAGCAGGAGCAGCGGGAAGCGCTCGAGACCACCTTTCTCCTCTTTCTCCTTCATTCGGGACCCCCTAAAGCGGGGAGGACACCCCCACCCCCCCTCCACATCACCACCACCACCACCCGCCCACACGCCCTCTCCCCTCACGTGCGCCACAGCCCGACCGCGCGTGCGCACCACCGCCTTCTCCGTCCGCTCCATCGCTGCGCTGCGTCGCGAGAAGAAGAGCTCCGTGCGCTGGACATCGGCAGGACATCCGCCCGAGCCCCGGTGCGCGAGACAGGAGCGAAGGAGGAGAGAGCGGGGAGAAAGAAAGGGAGAGCGTGGGAGAGAGAGAGAGAGAGAGGATGGCAGACAGGGAGCAGCTCATCCAGAGAGCCAGGCTGGCCGAGCAGGCAGAGCGCTATGATGACATGGCCTCAGCCATGAAGCTGGTGAGTGATGATGATGGTGGTGATGGTGGTGATGATGGTGATGATGATGAAGCTTCCCAGCCTTTATTCTGTGCCATGCATGGCCGTGCATGCCCCTACAGCACATATTGCAGCCTGGATGACGTCATGGAGGTCACCAAACCCCAGGGTCAATCCATATCCGATGATGATCAATATCTGATCATCTGATCAGGGACACTTTCCTCCTTAATGCAGATTTGCTTGCACAAGCTGCACGTCCTGACTTCCTCCACTAGGGGCGCTGCTGACCCCCTTTTTGATCCATCTATTGTGCACCAATCCCCCCCCTGTTAGGATGACAGAAGGTCGACTCAGATGTGCTGAGATGCTCCAGCGTCGTTATAGATCCACCCCGAGCCCCTTGTGAAGGACTGGGGTTGGAGCAAGTGGTCATCTGCAATGCAGATGCAACATCAGCAGCAGCATCACCAGCAGATGCAGCATCACCCCCCTTCCTGATGGACGTCAGTGCACAAAGGGATGGCAGGTCGAGGCTGACCTTTGCATGCAGTGGCCTGTTCTCGACCGCTCTACTCTGCCCTGCTTTAGTCATGAGGCTTATTGACTACATTTCATACACCGCGTCCAATCCTCTGTGGTTGTTGCCTGAGCGTGGAGATGGTGTCAGTGATGCACCAAGGTGCTGCTCCTTCACTGACATTGTACGCAAGGTCAGGAGGACAGGAGCAGGGAAGAATGAGGCGGTGAAGCAGGCACGGCTGCTTTATCAGATTGCGGGCATCTTGGTTTTCACGCCCCTTGCATCCTTTGTCTGTATTCATAGGTCCCACCGTCCTGTATATATTAAAGCGGGAGCATGTGATGGACGTCCTGCCGCATTCTGCAGATGTTCAAAGCAGTCGCTTGCCTTGTTTATGTCATTTCTCACACTGGATGATGGACAGGCATAGATGGGGCAGGAAAAACAGGTGCATCCAGAAGGAAGTGTGGGATTGCAGTGATGTTGGGAAGGGAGATCAGTATTCATTGATCTACTCATACAGAAGTGGTGTCTCTCAGTACGGCGTCGGGTTTAACGCAACGTGCCAGACGTCTCTGCATGGAGTTGTAGAGGTTCCTAACGGGGTCCTGTGATGATCCATCCCATGCAGCTTGAATGTTCTCACTCAGTTCTGCAGATGGTGCGGTTGGGGTGGAGCGTTATAGAGCGTCCAATAGCATCCACACATTGTACAGTGGGGATAAGATGACCCAGTGCCATTGCAATCTTTGGCGATGTTGACGTGGTGTTAAGGGCAGCCATCTGCCACTCGTGCTGACGATAGAATGACTCATGCGGGGCACCACGGCCCGCATTCGTGGCTGTTTGGTCCCTCGATGCACGTCGGACTATCGTCCGGTTCTCCCTGTCCGTGGTTCGTGGAGGTCTGTCAGATCTCTCATGTTGCTGGTGCACCAACCTCTGTCCACCTCTGCCAAAAGCATGCCTTGGTAATATCTGCACGAACTGTATAGGGCACAGTATGTTGATAAGACCGTCCCATTGAGCACAATCACAGTTAACTGAACATGTTCACCTCGGACGTGGTGGTGCACATGTAATTTTATACTCTAAATAATACTCAACAGTGCTGTACGTATTATTGTCAACGAATGAAATACGGGGATTGAATGATCTATTAGGACATTCATTTGTGACTGTTATCTTGACTAAAATTTTATCTGAAGATGTAAAATTATAACCGCAGTTGGAATATTTTATTGGTTTCAACTGGGACCAGATGGTCTCTTAATCTGGAAATTGAAATGTTTATGATTATGTCTAATCATTTAAGTCCATTAAATACAATTAAGAACCAATGCTTCTCGAAGCACCTGAGATGGGTTTTGAATCTGAGTGTCGGGTAACGTATGGCTGTGTTTGACTGTCTCGGGGTAGTGTGTTATCTTTTTCCGATATCTTCACTCTCCAGGTGACGGAACTGAACGAGCCGTTGTCCAACGAAGACCGCAACCTGCTCTCTGTAGCCTACAAGAATGTGGTGGGGGCCCGACGCTCATCCTGGCGCGTGACCTCCAGCATCGAGCAGAAGACTGCGGCGGATGGCAGCGAGAAGAAGCTGGAGCTGGTTCGGGCCTACCGCGAGACCATTGAGAAGGAGCTGGAGTCTGTGTGCCAGGACGTGCTGACCCTGCTGGACCAGTATTTGATCAAAAACTGCGATGAAAGCCAGCTGGAGAGCAAGGTCTTCTACCTGAAGATGAAAGGAGACTATTACCGCTACCTGGCCGAAGTGGCGACCGGAGAAAAGCGAGGGTCTGCTGTGGAGGCTTCAGAGGCAGCCTACAAGGAGGCCTTCGACATCAGCAAGAGCATGGCGGCCACGCACCCAATCCGCCTGGGCCTGGCGCTCAACTTCTCCGTCTTCTACTACGAGATCCAGAATGCACCTGAGCAGGCTTGCCAGCTGGCCAAAGAGGCATTCGATGAAGCCATCGGTCACCTGGACAATCTGAACGAGGATTCCTACAAGGACTCGACGCTCATCATGCAGCTGCTGAGGGACAACCTGACCCTCTGGACCAGCGACCAGCAGGACAGTGAAGGAGGAGACCCCAATAACTGAACCTCAATTAACTCTTGTCCTGCAACCTAGCTAGCTGTAGTAGCCCCCCATAGCCCTCCTTAAAAGTCTCTTCTCTTCTCTTCTCTTCTCTTCTCTTCTCTTCTCTTCTCTTCTCTTCTCTTCTCTTCTCTTCTGCCCCAGTCCCAGTCCCAGGGTTCCCATTGCCTTATGGACCCTGGCAGCCTTTATTTGTTCTTTGTTTGTTAGTTTATCTTTATCTCTGTTTCTCTCTCTCTCTCCTCCTGTAAGCCGGACCCATCACCCCTTCCCCCTCTCTCGTCCCCTTGATGAGTCGCTGATTATTAGCCTACTGGTCTCCAGGTGACATTTACTTAGTGTGTTCTCTCTTAAGGACTTGATCTCTGTAGGGACTCTTTAATTAACACTAAATTATGGGGGCGGGTGTTGAGTTTGTGTCTGTGGCGCCGTACAGTGAAGTTGTTCCATTTTATTGCCTAATTGTGTGGTCGTAGCCTTTTCCTCACTTGTCTCCTCATCTGAAGCCCTTTATCACTGCTTAGATGTGTGTGTGTGAGTGTGTGTGTGTGTGTGAGTGTGAGTTTGTGTCTGTTGTCGCTCCATGCCACTCTCCTGTTGTGAACACTGCTAGCCCTGTGAATTGTGTATGTCTGCTGATCTCCGGTCGGTGAGCGATCGCCGGATGCTCGGCGGCTCTAGAACCTTTGGTTAAGGGTTCTGAGCGACGTATGAAAGAATGCCATTAAAAAACAAAAGCCTGCCATGGGAACTCTGAACCTGCAGTGTGTGGAGTGCTTTATTATACAGCCATGCAGTTACTGTCTCTCTCTCTTTCCCTCTCTCTCTCTCTCTCTCTCTCTCTCTCTCTCAAAATCATCTCATCAATAAATAGTTGCACCCAGAAGGTATCAACTGATTAAAATACACAACTGCAGTGGTGTCGTGCCAGATTGTCATGGAGTCGATCAGAAGAGCAGCATCATCTTCAGTGATGAGTCCCACTTTTGTCTTGGTGGAGACATTGGGGTCAGTGCCAAGTTTGACAGTTTGTCTCACATCCAGAAGGTCTCGTGTCATGGTGTGGATGGAGTTTCGTACGATGCCAGATCTTCTTTACAGGCACTTTGAGCCCAATGTTACGTTAACGAGGTTCTGCAACCAATGGTTCTACCTCTTCTGAACACGCACTCTGGTGCTCTATTCCAACAGGACGATGCTCGTCCACATACTGCTGCCGTCTCAAGATCTTGCCTTGAAGACACAGATACTACGCCGTGGTCGGTCTCATCTCCAGACCTGTCCCTGATTGAAAATGTGTGGGATGCTATTGGACGCTCTATCAACACTCCACCCCTACCACACCATCTGCAGAACTGAGTGAGAACATTCAAGCTGCATTAGATGGATCATCACAGGACACCATTAGATAAATGTAGATACCTAGATAAAGGTATCTTCATTCCCTAAAACATTTTTTATGATGGCAGGATTCTCCAGTTTTCTCCAACAAAGGTGCTACAGATGGTTCTTCGAGCGACGCTATAGAAGAACCATTTTTGATTCCCACAAGAACCTTTTTTTGCTCTTGTTAAAATTCATGAATGAAGCTATGGTCCCTTTCATGTAGGGAAGGTTCTTTATGGAATCAGAATTGGTTCTTCCATAGCAGGAATCTGCAAGTCTGTCCTTAATTGCATGTCCATTCACAGGAAAGCATCCACATGGTTTTTGAAAACCCTACTAGTGATGATAATTCCTACACTTAATCAACCACGATGAGCTTCAGCTCCAAGACTTGACATGCATTACACGAGACTCGATGTTTATAAATAATAACATTCAGAAATGTGGTGTTATTGGTTTAGATTTGCCAATACGAGTTTCTGAGCTGCATCCGTGGACGTGTAGTGTTTCATAAACCCGTCCTGCAGCCGTGCCCCGGTGGAGGGTTGGGTTTTTATAGGCCTGAATTGTTGCAGTGGATCAGGTAAAGTTCAGGGTCATCGTGAGTGATATGGAGCTGGGTCAGTTTAGGGTCGCTGTCAGAGTGTTGGGTAACAGTAGGCTGACAGACAGATCTGACTGGACTTGGTTTGGTGAAGAAAAAGTCGAGGAACTCCGGGTTTCCTTGTTCAACAAAGGAGGAAAAGAGCTTGGAGATAACGGCCTTCTTCCCAGAACCAGTCTGCGCAACAAAAGACCATTTTAATGTTTAACTGCTTGGATTTTTGGTGTTCCACATACAGACACACACACACACACACACACACACACACACACACACACACACACACACACACACACACAGAGTCACAAAGAGCTGCTCACGTGCAGGTATGTCCAGCAATGAGGGGGTTCTGGAGGCAGCTCTACCTCTGAGGCAGAACATGCTTGGAGGAGACCACTTACGTGAATGATGGGGGAGAGGGAGGGCCAGCCTACTCAACCCAACCGTGAGTCCAGTGAGGTGGACTGGGACTCCCAGTCATATATGACTGGCATTCCTGAAGCTTGAAGGTGAGGTTCTATCAGTGACTTATTACAGCAAACATAACAGAAGAACATTGTGGTGGACGTGATTTATAGCAGATGTCCCACTGGAGGACGTGGTTCTAAAAATTCTTTCCTTTAGATAAGCCTCAGTGTTGCCTGACCGCTCAATGACCAGTCATCAATGGTGCAAAACAACCATGCAAATATCCCAAAGACAAGATAAACACTTTCCAAAGAAGCTCTCGGGAATATCCAATAAAGCATAATATAGTGTTTTATGGATCATCTGTGTGAGATTAAATTATGTCTGCTGCTGCATACAGGGTGTGATAATGGACTTTAGACCACTAAAGTGACCACTCCACATAAAAATACTGTAAAACCATTAGATGTTACCTAGTTCGGGGTTACAGACTAATTGTTCTTCCTCACTGGTGACTTTATTAGAAACCCCCACCTTGTGCTTCCACACACTGGCCACATTATTAGAAACCCTTACCTTGTGCTTCCACACACTGGCCACTTTATTAGAAACCCCCACCTTGTGCTTCCTCACTGGCCACTTTATTAGAAACCCCCACCTTGTGCTTCCACTCACTGGCCACTTTATTAGGAACCCCCACCTTGTGCTTCCACTCACTGGCCACTTTATTAGGAACCCCCACCTTGTGCTACCACTCACTGGCCACTTTATTAGGAACCCCCACCTTGTGCTTCCACTCACTGGCCACTTTATTAGGAACCTCCACCTTGTTCTTCCTCACTGGCCACTTCAATAGAAACCCCTAGTTGGAGCTTCCAAACTGTGCCTATATGGGTGGGATTCCGGGTCAGGGGGCAGTGTAGTGTACAGTGAATAATAGGTGCCGTCTACGGGGGTAAAGTATAGTACCGTAGTCATAGCAGTGCACATGTAATCAGTCGTCTTTGACCCTTATTATCACGGCTTTTCCCCAGATCTCAGCCAAAGGTACAACCTGGACTCGGTCGTTCTTTTCTCTGTTTGCTTTCAGGCTCTGTTTGTGTGGATGGCAGTCAAAAGCACCAGGGTGTCCGGATGGAAGGATGGCATAGACTGGTACTCGTGTTTACACGGGCAGCGGAGGCCTAAGCGCAGGCTGCCTGTGGGATCAGAGTGAGATCAGTGATCTCATTTACTGGATTTTTTTTCTTCCTGCTGAGTTGATCATTAATCACCCGAGTCCAAAAGCACTGATTTCTGACAGCTCTGAGGAACATATTATCTTTTATAATTAACCCTGAGAGGGAAACACCCAATGTCAACCCCCCCCCTCGCTCTCTCTGTGTGTGTGTGTGTGTGTGTGTGTGCGCGTGTGTGTGTGTGTAATAAAGTAGCCAGTGAGGAAATAAAACACAAAACACTTACATGTACATAAGTATTCACAGACTTTGCTGAATACTTTGCTGAAGCTCCTTTGGCAGGGAAGTTTCTCCCATTCTTCTTTGCAGAACCTCTCAAGCTCCATCATTTGGATGGGGAGCATTAGTGCACAGCCAATTTTAGATGTCTCCAGAGATGTTCAATCAGGTTCAAGGCTGGGTTCTGGGCCACTCAAGGGTTCGGGGACATTCAGAAGTCACTCCTTTGTTATCTTGGCTGTGTGCTCAGGGTCGTTGTCATGAGTGCTATAGAGCAGGTCATCATCAACAATGCCTCTGTACATCACTGCAGTCATCTTTCCCTCGTCCCTGACAAGTCTCCCAGTTCCTGCTGCAGAAAAACATCCCCCAGATCATGTCCAATCAACTGAATTGACCACAGGTGTCCAATCAAGGTGTAGAATCGTCTGAAGCATGATCAGTGGAAACAAGATGCACTTGAGCTCAATTTTGAGTGTCACCCACCACCCACATAACATCTGCTCTGTGGTGGTCCTGAGAGGTCCTGACCATTGAATATCAGGGTGAAAGGATGCTAACAAGGTATGGCGAGAAACAAAAGGACAGCAGTCTAATTAAAGTGCTTCTGTGTGGTCAGAAAAATGAGCAGTGAGTGTAGAAATGAGGAGGTCATCGTTCTGTGATGTGATCTCTTGATTAACAACATGCTGCTGCATAATATATGTGCACTACCATATTGGGTGTTCTAAAACTTTTGACTGGTAGAGTATATACATAGTATACATATATATATGTATTAATAATATACCCCAAATTCCTCTATGCAACAGACACACACACACACACACACACACACACACACACACACACACACACACACACACACACGTATATACTGTATATATAGTTGTGCAGACATAAAGCTCACAGGTGAGCTCTGTACACTCCCACCCCTTCCAGACTCACCTACGCAGGTCCAGCAGTATTTGAAGCTGGCTGTAGGAGCAGGTGTGGTCAGTCTGAGGACTATTAGAGGAGACCAGACCTGAAGCTCACTCTGTTGGACCACCAGTACCAAAATGACCAGGGATTACTTCGATTTCTCTTATATTCGGAGTGTCTCGAACACCACCAACAAGAATGCCATCAACAACGCAGCGGACATCTCTGTCATCGTCATTTACTTTCTGGTGGTCCTGGCCGTGGGGATCTGGGTGAGTTCACTGACTGGTGTCTCTTTAACTTCCATTGACCACTATTTGTGAATTGTTAACTTTTATCTCAGTGCAGAATAGAGCAGGAGCAGCTGGAGAAGGTAGATGAAATGAGATGAAGGGAGTCGAACATGATCTGAAATATGAACACAGTGTCAGAGCATGCAGAGCTTCTACCAGCAGCAGGGTTGTGTGTAACTGCCCTACCTGTGGTGATAATGCATGTGTGTAACCACGTAAGTCTATAAGTGCAATCAGTTACACACATGTGGGTAATGTACAAACACTCTACACTGTTATAACACATCCCGCAGTGGGTTCTTGTATCAGTGTCACACAGTCCTAGAACTTCTTCTGGTTCCCTGAAGAAGCATGCATTTGAAAGGAACCTTCCTATAGTATAAAGGTTCCATACTTTTTGAAAGGGTTCACTGTAGGGAATGTCTTTAACCTACAATATAGTTACTGTATACGTACTATACGTACACATTTTGCACCCATAAAAATGAAATTCAAACTCTCCGGTACAGTTCAATTTAATTTGGAGTGTAAAAATTAAACCGCACTTACACTCTCTATAATGAAATGTGCAGTTGTTCATTGTTTCGAAGCACTGACGAAATCCACAACAAACAATTTTGTATCACAATAACTGAACTGATCATGATTACAATAAAAAAATAATTTTGAAAAGGTTCTATTTAGAACAAGCTATGGCATTTCGAAAGAGCAGCCGTAGCCCGCTGGAGAGGGCCGACCCCTACAGTGCTCCCAGTGAAACCATGCTGTGTTGCATGGTTTACATTTGGCGCCGCTCACTGGTTTTATCAGATGTCCCCTATAATGGGTTATACACCAACTCAAGTGCCCATCTCTGATAACGTAAATAAATAAAGAATTGATATAAATATATAAAAGAAATGCATGATTCACTGTACTTACTGCTTAATGATATAATTGTCTGTAACATGAATGTGACTGTTGTTTTTTTGCATTGTATCAACAATCAATGGACCAATAGAATTGCTTGCCTTGGAATAAAATATATTACAATGACTTGAAAATGAAGGTTTTCTTCTTGTCGCCTGTAAAGTTACACGTTTAGTGATCTTTGAAGCAGCTCTGATTTGCACTAAAACCCTTTCAATCGTTTATTTGAGTCACCACATGTTGGCTGATGGAGTTGATCCTACAGCACCATTTCAGAATGTTTCCTGATGAGATGTTTTGGGTTTGAGATTGTATTAAATAAAATATAACACAGTACCCTCCCCCTGCAGGCCATGGTGAGGACCAACCGCTCCACCATCGGGGGATTCTTCCTGGCTGGCAGGAGCATGGTGTGGTGGCCGGTGAGTCATACAGGGTTCTGTGGAACCATTCCAAAGGGAACCCCTTTGTTTCTGTACATATCCTTCTAGCAGATGGTTCTTAAAGGAACCATGCTTGTAAACAAGATGTGCAAGTGTGAAGAACCCTTAAACACTTGAAAGAACCTCTACAATGTTGCATTTCCAATCAGACCAAACATACAAACCAGTTCTTTGTGGTGGGAATGTGGGACATGTGGAACAGACAGGAAGCTAAACTAAGACTGCCTCCTGGAGGCAGATGGAAGTGTGCGTAGATAAGAACGTTCTACTGAAACACCTTGAACAACCTGAATGCATTTATTTGTTTGAAGGCAGGAGGACGCGTGGCATTGCTCTTCAGAATCAGTGAGCAGATCAATGCACACCACCAGCAGATATCTCAAGAGTGCTTTCTAGAAATGTCTCTCAGATTAAACAAAGAAAGGGATTTTATGGGGCCATAATGGTCAGTTGCCATATGTATCGTATCTGTTTTTTCCGGCTCAATAGAAACTGAAGCTTTTATCAAATTGTAAAAACAAAGTCGACGCTTTCTGACCATCACAGTCGAAATGTCCATTCTCCAGGTCACTTTCCAGTTCTCCTTTGCTGTCTTGTTCTTCTTCCACACAGTCTTTTGATACTGACTGACACTATCAGCTCTTATCATCTCTATGTGCTGAAACAAATTCAATGGTCAGTTCGGTAATAACGTTTGCCGTGGTGTGACTGATAATCAGATTATCGTCAGTGTTGCAGTGTTGATGATGTAATATATCTATGATTCCACAGCCTCTATAATCATAGCTGCTTCTGTATCACTTCTTCCAGATCGGAGCATCCCTGTTTGCCAGTAACATCGGCAGCGGTCACTTTGTGGGCCTGGCAGGGACTGGCGCTGCTGGAGGCATCGCCATCGGAGGATTTGAATGGAATGTGAGTGGAAAGTCATGACTGGGATGTTCAGAATCGCGTTTGAAATAAATAGTAATAAGAGCTCTCTCTCGCTCTCTCTTTCTTCCTGTGTAGGCTCTGTTTGTGGTGCTCATTCTAGGATGGATCTTCGTCCCTATCTACATCAAAGCTGGGGTAAGAATCTGCTGTGGGACCCAGACGTTCAACCACACAACCGTTCATCTACCCACAGATCCTTCCAGCTGTGCATCCTTCCATCCTTCTAACCATGGATTCAGTCAATGGTCCATCCATCCATCTATCCGTCCATCCATCCATCTATCCATCCATCCAACCACCCACCCACCCAATCACCCATCCATCCATCCATCCATCCATCCATCCATCCATTCATCCATCCATCCATCCATCCATCACCAGAATATAGAATATATATATATTCTTTATATTTCTACAGTGTTTCTTTTCTAAATTATTATCTTTCTACTCTTTTCTGTACTGATTCTCCCAATGGATCAATAAAGTTCATCCATCCATCCATCCATCCATCCATCCATCCATCCATCCATCCACCCATCCATCTCTCCAATCAACAATCTATTTGTCCATCCATCTATCAATCCATCTATCCAACCATCTACTTATATGTACTTTTCAGAATCTCTCTTTAGTTTTTGTTATGATTTCCTTTGCTTTAAAGAATCAACCTGTTCAGTTGTGGAGTCTCACCAAGAGCTTCCGCTGTTTACAATGATTTCCATTGTTATATCACCGAGGACACTCTCCGGGTGTCATTAAGCACAAGGCCTAGCCTAAGAATGTGAGGACTGCATGAACTGAACTTGAAGAGTAAAATACTAAACCTTTGTTCCAAATTCCCTGACCCACTCTGACCCTCACTGGCTAATATCAGCCCGAGTGATCTCAGTGCCTCTCTGTAACAATTATCTCCCATTACTGTCTGGCTCACCAGTATACTTTTGTTTTCTGACCATTTGCAGGTGGTGACCATGCCAGAATATCTGAAGAAGCGCTTCGGGGGTCAGCGGATACGCATCTACCTCTCTGTGCTCTCTCTCTTCCTCTACATCTTCACCAAGATCTCTGTGAGTGTCTCTGAGGGCCTCATTCTTCTGGGTTAGTTGAACGTTTACTGGAAAAGGAGATCAATAATTTAGAGACTGGCCCTTCAGCCGTCCTGGTAAATCTGAAGGTCAGAAACAAGAAACTGGAGGAATGTATGGAAGTGGATGTGAGAAAACAAGCCGAATGTCCTGATCCACAATATCAGCCATAACATTAAAACCACCAAAAGGTGAAACACAACACTGAAGATCTGGTCCTAATGGCTTCCATGAAGGGTTGGATATGTTAGGCAGCAGGTGAACAATCACTTCTTGAAGTTGATGTGTTGAAGCAGAAAAAATGCTCAAGCTTAAGAACCTGAAACAGTTTGACCAGAACCATACTGTGGTGTTCTAGACAACTGGGTCATGGACACCACTCACCATTATGTGATGAATTATCAGTGAGTAATCCAGCTCGGATAACTGGGGAATTCTTGGAAAACTAATCAGAGGGACAGGGCTAATGACATGGCCGACCCAGATATTGGATAACAGAAGAAACCGAGGAGGGAGGGGCTCTTTGCTCCCTTTATTTGCTCACGCAGGATTCAAATTTCATAATAAAAGTCCCAAGAAGGGATACTACTGATACATGAATAAATAAATAACAAAAATAATAAAGGACATTCCATTTGTTTTATTTCAAATAACTTTTCTAACAATTATAAATATCCTTACATCTAATCATTACAAATTTACTGTGTTCTCAGTCCTACTTTTAATAGCACTAGTATAAGAGGTAGATATCTGTAAGAAGCTGTAAGAATATTTATCAGTGTGTTCTGAACTGACAGTCATATTCACCAATTCATAATCAGTTCAAAGTTCATATAATGACACAATCAGTAAAGCACTGATTAACCGTACAGAGTCTGTCATTTCATTTCTGATGATATAAAGACACGGGCTGGTATTATTGGTTATATTTAGGTTCTTAAATTATTGGTGATAAATAATTGGTAATCTCCCCCCCAGGGCAATTTCATTCTGACCAGGTTCTGCTCTCTCTCTCTCTCTCTCTCTCTCTCTCTCTCTCTCTCTCTCATCAGGCTGACATGTTCTCTGGAGCTATTTTCATTAACCAGGCCCTGGATTTGAACATTTATGTGGCTGTTGTCCTGCTGCTGCTGATCACCGCTCTGTACACGGTCACAGGTGTTGTATCTGCAGATTATTGCTCTCGTTAGTTGATGAGTTGAATGAGGTGTGCCAGACCCGGAGTCTGACATGGGCCTTAGGCTACATTTCAGGATTTGTATTTACTTCCATCCATTTCTCAAAACATTTCCCAGAGAGAAAAACAATGACGCGAGAATTCTGGCCCCGTATATACATAGCGTTCTTCAATACTACATCAAAATAACATGGGTTTAATCCCAAATTACACACTATTCCCAAATTACACACTATTCCCAAATTACACACTACTCCCTATGTAGTGTACTAGGTTTCTAGGCTCATGTCTAACACTTATAGCAGTCTAATGTGCTGTGATCAGAGGATTCCGGGGTTGAATCCTGAGTGATGCTGTTTGCCATCGGCAACCAGAGTCTTAGAGATCCCAAAATGGCCATACCAATGGAGGATAGATGAATGTTTTGGTGTGTTGTTCCAATGGTTGGAAAAACAGCAGATAAATCAAATGACCTATAAAGTGGTCATCAGCTGGTCAGCTGGTAACCCCTTCGTCCATTTCCCGGAGACTTGTGTTTGGCTTTCGAGTGCTATACACACTCTGAATTGACTTCTATCTTGTGAGTGAAGTGCTCAGAGTGAGTAAAGTCCAGGCTTTTGTTATTCAGGAGACCAGTTTTCTCAAGTAGACCAGGCTGTTGCGTCATATCTGAGACACAGAGGGTAATTGCCCATGTGTTCTGATAAGCTTTGCACTGGGTTGAATGTCCAGCATCAAACTATAGTATCTCACTACCTGCTTTCCATGTCACTGGCAGCTTTTATTACCTCTATCTGTCGACATGTTTCCAATGTACACAATTCTCCACACTGTCCATTAAACATCAGAAGACACATGGCTTTCTCAATAACAAATATCCATAAAATAAAGAGTTGCACCCCGAAAGGAAGTGTGGGATTGCTTTTCTATTGGGAAGGAACATAAAGGTGATCAGGATCAATAACTGATTATAAATGTAGACTGATATGATCAGTATTTATTGATCTACACATACAGAAGTCGTGTCTCTAAGTACAGCATCGGGTTTAACGCAACGTGCCAGATGTCTCTGCATGGAGTGGTAACTCTAGTATCAGTCAGGTTGGACTTCGTCATCTCTATGTTTGTTTGGCAGTTTGCTTGTTAACTGTTTGAGTAAAGGTTTCCATCCTCTGAGGACCTTTTAGTGTTACATCCATATTGATCCTTCAGACTTTTAGTTCATAGCTGCCAGTGCGGCCTTTAATGCTGCGTTTTTCCTCTGTCCTCTAGGTGGCCTCGCTGCAGTCATTTATACAGACACACTGCAAACCATCATCATGGTGGTGGGGTCTTTCATTCTAATGGGATTTGGTAAGATTCCCTCTCTCTCTCTCTCTCTCTCTCTCTCTCTCTCTCCCTTTTCTTTCATTTTTTATATTCACCTTTATAAATTATTTCTGTATTCTAATTATATTTTATAATTATAATACTAAAATAACTAAAGTAAATTTCATTTATCACATTCACTGATATTATTGTTAAATAATATAATTTGTTCACCCGTATGCACATGTACTGACTACCTTTATGTGTAAATAAAATCTCTCTCTCTCTCTCTCTCTCTCTCTCTCTCTCTCTCTCTCTCTGTCGCTCCAGCGTTTGACAAAGTTGGAGGTTATGAAAATTTTCAGGATCTGTATATGAAAGCCATCCCGTCTGTGGTGGGTAATGTCAGCAAAGAGTGTTACACACCAAGGACAGATTCCTTCCACATCTTCAGGGACGCAACGACTGGAGACCTGCCCTGGCCTGGACTCGTCTTCGGTTTGACCATCCAGGCTGCATGGTACTGGTGCACTGACCAGGTAAACCACTCAAATACCCACCATAACATCCAGTATAAAGTTCTAATAAAGGAATGTCTAGAATTATATTTTAGAATGTTTTATAAATTAATTGCTAGTATGAAGTTCTATTACGTGAATATCCAGAATAAATTTCTAATAAATGTAATGCCCATGGTGAAATTCTAATAAATAAATATCCAGAATGAAATTGAATAAATGAATATCCAAAATAAAGTTTTCATTCTAATAAATTCATTTCCATTATGAAGTTTTAATACATTAATATCCAGAATGAAGTGTGAAATTTTTAATAACACTAAAGGTGTGTTTTTTAGGTGATTGTCCAGCGGTGTTTATCTGCTAAAAACATGTCCCATGTGAAGGCCGGCTGCATTCTGTGTGGGTACCTTAAGCTCCTGCCCATGTTCCTCATGGTGTTCCCTGGCATGATCAGCAGAGTGCTCTACCCTGGTGAGAAAATTCACACATTGTGTGTCTCAGGGTTGTTAACTTAGCTCATAAATTATTATATAAATCTTAAATATTATAAATGTATTTGAATATATTTGAATTTCAAAGCCGTTATGGAAATAACATTAAAAAACGCTTTATTCCATAAATGCCCCAAGGTTAGTGAAGCACTGTCATATAGGAGTAATTATCATATTTCCTCATATATTAGCAAAGTTTTGATAATTATGGCCAAAACTGAGCTCTAATGGTCTAACGGCATCATGGTAATGTGCGTATATGAGCATATCATCATTTTATGGGAATATTTATGAACGTTATTGACTCAAACATCTGTAGATGAGGTGGCGTGTGTGGTTCCGGAGGAGTGTTTGGCAGCGTGTGAAACTGATGTGGGCTGCACCAACATTGCCTACCCTAAACTGGTGGTGGACCTCATGCCCAACGGTGAGGAGATCCCTCATACATGGTTTCTGGCTCATAAACTGATATGTATGAACATGGACTAAGGTATGACAAAGTGAAGACATAGCAAAGAATGTGTATTGATTTAACCCTTTCATGCTTTTATTCACATTTTTTATTTGACGATTGTAATGAAAATGTAAAATTTCGCTGAGTTATTATTTTAACCACAATCTCAGTATTGAGATGACATTGAGGCCCCTAATAGGGCCACGATCAGCTTCACTGACCTGCATGTGTTTGTATCTGTGTTCAGGCCTCAGGGGTTTGATGCTGTCCGTTATGCTGGCGTCTCTTATGAGTTCACTCACTTCGATCTTCAACAGCGCCAGCACCCTCTTCACCATGGACATCTACGCCAAAGTTTGCCGTAAGGCTTCAGAGAAGGAGTTGATGATCGCTGGCAGGTTTGCTTACCTCTCTATTGATATCATATTTGTTAAATAAAAGAAAACTAAATGTTTGTTTTCTCCCCTTAATGCTTTACATCGTGTGGCTTTTATGTTTAGCCAGTATGACCAGTATGTAGGCTGTAACTAAAACGCGAACCAAGCTCGTTTCTCATCATGTCCATTTCTGATTGTTTGTATTTGCAGGCTGTTTATTTTGGTTCTGATTGGCATCAGTATTGCCTGGATTCCCATCGTCCAGACGGCTCAGAGTGGACAGCTGTTTGATTACATTCAGTCAATCACCAGTTACTTGGCCCCGCCCATTGCTGCTGTGTTTGTTCTTGCTATTTTCTGCAAAAGAGTCAATGAGCAGGTTGGTCTCACCCTTCAGCACCTTCACACTGTCAGTGTCAGTACTTGCATGGAAGTATTATTTTTGTAAGAAATATATTTTGTATTCATAACTTCATATATATGTGAACTCAAAAGTAGTGACATCATGTTCCAACTTCATAAAACTCTTAATTTGATATGAAAAATGCATTCAAGTTTCCAGATTAACTCTATTAACTGTACTTATATCTCTAAAACCAAGCACTAACAGAGGTTTTGTCCTCCAGGGGGCCTTCTACGGGATGCTGATTGGGTTGGCCGTTGGTCTGTCCAGGATGATAGCTGAGTTTGTGTATGGGACAGGAAGCTGTGCTCAGGATTCTGACTGCCCCTATATCATCTGCAGTATTCATTACCTCTACTTCGGCCTCATTCTGTTTGGAGTGTCCTGCATATTAGTGCTGGGGATTTCTCTGCTGACCAAACCAATTGATGATAAACACGTAAGACACAGGCTTCTACTACTAATACTGCTTGGGAAAAATCCAGAAGTAGGGTCCCCAAAAACGCAGTGCTGTGTCTTTAATAGTGCCCATAATCTTGTTGCTGTATATATAATTGTCTATATTTGGTCCCCAAAAACCTGCTGTGTGTATAACTGGTCCCCATAAGCCCAGTGCTATTGGATACTGGTCCCCATAACCCCATTACTATGCATATGTAGTCATCACTAATACAGAGCACGCCCCCTTTTTCCTTTTTCATATACACACTTCTTTGTGTGTAACTGACCCTTCTTTATTTTGCAGCTGCACAGGCTGTGCTGGAGTTTGAGGAACAGCACTGAGGAGCGAATCGATCTTGGAGAAGATGACTGGAATGAAGAAGAAGAAGAAGAAGAAGAAGACAACAAGGCGTTGGAGGTGGATGGTAAGTCATATAGTTTGTATTAATAATAATGAATGTAACTGGACATTTTTCCAAATTTAATGTGGCAAAATATAGACCTGAGCCTCATAATACTATAATATATATTCAATAAGATACAGTACATTATATATAACACTAGAATAAGTGTTTATTCATACTTTATTGAGGGGCCAAAGCTCTCAAACCTCCAATCTAGGCTCATTGTTGGCATTTTGGTTTAACAGATATAAGATTTATATTATATCATTACACAGTTCTATAGTTGTATCTACATAAAGTCATGTTTAAATTTATATTTCAGACAATCATTGAAACATAAATAAATATTTAGCTTAAACTGTTTTGGAAAACAAAACAATTTAAAGACATTAAATACTATAATGAATAACATATCGATCTTAGTAACCTCTGTTACTTCATATAAGGGTCTCACAGTGGAAAGGTTTAATGCGAACGCACCATTTCACTCTTCCCTGCAGAACCAGAGTCAGAACCGAGCTGCTGGACGAAGGCTTACAACTGTTTCTGCGGCTTCAACCAGAAGAAGGCACCAAAGCTTTCCAAAGAAGAAGAGGCCGAGCTGAAGAAGCAGCTGACGGATACGAGTGAGAAGCCACTATGGAGGAACGTGGTGAATGCCAACGCCATCATCCTCCTTGCTGTGTGTGTGTTTTTCCACGCCTTCTTTGGTTAAAAGTGTCCTCGCTCAAATGTAGGTAGAAATATACAAGAATTGTTTAACTCATTACACCAGACACAGACCGGACTGCAATAGCTGTGTGTGGCAGTGTGGAGGTGCGGTAAGACACACTTTAGTTGGTGAGGTTTACATGTAGATTGTTATAGAACATATTTTTCAATATTTTGTAGGCATTTCCTTTAAAGCAAGCTTTAACTTTATTTTTAAGTTATAAGTGTCTTTAAATATGCTTTAAAAATGCCATTTGAATGTACACTTCACTGTCCATTTTATCAGCTCCTCTGACCACAGACGAGCACTTAGTGTAGTTCATCTGTTTCTCTGCAGACTTTATTCTCCTCCTTTCACCCTGATCTTCAGTGATCAGGACCCCACAGGACCACCACAGAGCAGCTATGATGTGGGTGGTGGGTCATTCTCAGCACTGCAGTCACACTGACATGGTGGTGGTGTGTTAGTGGATCAGACACAGCAGTGCTGCTGGAGTGTTTTAACCCCTCAGTGTCACTGCTGCCCTGAGAACACCTGTGAGCCCACCACCACCACCCACATGATAGCTGCTCTGTGGTGGTCCTGTGGGGCCCTGATCACTGAAGATCAGGGTGAAAGGAGGAGAATGAAGTCTGCAGAGAAACAGATGAACTACAGTCTGGAATTATAGAACCACAAAGTGCTCCTGTGTGGTCGGAGGGGCTGATAGAGAGGACAGTGAGTGTAGAAACAAGGACATGGTCATAATGTTTTGTACTTTGTGAATTTTAACCTCAAAAAACATTTCTGTCCCTTTTTAATACCTGTGTTCTGTCCTCATGCTGTGAGTTATATGCTGGCTAATCCGGCTCATCATGCTGATCTGCTGTCCCACCTGTCCACCTGTGTAATTTTTAAGAGCTCTGATCCAAGGTCAAATCAAAGCCTAGGCCCAAATTTAATGGCAAAGATCTTTTGCGTTTGTTGTGAAAGTTAAAGTAATTTATACTCATTTAAAAGTGCTTTTATTACTAGTTATACAATGAGCTAGAGTTTTTAAAGTATTTAAAGTCAATGATTGTAAAATATGTGACTGAACGTTTTGATCGCAATCTGTATTATATTGTGTAATGAAAGCAAAAATAATATGTAATATTCATAGATTTTGTCCTTTTTTATTCCAGTTCATACCTATTCTGTCCATATACAACCCTGGTCCTGGAGGCACCCCTGCCCTACATATTTTCAAGCTGTCCCTGCTCCCAACACACCTGATTCAATTCAATTTTAATCGGCTGATTAAAAAGCTATTTTCAGTAGCAGGGGGTGTGTTAAAGCAGTGACTTTGCAAAAGTGTGCAGGGCTGGGGTGCCTCCAGGACAAGACGTGGAAAAGCAACTTCAGCTCCTTTTGATTGATTTCATTTTCTGGGTGTGTGGGCGGGTGGGCGGGTGGTTAGGTGGGGGAGCTCCTTTAGATTGGATTTTTTGTCAACTGACCAGGGTTTCAACCCTTTATTAAACTCATTTTATTAATTTTATCAACCCTCTCTGCATCCCACACCCACTTGGATTCTTCACGGTTCTCCTGATGATCTTGCTCGGGACCAGGGTTGAGACACACTGCACTATAAGCCTTTCCATTTCAAACACAGGCATTCAGTTGAACTCTATAATCTCCACAACACTACAAACAGAATGAGACCATATTGTCCAGTGTCACAATGTCCAATGTCAATCATTGGTTGGATTGGTATAGAGCATAGTGGACCTGTCTTCCCTGCAATGAGGAGCTCCCGCCACTGCATTTGGGATGAGAACTAATCACCCAATATCAATACCTGACTTCACTGATACTCTGATGTGACTATTAATACCCTAGATATCAGAAATGTTAGATGACCAGGGTCTGATGTTCTAGCACTATGATCTAGGGATTGCAGGTTTGAATCACAGGTCATGCTGCTTGCCATCTGCAGCTGGAGACCAAGGGAGCAAAATGATCCATGCTCTGCCTGGGTGAGTAGATGGCGCTCTCTCCCCATGTATTTGTTGGGAGCATTGTACGTAGTGGGGGAGAGTCTTAACACAGTTCTATCAGAAAAATTGGATTAAAAAATGAAATATATTTTTAAAATTAGCTTCAACTGTTGTACATTTGCACCACGGCTACGTCTATGAAACGAGTTTCTTCACGGTCCCATAAGATCCCGTCTTGCAGCCGAATGAGGCAGAAACATGTGAGTCGATACACGTGAGTTAAAGTTTACTCTCTGATTTGGACATTTCAATTCAAAGTCCAGAAGCTTCTCAGTGGTCACA